>OZ024741.1:86650013-86867513 GCA_964016885.1 Eledone cirrhosa
CCACCCCATCCACACCACCCCGTTCCATGTAAAGTTATGTTGGTGCCGCGCCATCCAGGCCGAAACAAACGAGATCGTGTAGGTGTCACGACAAAAAAACACACAGTCCACGCTGTAATGTGGCCGTGTAGGCAACACGGTAAAAACCTCCCAGACCCACACTGTAAATGTGGTTGGTGTTCGGAAGGGCATCCAACTGTAGAAAACCTGCCAGACAGTCCTATGCGAGCAAGACAATCACTCTTGCCTCAAGTGGGACTACCCCCGTCCAAACCCATGCAAGCGTGGAACACGGACGTTAAACGTTGATGATGATGATGATGATGACACACACTATCATAATATAATGAAGATCAGTCACCGGGGTGGGGGTTGGGGTGCACATGTAGTTGGGACTTGGCAGTAGAATGTGGACAAGCCCTATGGACAGTTTGTAGTGACCATGTTAGGTATCTGTGTACTAAATTCTGTTAATACGCAGCTATTTTGTTCTTAGATATTTTTACAAAATAAATCGTAAAAAGATATTTTGTTTCTTTTTTTCAAAATATACCTTGAGAGACAGCTCAATTTATTTTGATTTTCAGTACGCAATAATACTCAATGAAATTAAGTACAATTTATGACATGTATTATTGGTTAGGTTTAGTGTTAAGGAATGGAATGGTCACGGCTGGAAAGGTGTAGTCGAGTTAAAATTTCTTTGCGCATGACTCATTTTTTGCGCATGCGCACAAACCAAAATGAATCGGACTGTCTATTTGTTTTGGGAGATTTTGTTTCAGACTGAAAAGTCCGGAATACCAGTATGCGTCATATCACTTGTAGCGCCTTAGGAACTAAGAAATACGATATTCCCGTTTTTTCATTCTTTTTAGTTACTTCTCGGAAACTGATGGAAATGATTCAACAAATACACAAGTATAATGTACATAATGTACGCAAGCAAGCAATTTTTATCGTAATTACCTACCAACAAGTTAATAAAGGTATAATATATATCAAAGGTAAATTTAGGAATGCAACATGTTCATAAGCAATTGAAAGTTGTGATCAACAATTGGTCAATAGTAAAATACAGTTCCTAGTCAACTTTATCTTGTATCTAAAGTAAATATAATACATTAATGCACAATTGTATTTCAAACTGCATGAATTTAACCCTTCCACCATAAGGGCCTCATGGGCTGCAGATCCAGTGAAATAAATTCAATAGATCCAAATTCTTCAGATGGCAACAGGGCAGTATTCTATTTTTGAGGATATATAACGAATGTAGGTTAAAATATAAGACTAACTGCTACAAGATGTTTTCCTCTCATTTACAAAAGCGATGACACATAAATATTTGGAAATCTTACGTTCCCCTTTTAGGAATAAATCTGAGTCACAATGGCAGAGTGGAAAAAAAAATTTCTCTCACGATGTAAAGTGCGATGATAATATTCCAGCTCATACGTATGTAGAATTGTGTAAATAAATCCTTAGCATTATTAGTAGTTTAAATATAAATTTATAACCATAGAATTTTCAACAGATTACTAAACAAATAAGATGTTTCTCTCCTTTTACTTATGTTGAAGATATTTTCAAAGCTTCAAAAAGTTTGCTGATAACAACCTTAATAATCTACATGATAATACCCCATGGATTTGTGCCATAAATAACACCCCAACATTTAGGCTATACATAAACCTCGTGCTGCGAAAGAAAGATAAAATCTGAAGATTTCTTAAGCTGCTTACAATTTGACAAACGAAGCAAAATTCTTATGCATAACATTTATATAGGTCCTAAATAATACAGATATATAATGAATGTATGTAATATTTGGGCTATGATAGGATTGTGTCAAATCTCAGGATTGTGTCCAAGAAATTGTCCATATCAGAAATAAATACTTCTACAACTACTATTATTATTGTTGTTGTTGTAGGCACTACTCTTACAACAACGACTTATAAAATTATGATTGTTTGAGTGAGAAAGAAAATAACAAAACGTAAGAAGAAAGTGGTAAAGAAGAGGGGACAAAAATGAAGTTAAGAGAAAAACAGATGAGAGCAGAGACAGCGTGAGAATTTGGAACGGAAGGGGAAGAAAGAAAGAAAACAGAGGTAGATATAGATAGACAGAGTTTTATATATATAAATATACAGAGAGAGACATACAGATAAGATGATGACGACTTACCTCAAGAAAAGCTCCATTGACATATCGATGAATTAAAGATGTTTTGCCACAAGCACAGTCGCCGACAATGACCAACTTGGATCGTACACATGTTCCACTGATTGGATTCATATTCAAAATTACACCACTAATTTGATATTAACTTTCACGCAAACATTCGCGTATGTTGTACCAGTTATACACTGCGGCTGACTCTTTTAACTAGTACTATTATTATCCTTGTTGTATTGTTGTCAACACAACTACAATTTAAGAAATTATTGATTGTGTAGATTTGGAATTAAAGATTGTCAGATAAATAAGACAAATAAACGACAGTAATTCTGTTTGTAGCTTTAAGAAATCCAATAGCCACTGCTAGTGATTCACTCACCAGAAAATTTTTATTATTTTTTTTTCATGAAATCCAGTAAACATATTCCAAATTAAAAAAAATAGTCAGTGTTAAAATGTTAGACAATAAATTACTATCAACTTACTTCGTGGAGTAAGCTAAAACGCACCAGGACAATATAGACACACGCGCACACACGTGTATGTATGTGCGTGTATATATATATATATATATATATATATATATATATATATATATACAGAGAGAGAGAATGAAAATTTAAAGCTTAATTAGTATAATTAAGGGGATATCAGAAATACAATATATACGGGTGTACAGATCATAGGTACAACACATTTGTCTAGTGAAATAACTCGTGGTACGGTAGGGGCAATCCAATGCTAGATAAATATATAATGGCGTAAATATTTATCCACTAAATTAAAACAGGACCATAATTTCAATTCCTCTGTTCTGAAAGTTTTCAGTACGGACTTGAAAAGATGAGATAATGTTTTAATAATTTCGTTACTCTTCGATAGCTTGCGATTTTATAGACTATACGTAAACTGCACTGCAATGACAATAGATACTGCGGCTGAAACGTTTGGGGCGATTTTCGTACAAAATTATAAATAAAATTGATGCAAGCACTCTGACAACACGTTAGCTTACATGACAGGATATGTTTCAATGTCAGATTGTTCATCACGTAAGATCATTGCTGAAAACTCATCTATGTTACAGCTGTTGGGCCGATTACGTCTCACATTTCTGCCAAACGTCCTCAAAACATACTGTAGATTATTAACAAAATCATACGCTGTAGCTGTTCACACATTCCAGAAATACATGTGCTTATCTTAACATATTTCTTCTATTCACTTTTTCTATTGTTTATCTGAGACGTCGTCATTACTTTCTTCCATGTTGACTCTCTCTCTTTCCCAGGTAGTGTTCACTCCTGATCGTTCTAGCAAGCTGTCTTTCCGGGATGTGAAATTCCAGACTTTCTGCAACTACAGACCACATAGCAGCTAATCAAAGTATACTATTTTCGTGACGTCATAGTCCTTCAGTCACTTTTCTTATTTCTAGTCATATCTTACGATCATGCACTCACACTTGCAACCCACCTCAAATTACATCGAGTCAACAAGGGAGCCTGTACTACGCAGTCGATAGACTTGTTAGAAATAACAATCAAATCTCAGCCACATTCGATAATAGTCCAGAGCTCCTTGCACACAGGAAAAGACGGATTGTCATTGCTGGAATTCCTTTGTAAACAACGACAACCTCATATACATATATAAATGTATTCACTAGCTCTATATAACGATGATAATGGAAAATAATTTCGGCAAACACTTTTTATAGATCGGTGGAACCTTAAATCTCTCTCTCTCTCTCTCTCTCTCTTATTGGAATTGAACTATCAAGACCGTAGAGGTATGTCATATATCAAATCATGTATTTTATCTGATGAGGACGTACTGAAAAAAAAACAGCTCAGTCTTCGAAATATATATAATAAAACATATATTTTGATTATGTAAATTTCTTCATTTGTTAATATTTCGAATAATATATATATATATAAATATTCCTACAGAACGAAAATCAAATATAAACACATACAACAAATGCAATTAACCATTGATAGGAACCTCACAAATACAACACCAAAATATATGACCAGAGTGAGAGAGAGAGAAAAAAGAAGGAAAACAAAAGCAAAAATGACCAATTCACCACCAAGTGCGACAATCGGTCGCACATCACGAGGGTCAGCGGAATATTTTGAGGCAAGCCAATACGCTCGCAGCATTACCACGAATGATGGCGAGACTAAGGCGTTAAAACAACCAGGTACTCTCACTGATTTTATTCCGTTCGGCAACGGGTTAAGTGACGCCCCCCCAACATTTACTGCGGCATCAATGATGTGGGAGGAAGCAAAAGAGTCACTGACAGTGGCGTCCCAGATTCGTTAGTTCGTCACACATTCTGTGATCTCCTCAATGACTATATCTGTTCTCTTATGTGCTTTCTCTTCTTTCTGCTCTTAATCTGCTACTCCATCTTCGTGTAGCAGATTTAAACTAGGAAAAAGAGGCACAAAAGAGAACAGATAGTCTTTGTGGAGGTCACAGAATGTGTGACGAAAGAACTTTGACGAACTAACGAATAACTAGTAATAAAGATAATGTGAAAATCCTATAGTGCGTGTTTCTTTTTATTGGTAATACTGACAACATGATCATCCCCAAATACAGTGGAACCTTTGTTCACAAACTTAATTCATTCCTGAAGGTTGTTTATCATCCAAAATGCTTGTAAACTGAAACTATTTTTCCTATACAAAATGTTGAGAGAGAGACTGTGTGAAAGACAGATAGATATCACCATAGTAACTGACTACACAGCAAGTGATGATATATATATATATATATATATATATATATATATATATATATATATATTAGAGTGGGTGTTTAAGATAATTGAAGGAACAAAGGAACACTCAATATGTGTAAGTAGTGTAAATTTTATTTTCTGAAGAGAAAAGTGGTAATGACTTCAAAGTTTCAGCTTTGTTACCTCTTTGTCATCATCATATATAATGTCTATTTCCCCTGCTAACAAGAGTTGGATGTGTCGTCACAGACAAAGTCATTACTTAGCTAGACCTACCACCTCCCAGATTGGCCAGGTGCTTCACCTTTCTTATATATGTTCCCACATATTACAGAGTGTACTGGGTGCGTTTTATCATAGCACCAGTACTAGGGAGGTTGTTATGTCCTCTCAACCCTTTGGCAAGTTTTCTACAGCTAGAGAGATTGTTCCTCAATGACTTGATTGAAGAGCCCTCCCTACTATATGTGTGTTTGGGACGACAACTTGCCCCAAGTATAAGGTTTTTAGGGAAAGGGAAGAAGAAATATGACAAGTGTGATATCAATGTAAAGAGGGTAATGCAAGATAAGGAGTAAGTATGTCATAGGTGTATGACAACTGTAGTAGGATTTAACAAGAATGGGGTGGAAATGATCTTGGATAGAGTTGGTACAGTGATGAAAAATAGATATGACTGGTGTCCTGTGAAATTAAGAGGGTGATATGAGGTAAAGAGGCGAATTGGGGTAACTAGTTCCCTAAATTTCTTCCAGCCTGTTTTAACTATAGCTATTATATTTTTGAGAAACTACCCCAACTGTTGATTAAGCCACTTAGATAACAAAAGCTGCCAGCAACTTCTAGGAATTACCTGAGCAATTAAGGAAATCTGTTTCCCTAGTGCTCTAGGTGCTTATTTCTCCTGTACCTCTGCCACACAAACTCTATCCTCCTTGTTAATCTGCCTGTGATCATACTACATCTCTTGGGTATCCATAGATCGCACTGTGTGCACTTTATGGAATTTCTGCCAACTCCTTTTCGATATATTGAATAAGGCCATTTCCACAAATGGTATTAACGTCCTGCCTTCTTTCCAAAAATACTGCACCCGAGGGCATCCAGCTGTAGAAATCAAACCAGAATCAGTTCCCGTCCCACCCTTGCAAGCAGGGAAAAGCAGACGTAAAATGATGATGATGATGATGATGATGATGAATGGCCTTTACTGGAGTAGGTTGTACAGAAACTGTTACAAAATAGCCTGCTCTTTGATTTTTCATCTCAGCAACATTGAATGATAATGTTTGTTTTGTACTTTGCATTTATGCTGTTGGATGTAAATAAGTTCAGTGGAGCTTTATAATTCACAAATTAAGTAACTCTCTATTGATACCAATTTAAAAAGAATCGTTAGTAATTTCATTTACTAAAAAATTTGAAAGAATAATTATGTATCTAGGATCAATGTGGCTGATCTTTCAACTTACCTTAGTGTCAATAATAGTTATCTTGGAATCAAAGTTGAAAGTATCTACTTAGAAAACAAAGAAATAATTTTCCTGGGTGAGTTTCAAAAACTTAAATTAAAGTCAGCAATTTTAGAGTTTTTTTTAACCCTTTTGATATCATATTTCTAATGAAATATATTGCCTATATTTCAAATAATAATGGGGGAAGTGATCTGGCTCCAGACAGTTGTTACTAAACAATAGATCACACACAGAATGTACGTGCAGCTAGACACAAATAGATGAAGGAAGAGTACACTACACTGATTGAATGCCACGAAAGAGAAAAATGGAGTAAGACGACACTGTGGACTTTTGGATAGAAAAGAGCATGTTTGAGATGTAATCATCATCATCATCACCGTTTTACGTCCGTTCTTCCACGCTAGCATGGGTTAGACAGGTTGTCCTGTTGTGGGCAGTGTCTGGTTGGCTGATCATGCCTTGCTCATACAGGAACTGATTTGGCTTGATTTCTACAGCTGGATGCCCTTCCTAACACCAACCTCATTTACAGTGAGTGCTGGGTGCTTTTTCGTGGCGCCTACACGTCCACTTTACAGTGTGGGCTGGGTGCTATTTTGCCGTGGCACCTCCACGACCACCTTGCATTGGGAGGGTGTGGGGGCATATTGTCTATATGCTTCAGCTTGTACCCATGGGAGGTCGGGTACTCTGTATTACTGCGTGACGCCAGAGGTCACGGTCGTGTTTCATCGCCTTGGAGAGGTGTAATTGGGTAAGGTCGACTTTTATCACCTCATCCCAGGTCATCTTGAGTCTCCCCACTCCGCGGTCTCCATCGACTTCTAGTGCTCTGCACCTTTTTATGGAGCTGTCATCCTTCATACGCATCACATGTCCATACCAACGCAACCACCTCTCCTGCAAACAGCATTTGATTTCTCTTATGCTCAGTCTCTCTCTCAATTCATTTATGCTTTGTTGGTCGCGTATATTACTATTACACATCCATCGGAGCATGCAGGCTTCGTTTCTTTCTAATCTACGTAAGTCTTCCACCTTCAGTGCCCACGTCTCACTACCATGTAACATTGCTGTTTGGATACACGCATCATACAGTCTGCCTTTCATTTTGAGGGAGAATCCTTTTGCAGCTAGCAGTGGCAGTAGTTCCCTGAACTTCTTCCATCCCGTTCTTACCCTAGTTATTGTACTTTCTGAACACCTACCTCCGCTGCTAATTCGGTCACCTAGGTAGCAGAAGCTGTCTACTGTCTCTACAGAGCCCTCCCAGAGATTGGTGGTACTTGTTTCCTGTGGCTGTTTGCTGCTTGCTGTCCCAGTACAGCTGCTGCATGTGAAGCCTACATTCTTAATTAAGCTTCCTGAGATCCCGCTACATCTCTTGTGTACCCATTGTTTGCATTTGGGGAAGAGAATGGAGTTCCTACCTACACCTTTCCTACATACTGAGCAAGGCCATTTCCCTGAGGGGATCTGGGTTCTGTTTTCTCGTCTACTTACAAGGACCTTAGTCTTTGAGACCCTTTCTTTCTAGTCCCTGCTTCCAAGTTTGGAATTTCTTCTCTAGTTCTACCATAGATTCAGCTATAAGTGCGAGGTCATCAGCATACAGGAGTTCCCATGGGCATCTGGTCTTAAACTCCTCCGTTATTGCCTGCAGGACTATAATGAGCAGGAGAGGGCTAAGAACAGTAAAAGTAAACTAATGAATCAAGTGAGGGTCATTAGGAGGAACGGCTTGTTATCTGAAATAGAAATATCTCGGATTAGTGAATGCTTAAAGGAAGATGAACAACAAAGAGGGGTTAGAGCAGAAGCTGAAGCCGTCTCTATGGTTGAAGCCAGAGAGAAAAATGGGCAGCAGGAGCAGGGAGATTGTGATGGAAATGCTAGGGCTGCTGAAGAGGAATGTTATCCATTGAACATTGGTTTGGCTGAGGATGAGAATGGTGATGAAAGAGGAAGGAGTCACTTGGATAATGTGTTGCTTGAGTTATGTAGATGGCTTATGGATTTGATGAATGCCCTAGAAGAAAGAATCCCAATGAATATGAGAAGAGTAGATAGGAGGATGATAAGTGAAATCTTCAAAAAAATAAATACTGCCATACAACACATCCAGAGAAAAGACATAACGCAAACTAAAAACCTCATCCTAGCTTGTAAAGGAGCAAATGTGACTGATGAACACTAAGCAGAGTAAGGCAAAAGAACCATGGTTGAAATGAGGCATTGAAAATGTCATAATGCGGTTAAGGCTGGATCTAAGTAAAATTGAGCAATGGTTTAGACGAAAGTGGAAAAATGGGGAAAGGGCTGATCAAGAAGCATTAGACAAGACATAAAATACAAAAGAGTGGATTCCATACTGTAGTTGAACAGCTAAAACAGAGAATTCTCTCAAAAAGCCAGAAGATAAGGAGATATTTAAATAGAAATAACCAGTTCGAGGAGAATAGATTGCACCATATAATGCAAAACAATTCTTCCGCACTTTGAAAGGACATAGTGGAAATGGGAAGGATGCTATCCCTAATGCTGATAAGGCTAAGGAGTTCAGGAATGGGATATGGGGATACTGTATGAGACAGAGAAAGGATGTCAAGTGGATAGACACCATCAAGATAGAGTTGCAAGGAGAAATATACAAAAAGAGATTACCATAAGCACAGCTGATTTGAAGGATCAAGTAGCCAAGATACCAAACTGGAAAGCCCCCGAACCAGACGGGGTCCACAGCTTTTGGTTGAAGAGATGCAATGCAATACATGAAAAACTGGCAACACAATTGAATGTTTGTATCCAGAGAGTTGCAGTCCCCACCTGAATGGTTACAGAGAGAACAATGCTTGTGATAAAATATAGAAGGGGAATGCTGTGGGAAACTACCGCCCTATAGCATGCCTAAACATATGGAAGGTTCTCTCTGGGATATTTGCGGGGAAAATATATGCTTTTCTGTCACAGGAAGGAATACTACCAAGGAAACAAAAAGGATGTAAGAAGAGGTCCCAGGGTACTAAGGATCAACTGGTTATTGATAAGACAGTTTTGAGGCATTGTAAGAAACATCACACAGACATGTCTATGGCTTGGATTGACTTTAAGAAGGCATATGATATGGTGCTCAATTCTTGGATTGGTGAATGCCTGTAGATGTTTGGTATTGCTGACAACATCACAAAGTTTATACTAAATAGTATGCCAGAGTGCAAAATCAAAGAAATTAAAAGAGGTATCTTCCAAAGGGACTCATTCTCAGTTAATATTTGTTATAGCACTGATACCTATAATACTCATCATCATCATCATTTTACGTCCGCTTTTCCCTGCTTGCAAGGGTGGGACGGGAACTGATTCTGGCTTGATTTCTACAGCTGGATGCCCTTCCTAACACCAACCTCATTTACAGTGAGTGCTGGGTGCTTTTTTGCCGTGGCACCTCCACGACCACTTTGCAGTGGAATGATAGGGACCCAAGTCCCTATCATCTCATTTCTACAGCTGAGTAAACTGGAGCAATGTAAATAAAGTGTCTTGCTCAAGGAAACAACACATCGCCCGGTCTGAGAATTGAACTCACAACCTTTCGATTGCAAGGCCAACGCTCTAACGTCTAAGCCATGTGCCTCCATCTGCATGTGCCTCACACTCAGAAAAATAAAACTGGACGACCAATGTGGAAATCAAATAAACCACCTTCTGTTTATGGATGACCTGAAACTGTTTGGGAAGCCTGAAAACCAAATAGACTCATTGGTTAAAACAGTCCAGATATATAGCAATGACATCGGTATGGAATTTGGGATTTCCAAATACTCTGTACTCATCATGAAAAGAGGGAAAGAAGCTGCCTGTAGTGAATTACGATTGCCATCAGGAGAAACCATGGGAGAATCAGAAGATAATGGCTATAAATATTTAGGGATTTTAGAACTAGATGATATTTTGCACACAGAAATAAAAGAAAAGTTTAGAGGGATATATTTAAAAAGAGTAAAAATGATTTTAAAATTCAACTTGAATGCAAGAAATCTGGTCACTGCAATGAATATCTGGGTAGTTGCAGTGGTTAGATATAGTGCGTCCATTCTCAGTTGGACTAAAGAAATATCAATATTAGATAGAAAAACAAGAAAATTAATGACATTATATGGTGCTTTACACTCTAAAGCAAATATTAATAGATTATACATGAAGAGAAAGAATAAGGGCAGGGGCTTCATCATTGTGGATCAATGTATAAGGAGTGAAAGAAGGCTTGCAGATTATTTGGTAAACAGTGACAAAGAGTTGTTGCAATATGTAGCAAGTATAAGTACAGTAGTTGGCAAGAAAGCGTTTAACCAAAGAACAGAAGAGAAAAGAAAAGATCTTCTAGGAATGAGAATGCATGGTCAGTTTGAAAGAAATACATGGGATATCAAGAAAAAGACAACATCATGGACATGGCTTAAGCAAGGCAATTTGAAACATGCCACTAAAAGCCTTATTGTTACAGCACAAGACCAAACTCTTGCTCCCAATCAGGTGAAATATAACATCTACAAAACTTCTGACACCCAGAAATCCAGGCTCAGTGGAAAGAATGTAGGAAATGTGGCCCACTTAGTATATGGATGTGAGAACCTTGCACTGCTATGATAAAGTCTATGTTTACCTTCATTGGCTTCTGTGTCGTAAATACCAATATGAAGTCATACAGAATTGATATGAGCATGTGCCTTGTAAAGTAATGCAAAAATATGGGAAAGCAACGATATTCTGGGATTATGATTTTCAAACTAATAGAATAATTAAGCATTGCTGACGGGACACTGTTGTATTGAACAAGAAAGACAAATACTGTCAGATCATAGATGTGGCCATACCAAATGACAGGAATATTGAGAGTAAGGAGGTTGAAAAAAATCACCAAGTACTCTGAATTGAAAGTGGAGTTGGCGACTATTTGGAATACAAGAAGATAATGTGAAAGTGACACCAGTTGTGATCAGGGCATTAGGATCAATCCTATTGACACTTTAAGATCTTAAAGTGTCTGGGAATACCATAGAGGTTGAGTGTCATACAAAAGGTGGCTTTGCTAGGTACTGCACACATTTTGAGGAATACCCTGGTGCATTATCCATCTGCACTTCATGACAGAGCAATAATAATAATAATAATGAGCATGAACAAAGTATCAATATAAAATCTTAATGTTTATTCACATGTAAATAAACATAATGGTGTTATATTGATACTTCACACGTGCACACACACACACACATATATATATGGGCCTGTAACTCCTGATTGAGGCCTATAGGGTGCCATTGTAACATGGCATACTTTGGTTATTTTAAACCTGATGGAGCTCATCTGCTCTCCAGGTCTGAACACAGCCAATCTTTTCTAGAAAAGGAGAGTGACAGAGAGGAAGTGAGAAAGAGATTTAGAAGAAGAATCAACTCCAATACTTGACTAGTACTTTTTTATTGACCTCTTTCTCACTTTTTCTTCATTCGAAGAAATTAGCTGTCGTCAGACCTGAAGAAATACTGTATACTATGACACCATCAGGATTTATGGGTCCATACATCTAATACATATGGCAGTTGCAATTCTTGGCAGAAGAAGCAATGTAAAATAAAGTATTTCGTTCAAGAACACAATGCACTGCCTGGTCCAGGAATGAAACCCATGACTGTATAATCACGAGTCCAACGTCCAAACCACATGCCTTCACTTGGCAGTTAAGGAATGTTTCAATCATCCCATTGACACAAATGGACTAATACACAAACATTTGCTTAAGGACAATTACAAACTATCTATTAGGAAAGGTAGAGACATGCTCAAGAAAATAACAATATTAGAATATATTATTATAAGGGAATTCTCACATAACATTTGTTAATGTTGAACATTGTTTTTGACCTTGAACACTTCTATGCTAGTACTCCAAGGTGTACTTAACACTTGTTTTAAGAAATGAAATTCTCAATGTATGTCTTAAACCATAAACAATAAAAACCAATATAATAAGCTAAATCCACATACACAGGCTGCTTTAAAAAATGATCTAGGTTCTTCAAAAACAACATGTTAAAAATAACCTCCTCAAATTCTACAGAAATATAGGAGAAAGTATAATTAAGGTAAAAGATGCACTCACATAATAAGAAATACATGACCTAATGAAAAAGAGCACGACTCTAATGTCTCGTGGATTAACCAACAAAAACAAGACACAGAACATATAAAAGAATAGAAACACATATAGAGTATGTGAAATTTACTTGGAACGAAATCCACTAAATTGAAATCTGGAAAGGATAAAATTTTAAACTTTTGGCTGAATGTCTTGACAAATTCTCAAAAGTTAACTTTCTTTTACAATTTTATAATAAAAAAAAGTACATATGACTCCTGAGTAGCTAGTTAATGGCAACACCTTTTTGCTCCCTAAACATGAATCCAAAATTCCCTCAAAATTATAGACCTATAACATACCTGACAAAGTCCTCACATCAGTTCTGACAACGCACTTACACTTTCCTTATCAACAATAATTGTTTTCTTTATGAACAAAAACGATGTGTTTCATGCAAAATAATCCCTGATGATTGTCACAAAATGCACAAGAATCTCTGAAAAGCATGGATAGACTATAAAAATACCTTTCGTAGTCTTCCTTGCAGTTGGATTGAAGGCTGCCTTGCAATATTCACCCCCCCCCCCCCGTAAATGTCATGAAGACAACATAAATTCTTAACACAAACATCACTGTCATTTAACTCTGGAGATGTCAATATTGAATGTGAGGTCTTCCAAGGAGACACACTAACCCCTCTATTGTTCTTCTTGACACTGATTCCTCTAAGCAAATTACTAAATGAAACTGGATACGGATAGAAGACTTATGAAACTAACACAATCAACTTTTCTATATCGAGGATTTGAAACTTTCTGCAAAAAAACGATCAACATATACAATGACTCCTTCAGACTGTAAAACAATTTAGTGATGGCATTAAAATGGAATTTAGGCTTGATAAATGTACCAAGGCTACATTTATCAAATGGAAATTATTAGTCACCAACAATATTATATTAGATAACAATATCTCAATAAAAGAATTAGACCAGAGGACAGTTATAAGTATTTGGTCTATGTGAAGGAGTCGGTATCAAACATTCACTGATAAGAGAAAGATAATAAAAGAATGTTATCAAAGAGTTAGAGCCATTCTGAACAGTGAATTAAATGCCAGAAACAAAATAGAAGCCATTAATACAATATCTATATCTGTAGTAAAAACTTCAACATTACTAACTGAGCACTATTAGAAATGAGCAAAATTGATGTAAAAATCTGAAAGCTACTAACAATGCACCGTGTGCATCACCCATATGTAAATACAAGGATCTTGAAATAAAATTAGCAGAATGTGGCATCTGAAAAAAAGTACATTATCTGAAGTCATTGGGACACTTAGAGTGATATCCAAATGTGCAAACAAATATATAGTCCAAATTCCTGGCTGTCCTAAAATCAGTGAGTTGCAAAAATCACTCATGAGTAGTTTGCACATCTTACACAAGTTTCTCTTCATGTAGACACACAAATTACACATACAAATATACATACACTTAAAGATATACACACACTCATAGGTTGTAAACTGGAACTTCTGTATTATGTTACCAATCTTACAACTACATGGTGTATCACCTTTTAAAACTGATGAGCTTGCTGTCTCTGATTGAGACTTGGGGGTAACTTGTACAAACAAAAGCAAGAGCAAAACATGATAATGATAATAATAATAATAATAATAATATAGTCAAAGTAGCTCAGTTCTTTTATTGACCTTTTCTCAACATGAAATTAAGAAAGAAATAAAAATTGTAGGGGAAATTGACTAGATTCCATATTGTTTCATCATCATTTTACATTCGCTTTTTCATAGTGACATGGGTTTAAACTAAAAGCAACATAATTATAGTCAAAAGAATATGACCTAGACCAAGTACTGAATCACCTTAAACCATTCAAATATGCGGCACTTTATATAATCATCATTATTTTATGTCCATTTTTCCATGCTGACATGAGTTAGAAATTTTAATTTAAATACAGTTTCTCTAGTCTTCAAAGTAGAAGATTTATCTGGATAGCAAATATGTTTTTGCTGACTTTCTACTAAATTAAAGATGGCTATGCTAAAAAGGGATCACTAGAGATGATATATATATCTATGTAAGTGAAAATCACAAAGCCTTTCATATAGCTAGTGATTCATCAACCTTGTTTGATTGCTGGGCTGAGGTCAGCAAAATAACTGTGTTGCATGCCCTCTTCGGAAGAAAGTCGTTGTGATGGATTACATACCAACAGCCGCTGAAAAAGAAAAGGAAAAATTGCATATTCTATTATTATCATTATCAAATTTTTCATATAAAATACAAAAAAAAAATACAAATAATTATTTATTCTTTGTAACTAAATTCATGCTTGAATTCCAAATAGAATAAAATATGTTTCATAAGTCATCCTGTCGAAATATTGAGATCCATTCAATATTTTTTCTGAATTCTAAAACTAACTGTAACTACTTCCTTCTACAACTATAATTCCATTTACAGGAAACAGCTTTATCACTGTTTTATGGCTATTTTCCACATATGCGTGGGTTCGAAAGGTTGTCATGCTGAGGTTAGATAAGCAGGTTAGATAACTGTGTTTTGCTTATATGCTCAACTTTGGCATGGTTTCTATGGCTGAATGCTTTTCTTAATGCCAACCACTTCATGACGTGTAGCAGGTTTGTTTTCCTGTTGTCCCACAACTACTGCCTAACAGTGTAGACTGAGTGCTCCTTTTTGAAACTCTAGCACTACCACTTTATAGTGTGGGCTGAGTGCATTTTATTATGACACAAGTAAAGAGAAAAATTAATTTCTAAATAACAAATTACTTGAGACATTATTCCCATGCACTTGCAGACTGAATATCTGAAGTTAGATTTATGCATCAGAAACATAGGTAAATACACTAAACTCTCTAGTGGTGGTGCTATGATAAAATGCACCCAGTACACTCTGTAAAGTGGTTGGTGATAGAAAGGACATCCAGCCTTTGAAAATTTGACAAACAAAGGATCAAAGGGACTCTTTAGTCAGGCTACAGACATAACCTCCTTGTGTTGGTGCACTCTGTAGAGTGCAGGAATCTGTTTAAGTGTGACATAGCTCTTGGCTTGTCTGAGAGGTCAGTAACTCTGATTAAATAATGACTTGGTCTGTGTCTAGCAGGAAAAAATGGATGTTAAATGATTATGATGAAAAGGATTTTTTGCTGTTCTCTGTTATCATTTTATTCTATTGATATTCTATACCTGTCTTGTTTCTTTCATTTCTATCACAAAATTTGTTTTAATTCTTAAATTCTGCTCAATTTGCATTCTTTAGCTAAAGCTAATCTTTTCTGAATGGCAAGGAATCATAGTCTGGTGTTATCTTCAGCTTTCTTTGGAGAGAATACTAGGCTCAAAGTAAGATGTGAACTTGATGCTACAAACAACAAATCACTTGCTGATTCCATGGAACTACTGCTATATACACCATTGAATTATGCTGGCCAGAGTGACAAGTTAGAAAAAAGTGGATCTGGCTATTAATAGGTAAATGACTTGACCATTGATATAATGCATTGCTAATGACAAGATACACACTGACAACAATTGAGATGGTTGTGGGATACCATGACAATTCAGCCACCATGCTCTCCTTTCTTTATACACATTATTCACAATGATAACAAGCCTTAAATACTACTTAGATAAATAAAGATATATATTAAAAACATATAAATAAAAACATTTGTTTTGATTAGATTATATTTGTATAAAAACAGCAGCGAATTGGCAGTCATTAGAACATCAGATAGAATGCTTTTTGGTATTCTTTTGAGCTCTCTGCTCTCTCTGAGTTTAAATTCTATTGAGGCCTTTTGAGGTTGCTAAAAAAAAGTATCAGTCCTGTACTGGGGACAATTCTTCCTCTATATGTCTAGCTCACTCCCTCTCTCTCTCTCCTCTGTAAGAAATCAGTTGTGTTCGGACCTGGAAAGAAGATAGGCATCGCCAGGTTTTAAAGTGCCCAAGACATGCTATATGTCATTATGGCACCCCTACGACTCCATCAGCTGATTTCTTCCAGAGAAGGAGAGAGGGAGATAGAAAGGAAGTGTGAAATAGATATAGAGGAAGAATCGACCTCAGTACAGGATAGGTACATTTTTTTTTATCGAGCGTGAAAGAATGAAGGGCAAAGTTGACCTTGGTCGGTTTTGAACTCAGAGCACAAAGCATCCTATCGACTCTGCCAACTTGCCACCTTGAATAACAGTAAAAAACTGAAATATCAGGTTTAAATCTAAGTAATAGTATATGGCTTTTTTTAATGAGAACATAAATACAAAATTACTATAGATTTCAAGGTAAGAACTAGAAAAACTAAAATATTGCTAAACTGATACAATAGAATATATAAGTTTTATGTTATAAAATAGATGTTTACCTGAAGTAAGTCACGACCTTTAGAATTAAGTTTTGGAACTACTTGTGGCCATGTTGTACTGACATGGTAAATTGGATATGACTGGAATAAAAAGAAATTAAAACAAATAAGAACAAGAAACAAATTCTATTATATTATTCTGTTAATATTTAACCCTTTATCATATAAATCAGCCATATCCGGCCAGAATTCTCTGTCTTCTTCCTGTTCAAACCAACCATAACTAGCCACTCATTCTTATGTTAAAGTGTTGTTCTCAAAATCTCATAAATTAAATATTATGTGAGATATTATGTGAGATAAAGCCTTTACCGTGAAAATACAATAGTAAATATAGAGTAATGTAAATGTTAAAGGGTTAATTTCTTTGAGTCTAGTCTAACAATTCTCAATTATTCTTTGTTTGATAGCCTTTTTCTTTAAAAATGCAATATTCTCTTTCAAAGAGATGGTTTCAGTCTTATTAACCCTTTCATTAACATATGCCTGCAATTTTCAAAATAATCAAGAATTTACAGGATTTTAGTAATTTAGCTTTCTCATTAAGTTAATGTTTGGAACATAAATTAACAACGGCTCTAATATAAAATTATTATGGAAGGTTTTTAGATAAATATAAACACTTTAAAACAAACAGTTTTGTATTGTTGAACGAAGGGTGTTTTTACATGGTTTGGTATCAAAATGGTTAAAGTAGCATTCAATTCTCACACAAAATGAAATTTATACTGTACTAGCACTATATACAGTATACATACTGTATTCACACACACACACACAGTATTTGTTGTTATTTATTGTATGAAGTTTACATATTCAACAGCCCCTTCAAAATCAAATAATTAATCAATTGCCACACTAAAACAATGAATTCCTTTCATGTATCATTAAGTGTTGATTGGACTATTTTAGATAAATTGACTCATGTTAACTTCCTGCAAATGTAACATCGATAACATCAATAGATTCCTAATATATATATATATCATCAACAATGTTTAACAGCTATTATCCATGCTTGCATCAGTTAAACAAGCTATCACATTATGAGGCCAGACAGGTCAGGTGACCACATTTTGTTCATACACTCCATTTTCGGTTTGGTTTTCAATGGCTGCATGCCCTTCCTAATGCCAACCAGTTTACAAGGTAGACTGGATGCTTTTTATTATGGCACCAGTATGATCCTCCTACATGGTGGACTGGGTGCTTTTTGTCATGGCACCAGTATAACCACCTTACAGAGTAGACTGAGTGATTTTTGCCATGGCACCAGCACAACCTATTTATAGGGTGGACTGGGTGCATATATATATATATATTTTTTTTTTCAGCTAAAATCATAGCTGCGACTCTGGGGATTTCCAACGAAAGAGTTGGCCACATCATCCACAACATTCTGGACATGAGAAAGCTTTCTGCAAAATGAGTGCAGAAATGCCTGAATGCAGGTCAGAAGCACATCAGAGTGACAACATCAAAAGCGATTTTGGACTGGTTTACAGTGGGAGAGGCTGATTTTATGGTTTGTTTAGTCAACATGTCTGAAACTTGGCTTCATTATTATGATCTCCAGATCTCCAGGGCGGTGAATTGGCAGTATCGGTAGAGGGTCAGACATGCTTTCCAGCGTAGTTACGTCCCTTTACGGTCTGAGTTCAAATCCCGCCAAGGTTAACTTTGCCTTTCATCCTTACGGGGTCGATAAAATAAAGTACCAGTAATGTACTGGGTAATTGCTGGCCTTATGCCAAAAGTAGAAACAATTATTATGATCTCCAGACCAAGCAATAATCAATGGAGTGGTGCCACAGCAGTTCCCTGTGTCCTAAGAAGTTGCGGACCCAGAAGTCAGCTGGAAATATTCTATCCTCAGTCTTCTGGAACAAAGATGGAATACTCCTCATAAAATACCTGCCAAAGGATTGCATCAACATCGCAGAATACTACATGTCCCTGCTGGACAAACTGCTTGGATCTTTGAAGCAGAAACGCAGTGGAAAGCTGAGCTATAGTGTCCTATTTTTGCAGGAGAATGCACCAGCACATGAAACTCTAGGGAAAATATGCAACTTTGGCTTTGAATTGGTAGACCACCCCTTCCTCTCCTGATTTGGCCCCATTTGACTATCACCTCTTTCCACAACTGAATAAACATCTCAAAGGAATGAAATTTTACTCCAATTTGGAAATGTTCGCTGCTATAAGGTCCTGGTTGGAGGCCCATCCTTTTGAATTCTATTAATAGGACTTAGAAAAACTGAAGAACCACTGCGATAAGTGTGTGAACCTGAGAGGGGAATATGTTGAATAAAATCATAATTAACTGATCCTTCTGTATTTTCTTTTACCCAAAATCAGGAACTTTTCAGCACCCCCTTGTGTATACATATATTTATTCCTTCCCTCTCCCTCTTCTTCTCTTTGGTCAAATTGGTCCCTGATATAAAAGCAGATGGTCATAGATGAAATGCCTTTCATTATAGGTCTGTTCTATTAAGGCTAACCAGGGATCAACAACAACTATAAAAGCAATCTTCCTGGTTAGTGAGATAGTCAATAGTTCACATTTACTTCATATTCTTTATATCAAAATATTCTTTGTAAATATCAACCAATCTTTCCTACCAGCAAACTATAAACACAATCAGTGTTCTATCTCACTTTCTCTACCATCGTTACTTTTAGTTTCAAAGGTAGACTTTCCTCCCTCTCTGTCAACTAGTCTCTCCAGCTCTTTCTCTCTCTAGTCATAAGAAGGATCATATGCAGTGTGCAGGAGAGGAGATGGCATTGGTATGGACATGTGCTGTGTATGCTGGATGACAGTTGTATAAAAAGATGCAGAGTGCTCAAAGTTGATGGAAGCTATGGAATAGGAAGACCTAAGAAGACTTGGGATGAGGTGATAAAAGGCGACCTTGTACAATTACACCTCTCAAAGGCGATGACAGGATCGACATCTCTGACTTTATGCAGTAATACAGAAGACCCACCTTCCCATGTGCACAGGTTGAAGCATACATCTAGTACGCACTTTCCCTTACCTCCCTTTTCCATATACCTCCAATGTCATAACATCCCTCCCTTGATCCACCCCTCACCTGATAAGAGCCTCATCTTAGATTTACCTTTCCAATCCCCATGCACCTCCCACACCCCAGTCCACACTGTAAAGTGGCCGTGTAGCAGTCACAACAAAAAGCACCCAGTCCACACTGTAAATTGGTTGTGTAGGGATCACGACAAAAAGCACCCAGTCAACACTGTAAAGTGGTTGTGTAGGTATGTGTTACAACAAAAAGCACCCAGTCCACACTGTAAAGTGGCTGTATAGGTGTCACAACAAAAAGCACCCAGTCCACAGTGTAAAGTTGTCGTTTTGGTCCCACAATTAAAAGCACCCAGTACACACTGTAAATGTGGTTGGCATTAGGAAGGGCATCCAGCTGTAGAAACCAAGCCAAAATCGGTCCAGTGTGAGCAAGATACGGCCATTGATCTGGCTTGGCTCACATCTGGACAACTCCTCTAATCCATGCTAGTGTGGAAAAATGGACGTTAATTGGTGATGATACATACATTCGTGGGAACATATGTAAGCAAGATATGCCCCCACCTCCTGTCCCATCTGTGAGTTCAGTGGCTCTGATTAAGAACTAACTTGGTCTGTGATGACCCATTTAAGCATTGCCAGCAGGGAAAATGGACGATAAATGATGATGATGATGATTGCTTAAAATTCTAAATTCTGAGGTAGAAATGATTAAATTCACTGCAACTACTTACCTTATAATCAGGAAGCTGACTAACACCAGGCCAAGTGTCCTCAGTTGGTGTGCCAAGTAATCTTTGAACATTATAAAACAAAATTGTAAACTTAGAAATGAAATCTGAGTGAAGAGTGAAAATAAAATTAAATGATAAATACAGAGATAAACGCATTCTCCTACCATAAATGTTAAACATTTTATGAACTAAATATGACTTAATCTAGCTACATTTTATTGTTAACAAAAAATATCATTCAATTATTTTAGTCAATAAATACATCTAATTATTTCCTGGCACACTATCATCTATTTTTAAATTACTGCATGACAATATCTCCTTGCTGTGTTGAACCTCTGTTAATTCCAACTGCAAGTGTTTCAGTTGTTTGAACAACCAAACAGCCTGCTCATGAAATTAATATGCATGTAGTTGAGCATTCCTTGGATATGTGCACCTTTAACACAGTGTGACAAGACTGGCCCTTTCAATTATAGGTGAGTGAACTGGAGCAACATGAAATAAAGTCTCTTGCTCAAAAACTGCCCTTTTAACACATGTCAGATGGATTACAATATTCATTATTACAAATGCTTTGACTGTTCCATGACTACTAGTACCATCTTCAACATAAAATTATTTTAACAAAGTATATTTGATTTGATTTTCGCCAACAAACCACATGTGAACATGAACGGGGAAAAAAAAAAAAATTACTACATCCTTTAGGGATCACAGTAAGTACTTCACAAAATCTATAAACAACTATATACACACAGATTTATAGATACATACCGCACACACATATACACACAGGTGAAAAGAAACCACACTATTTCGTGTGAGACACTATACCGGCCAATCTTACGTACATTTGTAAAATCTTTCTGAACACTGACTTTGCTTCTAACCCACATACACCTTTTAATTATATATATATAATTATATATTCGTGTGCAGATCTTTTTGCATACACACACCCACTACATAGGAAAACAGAAACAGAAATACAAAAACAAAACATAAACAAACATTTATCTTGTTAACAAATGTGCTAAACTTACGCAGCATATTTATTTGTTTACATTTACATCTTGTTCTACTGTACAGATGGACAGACAGGACAAAATAGCTATTATGACATCCATGAATGAAGTGTGTGATAAAACTGGGTGATGTTCCAAAGTAGAACATTGCCCAGAAAATCATGCCTGTCATCTATGTACAGAACCAGAGAACTCCTTCCGAAATCGATGGGTCGAATGTGGCAAATGTTGTGTTTCTGTTTGCCTTCAATGTGCCACAAACTTTTGAAAGATTGCGGGTCAGAAAAAGAGACATGATACTTCTATGATGGATGGGCTCTGGGAAATGGTCCAGCTAACAAATTGGTCCTTTCAGTGCTTGGCTTGTATGTCTGTCTCTACCATTGCTGCTGAACAACAAAACAAAAACCGAAGATCGTGTATTCCTCTACCATTGTTCCTGAACAACAGCAAAAACCAAAAACCAAAAAGCCAACAACCGTAGCTTCTGCTACTACTCCTGATGAAGGACTTCATCAACAACAGCAACCCATGTCTTCCTCCCCCGTTACTTTTTAACAACAACAACAACAAAAATCGACCGTCAATATGGAGTTTGAGGAAATACGGCAAATGATTTCCGCTTTAAGCCGAGAAATAGCGGGAATAAAATCAAGCATTCGTGTAGAACCTCACGGAGTGCCTTGTTAAAAAATCTCTGCGTACCTCTTGCTGAATCTAGACGCATTGAGAATGCCACTAAATCTGTAAACCATGAAGTGATTGCCATTGGTGTACCAGAAGACATAGTTGATCTTCAGGCATTTGCTGCCAGTTCATCAAAAGACTTGGGCTGTGCTCCCCTGAAGAGTGCTCTACGCCTTGGCCGACCAGGTCTGAAACCCAGGCTAAGTAGACTGTCTTTTTCGAACTCAACTGAGGCACGTTCATATCTTTTAGCTTCTGATGAAGCTAGGCGTGAAAGTTGGATTGCTTTCCGAACACGCCCTGGTCTTCCACCTGATGTCCGCGCAAAGCTGTGAGCAGCAGCTTCCTTAAACCGCAGCCAGGCAGAACATGAAAGCTTCAGCCTACGTGATGATGGGCAGATATGGAATTTATTAAGGCTAGTGAAACATGGAAAAGAGATACCAGCTGCTCTGAAAACACTGTACCCACAACAACTGACAATAAAAAAACTGAAAAATCTCTGGGAAAGTAAATCAGAACAACCTGCCATCCCCTGCACATAATCATAGACTGGAATCAAGGTAAAAAATTGTTGTCCTTGAATGCATGTAGTCTATGCAATAAGATTCATCTTTTTGACTCCTACGTCAAAAGTATCAACCCTGACTTCATTAGTCATGGAAACATGGGCACATTCCTAACTCTGCGATGGGGTTTTCAGCATAACTGGCTACAAAAGACCGCATTAATCGTTGTGGTGGTGGTGGTGTAATGGTCTACGTTCGGTCAAATTTTTCGGCAATTCCTTGTGTTGATTTGAATCAATTGCAGCAGGAAATATTTTTCTGCGATATACATATGACCATGTCAACACTGCTACTTGGAGTCGTTTACCGTCCCCCAAATTACCATCAGGACACTCAAATTTGTGATATCCTCAGAGTTGCTGCCAGGAAAACAGCCACTTATGTTGTTTTTATTGCAGGGGACTTCAATCACCCTGAGATTGACTGGGAAACCTTTCATTGGCCGCCAAGTGCAAATAACTTTCTTGAGCTAGTGCTGGACTCGAACTGGTCCCAAGTAGTCACCTCCCCAACAAGAGGTGACAACACTTTGGACTTACTCTTCACCATTACTCCTGAAACGGTTATTAGTGTTACTACTGAGGAACCTTTGGGGTGACTCTGATCATGCTATGATCATTGCCAATCTATCCCTCATGGGCAGTAACAAAAACCACAACTATCTCCAAACTGCTCACTTTGACTGGAATAAAGCAGACTGGAACTGTTACTGCACCGAGTTGCAACGTCGAAACTGGCTTGAGTTCTATGACTCTGGAGATGTCAACATTGTACTCCAGAACATCCTGAGCTCAATATGGACAGCATGTGCAGCATCAGTGCCACGTAAGCAGAAAAAACATCTCAAAAGTGCAATTTGGGAGACTGCAGCATCTGTCTTGCCAGAAAAGAATGTTGTAATGCTGAACGTGAGTACAAACTGCATAAATCAGTTATCAATAGGAAGAAGCGAAATAAATCATCCAACCATCTCAAACAGGTGACAAAAAAGGCACTGCTTCAATTTGAGCAGTGCATAGCAACCAGCCCTGACAGTAAGGTGTTCTGGAAATATGTTCACTCAAAGCAGAGGCCTCACTCGCCAGTTGGACCTCTTCGCAATCCCCCACACAAGCCAGGTTACTGATGACCCCAAGGAATGCGCAGAGCTCATTGCTGAATGCGATGCAGGCATTTTCACTATTGAAGACCAGAGTGTACCGTCTCCACCACCTCTGACATCAGATTCTATTACAACTATGGAATTTACACCTGCAATGCTGCGACATCACCTTAAAATTAAACACAACCATGCCTCTCCTGGTCTTGATGGTGTTACGTACCTGCTTCTTAAACGTGGTGGGTACTTCCTTCTGCACCAGCTATCATGCTTCTTCCAATTCTGTCTGAACAACGGTGCTACTCCAGAACAGTGAAAAACTGCCAGTGTCATTCCTCAGTTCAAAAAGGGTGACCGCACATTACCTGTGAACTATCGTCCATTCAGTCTTACTAGCTGCATTGCCAAACTGGTGGAATCCTGTGTCAGAAAAACGCTTTTGAACTTCTAGAACTCTCACAGTCTTATCTGGCCCTCACAATTTGGATTTATCCCTAACTCCAGCTGTTGTGGTCAACTTATCGAGTTTCTCGAAGACATCACCCGGATCACGGGTGGATGTTGTTTACCTTGACTTTGCTAAAGCTTTCAATTCTGTGCCACACAAAAGAGTTACGGCAAAACTCTCTGCAATGGGTGTGAAAGATGATCTTTTTAACTGGTTGAAGTCCTTCATTCTCATTCGAAGAGAGGTAGTCACGGTTCTGGGACAGCATTCCTCACCATGAGATGTCATCTGGTGTACCACAGGGATCTGTTCTTGGCCCCCTTTTGTTTGTGGCATATATTAATGACATAGATACCAACTTAAAGAATGCCACAGTACTGAAATATGCAGATGACATCAAGTTGTATCTTGAGATAAAAAGGACAGATCCTGAACACTATAGATCTTGCCTAAAATCTGACCTGGACACAATGCAACAATGGATCACGGACTGGCAACTCAAGCTAGCTGTGGAAAAGTGTACCACCATGCATTTTGGGAGTAAAAACCCAGCATCCACATACTCCCTCCACAACACTAATATCAAGAAGTCTTCTTGGGCATTACGGTCAGCAACGATTTGCGTTGGACGAAGCACGTCTCTAAAATTGTCAAGAAAGCCGAGGGTGTCTTAGCATCACTCAGCAAGACCTTTGTCAGCCGCTCTCCAGCTATCTATTTATAGCTGTATATAGCTATGGTGCGGCCACACTTAGAATTTGCATCACCAGTCTGGTACCCCTATTCTGCTCAGAACATTGACCGCCTGGAAACTGTTCAGAGACATGCAACCAAGCGAATACCCTCCATCAGGCATCTACCATACTCTGAACACCTTGCTTCCCTGGGCATGGATACATTGAAGCTCCGACGTCTGGCAACTGAGTTGGTAAACATGCACAAAATTATTAACCATCTTGCCAACAACAACCCTGAGTACCTTTTTGATTTCCATGTGTGTAACACACGTGGGCATGCCCACAAAGTCAGATAACAACACAGCTCCCATGACTTTCGGAAACATTTTTACACGCACAGAGTTGCTGAAGCATTGAACAAACTACTTGCATCAGTTATTAGCTGTCGAGACACTGCATCCTTTAAAACCTCCATGCTTCCTAAGATTCGCCAACACTACACCTAATATTCCCCCTCCATACACACACACACACATGTATATCATGACTCATACACTATTCACTTCCCTGACATTTGTATATTATTCTATGTACTATACATGCACCTGAGCACTGTACACAATAATTTCGTTATTATTATTATCTAAAATTCATTTAACTTTAACAAATGTATTTCTATCCATCTCCAAGGCTCCGAAATGGTGCACCCTAGAAAAAACGGTTTTCATTTTCGAAATCTGCGTCCCAAGGAGAATGTTTTAGGGTTGTTAGTTATAAAAAAAAATGTAATTGTTATGAGATATAAACAACTTCAAGATCGCCAATATTGAACACAACGAGAGAGCATATAATATATCCCGATACTGCTAATCGACGACAATAGTGTGTATGCAAAGGGTAGAGTTGAAAGAAAGGAAAAAATTTGCGTGCATAATTATTTTGAAACTAACACAGACATTGGAGAGAGAAGCCTGTAAAGCAAACTAACTAAAAGAAATGAACAACAATTACAAGCCGAAAGGAAAACAAACGTGTGTACAAATTCGACACCAAACAAGGTAAACATTTTCAACTTTTCCCTTTTTTCGCATAAGTGTATGCTTTGTCTGAGACAACTTCAAAATATTCTTCAAGGAACTGGATTTTACCATTCCGTTGGATCACTTAACTCCCAGAGACATTTGAACGGATTTTACCATTTACAATCTACGGACAGGAATAACAGATCTTCGGAGTAAAAAAAAAAAGAAAAAAAAAAATTTTAAGGATTGGTGTGGCAACAACGCAAGGAACCAACCTGGAGCAATTGAATCTCACAATTATACGTTCCTCCTTAACGTACACTTACAATTTTTCAAAAACAAACCCCCCAAATATAAAATAAAAATAAATAATTATAAATGGCGAGGAACCGCCACTAGCTTCACAAGAAGAGAATACATATGTCACCATCCCATCTCCCTCTTGAAATAACCTGAATCTATTTATAGTCAGTTGTGACTGAAAGGTCAATCCATACTTCCATTCTATTTCACAAAATTAGAAGCTTTGACCACTTGATAGAATTCAGGACCAGTAATGTAATCACTCTGTAATTGTAAACATCTTGTATCACTATCATTCAGGTTTTGATTTTACTGAAGTCTTGCCCATGTGTTTTTTTTTTCTTCACACAAACTCACAATTTCGGTTTTTACTGCGGATTTACCCATGCGAACTATAACGCAAACTCACAGCCTTAGATTTTGTATTTCTAGCGTTTTTATTTTCCTTCTCTTTGCATGTTCAGTGCTCTTTCTCTCCCACTGTATTTACCTGCCTCTCACGTGACCACACTCCTCTCCACGCACTCATAATCTTCTCACCCCTTCTCCACTTTCTATCCCTCCCCTTGCTCACCCCTTACTTCGTCCTCGCGCACAGCCCACATAGGTATTCGTTCAACCTGTCGGTGGCCCGATGTTTCGACCAAACTATCACCGGCGATTGCCGATTGATAAAGTTGCCTCCACTTTAACCTAATCCACTCTAGGTGGCGGTGGCATACGTCGAACGACCAAGAGACCTGCTTGGTGGAACGATTTTGTGACAAATGGTCAGCCTTCGACCTCTCATTCTCCACCAACTGCAGCACGCACGAGAGGAGCTAACTTGCCCCCACCTACCCCCTCCTCCTCTTCACGGCAGATTCCGAACGAATTCAACCCGGCCAACCACACCACCCCTACAACTGTTAGCTCACCACCCAACCTCCGCTCTAGTCCCACTGTTAGAACCACTGCTGTCTCCTTTACTGACTCATTCCTTCCACCAAATTCCAACACTGGCTCTCTACTGCCGGCTGCTGCCAGCCCACCACCTGATTGCGCTCTCTGTGCCCGCACTAGCCGGTACTTAAAGACAATAAATGTCACCTATGCTACGCAAGCTACCACAGAAGCTGTGTCGGCATCACCAAAGCTCAAGCCGAAAGGCTTCAATACTGGACCTGTAATCGGAGCCACTTCAGCTCCGACGTATCCCGTGGGGATGCCCCACACTTTGATGACCAACTCTCTACCGAGGACTTTGCCACAGCCCTCCAGGGCTTCTCCAAATCAAAGCTCGTTAACCGGATCCCTAGGAGCTCGGAATAGCTTTGCACGTGCCCTCTCTAATCTACTGAAAAACGTTTGCTCGTCCAACAATAGGTCTGACTGGCAGAAATTCTTTTTGTTTTCCCTCATTTCTCATCACGTGCACAATGCAAATTCGGGTTCCCTCATGTCCTCTCTCAAGCGGCAGTTCCAGCTATTTGAGTCCACCCCAACCACGTCTCATCTCAGTTCGACACCGAGCTCGGTGTCCACCAGCAGACAACCGGTAGACCTCAAGCGAGCGGTCAATGCCAAATTCAGCGAAATTGACATTAAAGGGGCTGTCCGTCTCCTCTCTTCTCTGTCCTCCCTTGCTCCGTGCAACTCTGATTCTCTTGAGTGTCTGAAAGAGAAGCACCCATCGGCACCCCCAGATGATCAGCTACACTGGCCCGAACCACCAGAATACTCGAGACCAGTTTACACCACCGATATCATCAGAAAGGCGATTTCATCCTTCCCAGCTGGGTCAGGCGCGGGAATTGACGGCCTTCATCCTCAATACCTCAAGGATGGTATCTCCTTATCAGCCGGTGATGCCGGACTTGAGCTCTTGGAGAGTCTGACTCAGTTTATGAATCAGTTCTCTTCAGTGAACGTTCTCCCGTTCATCCGCCCACTGTTCTTCGGTGCGAAGCTATTTGGTCTCACCAAGCCCAACGGGGACCTGCGCCCCATTGCGGTTGGCTGCACTCTTCGCCGCCTAACTGCAAAGGCGTGTTTGCTGTTGGTCTCCGATTCACAGGCAGAGGAATTTTCCCCCATCCAGCTGGGGGTGGGTACCAGGTTGGGATGTGAGGCTGCTGTCCATGCTACCAGAACATTTACCAACTTGTCCTCCTCGTCCCCCAAGGTGATCCTCAAACTTGACCTCAAGAATGCCTTCAACTCCGTCAGCCGCGACATCGTCCTCGGCTCAGTAAGAGAGAGGGTCCCACAACTCTACTACTTTGCTTGGCTGGCTTATCGGGAGCCCTTCGATCTCTCTTTCGGTGACCAGATCATCACCTCTGCTTCAGGAGTCCAACAGGGTGACCCACTCGGGCCCACTCTGTTTGCACTGGGCATTGATGACGTCACCAAGATGGGGGTTGAGTTGGACCTCAATGTTTGGTACCTCGACGACGCCTGTTTGGGGGGAACTCCGGATATGGTTCTCGCCACTGCCAACAGGATGGTGGAGGAGCTTGGCCACCGGGGTCTCCAGATCAATAGCTCCAAATGTGAGCTCTGGATCCTCAGCCACCCGGCTTCTCAACACCAACAGCTGATCGACCTGTTCGCAGAGTCCTTCCCTTCCATCGCGGTCCCTCTCCCGTCGGCTTGGTGCTCCTTAGCAGCCCCAATCACAGACCTGGCCTTCGAGTCAACCTTCCAATCGAAGATGGTTGGCCTTGAGCAGCTGCTGAGGAATATCGAAGTTATCGAACCCCATCAAAGTTTCTTCATACTCATGAACTACCTGTCTATTCCTAAGCTTCTGTATCTGTTCAGGGTCAGCCCCTCTCACAGATTTCCATCCTGCCTCCAACGCTTTGATGACCTAATCTTCGAGAGACTCGAGTGTCTGGTCAATGTTAGACTCTCGCCAGAGTCCCGCGATCACGCTGCGTTGCCCAAGCGATTTGGGGGTCTTGGTCTTCGTAAGTGTTCGTCCCTCTCTCTCCCCTCCTTCCTTTCCTCCACCCATGCTTGCTCCATCCTGGTGAGCAGCATCCTCTCCTTTCCAACATGGACTAGTTCCAACAGGGAGTTGGGTGAAGCTCTCCAGCAATGGAGTGAGTTGGGCTTGTCTCTTCCTGAGAAAGTGGAGGACAGTCGAAGTCAGAGAACTTGGGACAGCATAAGTTCGAAGGCCACCTTCGACTCCCTCTTCGTCCAGTCAGATCAGTTTGCAAGGTGCCAGCGCCAAATACTCAGGCAACTAGGTCGATGCCCCACCCGTGGCCAACGTTGGTGGCCTACTCAGCCTGGCCGAACTTCGTGTCTCCATCGCCCTCAGAGTGGGAGCTGACGTCTGCATGGGTTTGAGGTGCTGATGCGGCAAACTCCTCGATTCTACAAGCCTCCACGGTTTTTCTTGCCGCCTGAATGCCGACCGCTTCGCACGTCACACGGAGCTAAACCTCATTCTGAAGAGAGCTTTGGCCCGGGCGAATATCCCCTCAGTCTTGTCCAGAAGTGATGGCAAAAGACCTGACGATCTTACCCTGTGCCCCTGGTCGAGAGGCAGTTGCCTTGTCTGGGACGTCACTGTTAGTGACACTTTTGCTCTTTCCCACATCCTGGATGCTGCGGTTAGGACGAGAGCCACAGCTTCTGCAGCCGAGCGGAGTAAGAACCTCAAATACTCTGATCTGTTGGTCAGCTACATTTTTCAGCCTGTGGCTTTCGAGACGTTTGGGGGAGTCGGGCTGCTGACTGCGAGGTTCTTCTGCTCACTGGCGGCTTGCCTAATAGAGGTGACTGGCGAATCTTGCGAAGGCGCTTGGCTGTTTCAGCGCATCAGCCTTGCCACCACCCGAGGCAACGCTGCGAGTGTTGTGGCTTGCCTCAAAAATCATTAGAGAGGTTGCCCAGCACTCGCGATGTTGCTGTCTTTTGCTCTGGTGTTGGCTCCGTTGTTCACCCCTTCCTTTACATTTTCTTTAATATTGTAACATTAAAAGAATATATCTTTCATTGTATCATCCTTTATAATGTTATCGAAGCATTTGTAATGTTATTTATGTATACATTTAAAACATATTTGTTATGGTATTCTACTGTAAATTTATTTATATGCTCTGTTCATATTTTCATTCTGAAAGAATTGCAAATGATTTGTAATGTTATTTATACAACTATGAATAAAATATTTATATTAGGAAAAAAAAAAAACCCAACAGTATTATCAGAATTCTAGCACCTAGGATGCTATTTTACTTTTACTATCAAATATACTATTCTATTTTCTCAGATGTTACCTAAACAAAGATGATGAGACATACTAATTTGAATGTTAGAAGAAAAATCTACATTTGATCTAAAACAATTGAAGAGGTATTCTGAATATCCAATATGAATGAATGTGAGGGATATGTTGAATGCATGTTAGTTCAAAAAGTGACTAGTTATCAAAGCATTGACTAAAGTATGGAAAGAATAAACTAAACTAGCTTGTAAATATATTTAATGTTAATAGACACTACCTACTGGGTGATAAGTGTTCTAGGTTGGTAAAGGGTATAAAAATAGGAAGCTAAAGAAAGATCTTAGAAAGTTGAGCCTCATATTTGAAATGATACAGAATAAAGATTCATGAAAATATATGACATAATGAATTTATCTAAATCATGACTGTATAAACATTAATCCTTTAGACACTAACCCAACCAAAACTGCCTCTATTAAAGAGTTCAAATCTAAATGTAAATATTTGACTGAAATTCTGTGATTAGTATACAAAATTAGGTTATTGATTTGTAGAGGTATGACTTTGTGTCTAGTACCAATACTGCACTAGTACACAAGCTTAAGTTGATTAAAAAAATGGACCCAGTACACTCTGTAAAGGGGTAGTGTTGGTGTCACAATAAAAGCGTACGGTACATACTGTACCGTACTGATGATGATGATGATGATGATGAAGAGGAGGAGGAAGAAGAGCTAGGGCTGATCAGAACCAATATGTGCAAAGTTATTATAGGCTTCAATATTTCAGACAAAGTACTTCCATTTTCTATAGATGAGCCTGTAGTCTACTAGTGACTTTCTGCTGCTTATATCAGATAAATATGTCTAGAGCATTCCTAGCTTCATTTGTAATCTAGTGCAGTGATTATTTTAATATTCAGTTGACCCTTGCTTGTGTAATTCTAAATCAAATTTTGTGCAGTAAGTTTATATTTTGTGTGGGATACTACACACGCTTACAATGTAAATGATGGTTAACAGATTTATAACATTCACAAAATGCTTCTCAGATACAGAGAATATGCAAGACTGGGTCATAACACCTGCCTCAAATATTTGTGTAGTTTTAAAATTTCCTTAAAATAAACTGACCTAGTGTACATTATATTTGTTTCCAGAGTCAGATATATTAGAAATTGACCACTGCATCTGGTGAACTCATGAAAAGTAAAGGGTGCATCTTTTGCTTCAATGTGCACATTGCAGTCACCCTGTACAATAATCATATTATGTAAAGGAACTAAGCTAATCACATCTTTGGCATCTTCAGAGCTTTCAACAGGTGCATGGTGGAAATCACTCTTGTAGCAAGGTTACCACTAAAGCTAGCACTTATAATTCTGCTGATGATGGAAGTGACATCTTACAGACCCATCTCTGTATCCGTCGAAGATGACATTGGCATCACCACATGCATTATTTTCATTTCTCTATATTTGATGAATTTATCAACTTGCATCTCTCCAGGGGACTGAACTCTTACTCACCTTCATGGTCAACGACCTCTAAGATAGTCAGCTGCAAACCTCACATCAAGAGGAGACCTTATATCAATTTGTACAAGAAACTTTGTATAAAACTTTGCATACAAACATTTTAAGTGCAATTTCTAACCTTACTGTGAGAGTAAAAATGAAGTAAAGAAAATATATAAAATAATACTTGAAAATTCTTTTTAGTTGATCATCAACATCATTTCCAGGAAATAAAGGACGTCCTGCATTAGCCAACTCTAAAATAAATAAATTAAAAAATTACCTCTAAACAATAAAATCTATAATACAGATTTTTAAAGCAAGAAAACGTTATTAATGTAGGAATCAAACAACACATCTGCCATACGCTGGAGTGCTATGATAACCAATACACCAAACCAACCAGGCCAAACCTTTCACTGATATCTTAACAGTTAATTAGAGATGTAAATAACCAATAGGTTTACAAAGAAATGTTCAAACATGCTCGATTTCATCATAAACTTATTGGTTTATTTACATTCCTAGTCAACTCATAAGACTTCTATTTAGGCAGAGAAAAGTTGGTCAGGTCACTTTAGTGTAACGGTTATCACAGCCATCCACTATATGGCAAATGTGGGATTTGGTTACTACAAGTGTCTGTCCACCTTTTTGTTTTTTTTTGTTTCCAAGCGTAATTTACCCATCCAATTCAACTATTTTATTGTTATTATATGAATTGTGGCAGCTTTTCATAGTAAAACCAAATAAAATTGGAATTTTAAAATTTATGTTATTAAAGTAGTTCATAAGTGACACATTGCTTGCTTTCTCAGTGCTCGTGCCATGCAAAAAACACCCAATCAACTCACTCTGTAAGGTAGTCATACCAGTGCCACAACAAAAAGTACCTGCTCCAGTCAGTAAAGTGGTTGTACTGCTGCCATGACAAAAAGTACCCAATCTACCCTGTAAGATGGTCTTGCTGGTGCCACAACAAAAAAAGCATACATTCTATCCGGTGGTTATACTGGTACCATGATGAAAAGTACCCAGTTCCTCCTGTAAGGTGGTAGTGGTGGTGCCGTAAAAAAAGCTCCCAGTATGCACTGTAATGTGGTTGGCATTAAGAAGGGCATCCAGCTGTAGAAAACCAAGCCAAAACAATGAATCATATGAACCAGATGTGGTCACATGATCTGCCTATCCTCATAATGTCTAACACATGCAAGCATGAAAAATAGACATGAAACAGTGGTGATGATGATGAACTATCAGACAAAATTGTATCTTTATTGACAAATTTAGACTTTGTTTTTCTATTAGTTATTATGCTGCTTCTTTTTGGGTTGAAACACCTGTCAAGTATTGAAGTTGATTCGTTTTTAACCTCTCTCAGAACTGCCTCTACTCTGCTGTGTGAGGATTATGAGGGACAACTCACAGTATCTTTTTTTCTACAGAAAATGGAGGAGAGTGGTGCTTGAATGGAATGATGTGCAGTCCAGCATAGAATGGTTAAACAAAGGAAAAAAAAACCATCAGAAACAAGACCAATTTTTAAGAGTAGTTTACTGTAAGGAAGGATGTAGGAAAAGATGACAACAAGAAAAAAATATGGTAAAAGTTTTAGTTCTTTGGTTAGACATACTAAAAAGGTGACAGTGAGAAAATTAGAATTATACACCCATAGGTTTCACAGTCATTACCATTTTAAAACTTCAAACCTCAATTTGTAAGGTAGATCACTTTTTAAGTGATTACAAGAGTTAGGTTGTACAACTGCCTGAAATCATTAAGCATAAGCTTTTCATCATAGTTAACCTGTCTGCATTCTGCACATGTGTCACACACACAATGTAAGAAAATTGGAATAATTATACTGAAATATTAAATCTGAAACACAACATATATACCACATTCATTGTTGAAGAAAAAGATGTCAATATATCAGATGAGACACAATGTGTGTAAACCAAGGGTGCTGGCCTACTGACTACACATTCAGTACATTCTACAATAAATATCATTGTTTATATCTCCCAGTAAAGCTTCTCATCAGTCTGTTTTGATAACAAGCTTAACTCCAATTTTATGATGACAATTATTAACAGTACAAAAGTCATCACCATCATTAACATCGTCCTTTTACGCCTGTTTCTCTATGTTTGCATGGGTTGGATGGGTTTTCTCTAGTTCAACTTCCTTCCACCTGCTACATTCTTTCATCAGTTCTGCTATGAAGTTCAGCATCCAGATTTCAACTCTCACCACTTCATCCCAGGTTTTCCATGGTCTTCCTCTTCTGCAGCTTCTTTTCACTGGGATTTCTTGGCATTCTTCACCCAATGATAATCATCCATACACACCATGTGTCCATACCAGAGAAATCTTCTTTCCTGCATTCAACATCTGATTTGTCTTATGCAGTTTTTCTCTCAGCTCCTTTTTGCTTTGTTTTTCATGTACACTAACATTGCATATCCATCAGAACATGGTTGATTCATTTGTCCAGTTCTCACATACTCTCTACATTCACTGCCCATATCTCAGTACCATGTAGCATTGTGCTTTACATGCAGACATCATACAACCTGCCTTTTGTTTGGAAAAAAAATCTCTTTGATGTCAACAGTGACATATAGTTATGAAAACAATTTCTCTAAGAATATGTAAATCACATAACAATTTACCTGCAAATATACACCCTGCTGACCACATATCAATAGACGTTGAATAGAGTTTAGCCCCAAACAATACATCAGGAGGACGATACCATAGAGTAACAACCTGTAACAGAATGTAATTATAGACAGCCATGATAAAATTACATAATATAAATATTAAAATTCAATCATTTTAAAAAAAGAGACTGAAAAAACTAAAGTATATAAGTAAAGTATTGATTCCTCAACATAAATTGAAGATATTGTTTATTATTATGCCTAAGAATAGGGCGGTTGATGGCAGTATCGGTAGAGCATTGAACACCCTGCTTCGCGGCAGAGTTACGGCCCTTTGGGCATTCTAAGTTAAAATCTTGCTGAGGTTAGCTTTGCTTTTCATCCTTACAGGGGTTGATAAAATAAAGTACCAGAGCCGCACTGGGGTCAATTTAATCGATTTTCCTCTCCCACTATTGGAGGTAGTAAATAAGTTCTGTTACCTAGGTTATACATAGCGTATGGCTTAGTGGTTTGAGCATTGGGCTTGCAACCGGAAGATTGTGAGTTCAATTCTCGGACCGGGTGATGCGGTGTGTCCTTGAGCAAGACATTTTATTTCATGTTGCTCCAGTTTACTCAGCTGTAGAAATGAGTTGCGACGTCACTGGTGCTAAACTATATCAGCCATCAGGAGGGTAGGCTGGTATGCATGGGGGATTGCTGGTCTTCCACAAACAACTCTGCCTTGGAGGGAAACCTTCTAGGTGCAAATCTCATGGTCATTCGAAAATATAATGGCTATATTAAGAATGCATTTTCATCTTTATATCAATTATATGTTGTAATAATATTTTGATGATAAAATGAAATCAAAGAATGTTTGTGCATTCGTCACCAAACAAACAGTAATGAATACCCTCTCTGAAGTTCTTTGAATTGCTCTATATTTACATTTGGCAATAGACCATGTCTCCTCAATGTTTTAGTGTGAATCTCAGTATTTCCTGAATAAACAACATTCATTAAAGGTAGACTAATAAATCTGAAACTAACATACTGTAACTTACAAAATATAAAAATCAATTAATGTACCAATAACGAAATCATCATCATCAGGTCGAGCTTGCTCGGCTTTCTACGACACGCTTCCTCCATCCATCTCTGTCTCTCATAGCGTTTGCCAGTTCTTCCAATAACGAAATAATACTCATTATCCATTGTGTTCTTCCTTCCTCCTTTTAAAAGGCAGTAGGGAATGCGATTAGACAGAAATTTCACTGTTATTTAATAGGATTTGTGAAAACTGGTGCAGTAAATTAATGGTCATAAATCTTATGTATGGAAGGAGATTGGAGATATAATCGAAATTGTAGATACTTTTGATTCTAAATACTTTCATTGTAAAATGCTTCCGTTTTATCAAATATATACTTTCATTATGAACTATTGTTCTTTCAATACAAACACGTATATACTAAGGACAATGAATAGCTTTGAATTAACACATCACACCAGGAACTTTAGTAATGCACATTTTATTCAAAGGTTAGCTTTGCATTGTGAGTGTCGTAACTATATGGGCCCATTCGTTGTTATGTGTATGATTGTGAGTGTGTGTGCGCTTCATATTATGTAATGTATGTATTTACTGTTGAAGTAAAATGATGGGGCTGATTATGATGATATACATGGTCTTTAAAAAAATACCAAAATTGACGGTGCAATATATTGTCAAAGATCTATCAACTATAAAGAAAATCTTTCAGTACATGGAGGCTAAAATTCAACAACAGAAACCTTTTATTGCTTTATTGCTGTCTTTGATTTTTCATCTTTTTTCCCTTATTTATGCTTCTTTTGCCTCTCATTGTCCTACTTTTTCTTTTCTTTTTACTCTGTCCAAACAGAACCTGTACACTGAACTAACAGAAGGTCATCACCAAAATGATAAACACTTTTGTGATTCCATCAAGAAGACAATGCTTTTAGTGTACATCAAACCTTATCATCAACTGGTCAACCTTGATCAGATCACGTCACACATAACTACACCACATAGCATTCAGGGGGTCAGCAGGACATCCTGTATCTATAATGAACTGGTCAGTGAAGGGATTTATGAGATGGTTGACCTGTATATATATCCATATCATGGTGTCCATAGGAGTATATCATGAATGAGTTGCAATGTTTTGCAAATTTTATTATACTCTCTCTTAATCACATAAGTGAGTACAAAAACATTCTCATACAAAATTCAAATGTTTATAGTAGTTTTAATATGATGCCGTTAGAGTGCTATTTTATACTTTTCTAGAAAGTCTTGTTAATGAGATACAGTGTTAAGTGTTAATCTAACTTAAATGTGGTTTTATGTGGTACAGGATGTTAGGAATTAAACTAGTTTAAATGTGGCTTTATGTGGTACAGGATGTTATGAGTTAAACTAGTTTTAATAGCAAGCATAGATTTACCTCTGCTGAATAGCAACGAACTGGAATTCCAAAAGCTCTTGCAAGTCCAAAATCTGCTAGTTTCAGCTCTCCATTCTGGATTTCAAAATGAAATACATAAAGGTTTCAATATGACACAGACAACATAATTGCGATCTTATTTTAGCTATTTATTATATAAACTTTATAATTTTGTTATATAAATATAATATACATTATAATTGTTAAGGTGTGTGGCCTAGCACTTAGGGAATTCAATTAAAATCATAATGTGGGTTCAATTCCTAGACTGGGTAGCATGTTGTGTTCTTGAGCAAAATACTTCATTTCATGTTGCTCCAGTACACTCAGCTGGAAATGAGTACCAGCAGTAGCCCTTGTAGCAGTTGACAATGATGCTGCTACACCAATCATTGGGTATGACACCGTTTAGTATTACTTGGTTTACATTACAGGTGGGCACGACATGACCCACCATCCCAGAAGGTCCAGCTGCTTTGTCTGTTTTCATGCCTTACTTACTATACTATTGCTAACTTGCACAGCTGGTCTCTCTGTTGGGTCAACTTGGAGTAAACTATCTTCATCCCATTTCTTCTTCTCATTTAATAGTCTTTCATAGTGGCACTTCCATGCTACTTTCTTTTCAGTATCAGTGGGGTGAGTACTCCATTATCATCATTGTAGTGCACCTGAGCACTGTACACAATAATTTCATTATTATTATCATGGACACACTTCTCCCCAATGACATCACAATTTTCCCTGATAAATTGCCTTGCAATCCTGAACACATTATGCCTTTGGTCCTCATGTTGCAGAACATGCTTAAAATGATTTTTACCTGCTATCAATCTGTGAATGTACTATAGTTACATACATTTAAATAATTGTTTTACTTTTGGCACAAGGCCAGCAATTATTCCAGTGCACTACTGGTACTTTATTTTATCGACCCCGTAAGGATGAAAGGCAAAGTTAACCTCGGCGGGATTTGAACTCAGATCGTAAAGGCCCGTAACTCCATGCTGCAAAGCATAACGTCCAACCCTCTACCAATACTGCCAATCCACCGCCCTTACATTTAAATAATAACAAGTATTTCTTTCTAATTATAACTGAGTAATATAACACTACATTTTATGTTGCTTTTCATGACCGGACTAAAGCCCCTATCATTAAAACATCCAAGAAACCTGCTATAAGGTAAAAATCTCACAGGAAGCTGGTTAAACTTACGTAGGTGTGAGCTATAAATTTCATTTCATTTTTCATTTCAATGTATTTATAAGTAAAGCAGTAATTCTATTTTGTTGAAATATAATACAGTTACAGTTTAATGTTACAAAATTCAGAGAGTTAGTTTCAGGCTGGTAAATCATCATCATCATCATTTTACGTCCGCTCTTCCCTGCTTGCAAGGGTGGGACGGGTCTTATTCAGCACAGCATCTCTCCACTTGTCACGGTCCTTCGTCATCTCCACCGTGAGCTTCAATGATCTGAGGTCTGTTCTCACCACCTCCGCCCATGTTTTTCGTGGTCTACCTCTACCACGTCTTCCTTCAACTGGCATTTCCTGGCACTTCTTCACCCATCCGTCATCCTCCATGCGCATCACATGTCCATACCACCTCAGTCTCCTCTCTCGCACACTACATTCTATCCCTCTTAACACATTCATGCTGGGTCGTTCACGCACATTGACATTGCACATCCAACGGAGCATGCTTGCCTTATTTCTCTCCATCTGTCGCATATCCTCTGCAGTTGCTGCCCATGTCTCACTACCATGCAGCATCCTCACACAGGCATCATTTAACCGGCCTTTCGTACGTAGGGAGAAACCCTTCTTCGTCAGCAGCTACCTAAACTTCTTCCAACCCGTCCTTCTAGATACTATGGCCTCGGAACACCCCCCCCCCCCCTCCCATGCTAATCTGATCTCCTAGGTACCAGAAGCTATCCACCACTTCTATAGCACTCGCCTGCATTTGAAAAATGTGTCTATCAATGCGACTTCTACTGTCTAATTTCCCTGTACATCTACTGCATACGTATTTTTCCCTACCCGTTAGTTTGCCTGCTATCCCACTACATCTCTTGTGTACCCAGGATGTGCATTGTGTGCATTTTATAGAATATATGCCAGTTCCTTTTCTGCATATCAAACATGGCCATTTCCCTGACGGAAACAGAGTTTTGTCCTCTTTTCTACTCATCAACACTTTTGTCTTAGCTAGGTTCACTCTCAGTCCTCTTGCTTCCAACTGCTGTTTCCATAGCCATAATTTATTCTCTAGTTCCTCTACTGATTCGGCTATAAGAACCAGATCGTCAGCATAGAGAAGTTCCCATGGACAGCCAGTCTTAAACTCCTCTGTTATGGCTTGGAGGACTATAATGAACAAGAGCGGGCTGAGGACCAAACCTTGATGTACTTCTACTTGTATCTGGAATTCCTCACTAAACTCCATTCCTATCCTGATTTTACTGACAGTACCTCTGTACAAAGTTTGCACTGTCCTCACAAGCCATTCCTCAACACCTAGTTTCCTTAGGGACCACCAGATGACAGATCGGGGTACCCTATCAAAGCCTTCTCTAGGTCAACAAAGGCTAAGTATAGTGGCTTATTTTCTCTAAGAACCTCTCTTGTAATTGTCTCACCAAGAAGAGGTATCTGTTGTACTCTTCCCAGGCACAAAACCAAACTGCATCTCATCTAGTTTGACCCTTTCTTTAATTAGTTGTGCTAATATCTTTTCTGCCACTTTCATAACCTGATCCATCAGTTTTATACCCCTATAATTTCTCCTCTCCAGAGCATCCCCTTACTTTTGTAGCAATTTATGAGAATACTGCTGCACCAGTCTTTGGGTATGACACCACCATATATAGCCTGATTGATGATGCATGCAACCAGTTTGGTGCCTACGTCCTCTGATGCCTTCAGCATCTCAGCAACTATCCCAGATGGTCCAGCAGCCTTACCATTTTTCATTTCCTTAATTGCCTCTTGGACCCTATATTCGTCAATCTCAATAGCTGGTCCCTCTGTCGGATCTATGAGGGTAATTTCTCTCTCTCCCATTCGTTCTCCACATTCATCAGTCTCTCATAATGACATTTCCAGGCCTCCTTTTTCTGATCATTCGTGACACTAAGTACACCGGCATCATTCTGGACACATTTATCTCCAACAACATCCTGATTTGCATTGACACACTGCCTTGCAATGTGGAACACCGCACGCCTCTGATCTTCCCATCACAGAACATTGGCAAACCTCCTACTCTCAGTCTCCCTGCATGCTAAGTACACCTGACGTCTAGCTTCTCTCTTAGCGGCTGTATATCCTTCCCTACTCCCACCCTTTTTCCAAACCTTCCATGCTAGTCTTTTGTCTCTAATGGCCTTATCTACTGTGCTGTTCCACAACCAGGTCACTCTCTGTCTGGTTGGAGCTCTGCTCCAGCCACAAGTTTCATCAGTAGCCTGCAGTAGTTGTCACGTAAGAAATTCCAGTTATTATCTATGTCATACGTTTCTAAATCGTCTTCTTTTTTGTCATACACATCTTGAAGGGCTTTCCTAAATTTGTATTTTAGTGAAAGGTCTTTTAGCTTCCACACCTTCCTGTATGTCTCATTCCATCTCTTGCTTACTGAGATATCACTAATGACTAACCTATGTTGTTGGGTACATTCTTCCCCAGGGTATGCCTTGGTATTAGACACTATCTGCCTGTCCCACTGCCTAACTAGTAAGAAGTCAATCTGGCTTATGTGCTCGCCAGATTTGTAGGTTATTAGGTGGTTGGCAGGTTTCTGGAAGTTAGTGTTGCAAATAGTCAGTGTACTTGCATCACAAAATTCAAGAAGTCTCACTCCTTCTTCATTTCTTGAGCAACTATCCCTAAATCTATATTATAAGAGCGCTGTCTGTCCATCCTTCTGTCTCGCTCACTTTATATAAAGAGGGGCAGCACCAAGCAAAAGATATGCACATAAATAGAGAGAGAAAAAAGATCATTGTGTGTTTTTGAGGTGACAGAAAGAGGTAGATAGAGAGTGGGTAAGTTCCAAGCAAAAGAGTTGTACATAGATAGAGAGAGAAAAGGAACATCATTTGTTTAGAGAGAGAGAGAGAGAAAAGAGGGAGAAGACTTCACCTTCATCTAGTATTAATAGATGATCACTGAAAAGTAAAACTGGTAAAATAAGTTAAAACAGTGACTTGGTATGTGCTACATGTAAAAAAAAAAAAAAAAAAGGTGCTTCAGCCAAACTCACCACAAAGAAGTGGCTATGAATTCTTCTAAAGAAATAATTGGCAATCTACATACTCTCACCAAACAGACAGAAAGAAAACCTAATTAATAAATGATAATTAAACTGATCAATGAACTACTTAAGCTATTGGTATGTAGCATGACACTTACTAGGAATTTACAAGCAGAATTAGTAGATGAATAGAAGGATCAGTTTTACAAGTCTCTACTTCAAATGAGGGTTGTTTTTATTCATAATCTTCAAAATAATCCTACCTTATTAATGAGCAAGTTTTGAGGTTTCAGATCCCGATGCAGAACATTATTGCTGTGACAGAAAGCTAGACCCCGCAATAATTGATACATGAATGACTGCAAATATAAGTATATTTATTATTATTGAAAAATTATTAATGAAAAATTAACTCAATGAGAATGTTATATGGATCATTAAAAGAGAAGTAATTAATATATGTAAAACTAAATAAATTTGTAAAGAACAATGCTATTTTACCTTGACTGTATCCAAATCAATTTCTCCATTGCAACTGTCAAAGTATTTCTTTAAATCTTGGTCACAGTATTCAAAGACAAGTGTCAACTTCTTCTCACTATGCAGCACATCATGAAGGCTATAGGACATAGATTTAAAAACCTCAATAAAAAAAATAGTATTAAAAGAAGAAAAGGAGTTAGATATAGCCTGTTTAAGATATATCTATAGGCTTATTGATAAGTATTGTACACATTTGAAATATATTGCTGAAAAGTAATGCTCAACATAAAGTAAAAAGGAGTCGACAATGTTACTTAGTGAATGAAAGACATCTTTAAAACCTAATTGCACCTGAAAATGTTCTACATTCAGTATGTTTAAACCATTCTTCCTTTGCTAAAGTAGAAGTCAGCTATGCAGATCTGATGACATGGGGTCCTTTTAGTGTTCTTCCTGGCACCAACTCTTTCAGTTGCCTTTTATGACATGCAGTGATAAGATGCACCTATTCTAAACTGGATACATCCAGAAATAGTATACAGAAACTTAATGATATGCCAATAAAGTAATTATTATGAGCAAAAGATGTATAGCATCTCAACTATAACTATCTGATAATGATTCATCACCAGTGTATTATGGACAATATTTGAACGCACAAAAGATGTGCAGACACTTATGAGGAATGACTTAAGTATAATCTAATCGATGTACAGCATGATCTTGAATGAAAATTAAAGCACACGTCAGTTAAAGCATTTGGACATTAAAAACTCAACTAGTATGCTGCACTGGTACTACCCTCACCATCATCATCAACATGTTAACATTTGTTTCTCTGTCATGGTATGAGTTGGATGGTTCTACCATACAGTAAAGGCAGCGAATCGGCAGAGCCGTTAGAATGTCGGATAGAATGGCTTGTGGATTCCATTTCAGCTCTTTGTATTTTGAATTCAAATCTTGCCAAGGTCAATTTTGCTTTTCCTCTTTTCTAGGTTGATAAAATAAGTACCAGTACAGTATTGGGATTGATTTTTCCTCTATATCTCTTTCTCACTTCCTCTCCTTCTCAGACATAGAGAAGTGATGGACCCCACAAGATGTAAAATGTCCAAGATATACTGTATGTCACTATAGTACCCCTAAGACTCCATCAGGAGTTACAGGCCCATAGATATACATACATATCATGCAGTATATTATCACCTGTCATAGTCTTTTATCGCATTTTGTGAGGCTCAGCTTTCTCAGTTCCCCTTTGCTTGGTCTTTCATGTATGCTATATAATGATTTCTACTTTAGGTACAAGGTCAGCAATTTTAAGGAGGAGAAAATCAATTAAATTGACCCCAATATTTGACTGATATTTTATTGTATTCCCCAAAGGATGAAAAGCACAGTTGACTTCAGAGAGATTTGAACTCAATGTAAAGAGATGGAAAAATACTTATTTCATCAATGCTAGAAAAATTCAAATGACAGCGCCTTGTTGTCGTCGTCACCATTGTTTCACGTCTGCCTTTACATGCTTGCATGAGCTGGCTGAGTCTTTTTCAGCATTACTAAACAGTTCTTCGGTATCTCCTCAATGAGCTTCAGCGATTTGAGATCAGCTCTCACAACTTCTACCTAGGTAATTTTTAGTCTCCCTCTGCTATAGCTTACTTCTATTGGGATTTCTTAGCACTTCATTCATACCAGTTTAATCCTCTCTCCTACACCCTACATCTGATTCCTCTTCTATCCTGCTTTTCTCTCAGTTTATTAACAATATTTTCTAAAGCACAAAAATACTAAATTTAAATACATACCGAACAATATTTTTATGTTTTAATTCTTTTAACAGACAAATTTCTCGAAGAGCAGAACTTGGTACACCCTGGAAGAAATGGATAATTTTGTTGAAGTAAATCAAAACTCTATTTAATAAAAAAAATCCTAATTCATTTGAAAGACATTACCATTTTATATCAATTTCCATTAATGAAAAATGCTATTTAATTTTTCCACTCTTTTACTTTTAAATAAAAAAAATATAGATTGAATTAGTTTCCTCAATCATTCTTTTGATGAAGAGTTTTTATCTCCAAATATAATGACCAGCATCGTTATCATATTTTTAACAAGTAATATCCATTTTCCATTGTGGGAGGCTTCTAATAAAACACTATGTTCTACACTTTACACAATGCTTTCAGCAAACTACAATACCTTCTTATCCCCAATATACTTTTTTGGGGTGTTCAGAATATGCATTTATATGTTTGGAAATAATATAGTGATCTTTTAACTTAGAGTTTATGATTAATAGCTCTATATCATGGAATGAATGACTTTACAAACATCTTATAGATGTGAGAATTTTAAAATCTGAAGTCTAGTATTTTAAATACATCAGTCATATATGTGCTAAATTCTATATTTTGGTTTGTGTAGTAAACCAAGCAAATGAAACATGTTCTATCTGTATTTAGATGTTGCAGGTCTATTATTTTCATAGTTACACACTTTTATTAATATTAAATATTCTCTAAACTTATATAATAGTAATGAAATTTATTGTGTACAGTGCTCAGGTGCACAACTATTATACAGGTTTCAACCCCAGTTCCTCAGTAAATGAGCAAATTATTGCACTTATTTAATATTTCAGATTAAAGTAAGCTAAGTTTGTGACATAGCTTTGATTCCACATTGAAGCTATTTCTTTTCATTTCATCACTAATGCTCTTATGTAAGTGTTTCACATAATCACATCCTCCTGTTTTGAACTGAGGGTTTGTACCTATGGAGGAAATAATCTGTTTACATTTTACATCCCTTTTTTGTAAGGGCATGAAGAGGGTGGTATAGACATAAGAACAAATTGTTACAAAAGAGAATGTCCCTGCTATAAACAGGCTAATATCATAGTCAGATAGTAGATTACTACTAGTAGTAAGAGTGCAGGTCACCACAACTGACTGCAAAAGTAGCAGAAACAACCAACTTCTCAATTTAGGCTTAGTTCTATGAAACTGACCTTGAAATAAATCAACAGAGAGTCAGTAAAAAAAGGTATTTGCCCAGTACAGATATTACAATTTGAATTTCCTTAAGTTATCTGATAGATTACCATGTTTGAAATTCATAGTAGTGGTGCACACATAAACACATCATATATATTCTCATCATTATTTGATGATGAAGATATGAATATAAATATATATGTATATATGTCCCACCCTTGCAAGCAGGGAAGAGCGGACGTAAAATGATGATGATGATGATGATATGTATATGTATGTGTGTATATACATATATGTATGTATATGTGTATATAAATATATATCATCATCATCATTTTACGTCCGCTTTTCCCTGCTTGCAAGGGTGGGACGGGAACTGATTCTGGCTTGATTTCTACAGCTGGATGCCCTTCCTAACACCAACCTCATTTACAGTGAGTGCTGGGTGCTTTTTTGCTGAGGCACCTCCATGTCCACTTTACAGTGTGGGCTGGGTGCTTTTTTGCCATGGCACCTCCATAACCACTTTGCAGTGGAATGATAGGGACTCCAGTCCCTATCATCTCATTTCTACAGCTGAGTAAACTGGAGCAATGTGAAATAAAGTGTCTTGCTCAAGGAAACAACACATCACCCGGTCTGAGAATTGAACTCACAACCTTTCGATTGAAAGGCCACTAAGCCATATGCCTCCATATATATATATATATATATATATATATATATATATATAATTGTAAGTACCTCTTCCTGTACAATAATGAATGATTTGGATCCAGAAGTGCTATATGTGTTGTGAAACAGCAGCAGGAGAAAAATAAGCGACTATACCTTGCCTGTGTTGAACTAGTTTGGAACTTTGACAGAGTTCCATGTGCTGTAATTTGGTGAGTGATGAGGGAATTAGGCTTGGATAACGGTTTCAAATGACTTCAAGTCCAGCATGAGGGATGCTAAAAGTAGATTCAAGATTAGCAACTCATTCACTGAGGATTTGAAGTTCAAATAGGTGTTCAAAAAGATTGTTCTCAGTTCATTTTTAATAGTTCTTGCTTCTTAACCAATGGAATTCCTATGTGTAAATGACTTGATTCTTAATAGAGAATTGTAGAACTGAATGGTAGTTTGAAATAGAGGGAAGGTGTACAGAAATAAATTTAACTCTTTCAATTTCATATTTCTTATGAAGTACACTGCCTATGAGTTTCAAATCATTTTGAAAATAATTGAAAATTTTGTGGGATTTAGTATAGAAAATTTTGTGGGATTTAGTATAACTAACTTCCTTGTTGTCAAGCTGGTATTTGAAACATAACATAACAAAGGCTCTCGCATAAAATTATGATGGAAAGTTTTTAGATAAATATAAATACTTTAAAATAAAGTTTTATATCATAGAATTGGGAGTGGTTTTAGTAAATTTGGTATAAAAGAGTTAAGACTCAAATAGTGAAAAATATGTATCCTTAGGCAAAATTCAAATAGTTATAATCAAGAGACATCTTAAACTCTCTCACATCTTAAACATAAGTAATTCCCTGGCATCTTAAAAATAAGTAACTCTCCCACATCAAAATTGAATGGTTGGCCAGGAAAGGCATTTAATTTTAAAATATTTGCTTCAAAAACTAATGATAACAGAGGAATATGGATGTAAAATGGTGAGAAGTAGAATTCATTGGCAAAAGAGAAAGTATGAAAAACTCTTATGAATGTTAGTAAATTTTGGGTTCACAAGAGATGTAGTGGGATAACGGGTAGACTAGCAGTGAAGGAAGACTTTGTATGTAGAAGATGCACAGGGGTAAAGCATCAGTGATATAAACCTCTTCAAGTACAGAAAGGGTCAATAGAGGGGCTGATAGCTTCTGCTAACTAGATGACTTAATTAGCAGTGGAGGAGGATGCTCTGAGATCATAATAGCTAGAATAATGGAAGAAGTTTAGAAAGCTACTCCCATTGTTGACAACAAAAGGTTTCTCTCTACGTACAAAAGGACGACTGTATGATGCCTGTGTGAAAAGTGCAATGCTGCATAGTAGTGAAATATGGGTAGTGACTGCAGAGAAATGAAGCAGCCATGCTTCGTTGGATGTGCAATATAAATGTGAGAGAAAGGTAGAGCTTGAATGAACTGAGGGAGAAACTGGGTTTAAGAGGAATCTGAAGTTGTGTGCAGGAGAGAAGATTACATTGGTATGGACATGTGTGCGCGGGGATGATGATCGATGGGTGAAGAAGTGCCAGGAAATCCCAGTGGAAGGAAGCTACAGTAGACTAAGAAAGACCGGGACAGAGATGGTGAGAGCTGACCTCAAATCACTGAGGAGATAACAAAGAAACTTGGCAAATGGAGAGATGCTGGGCTGAGAAGGACCCGTCCTACTGATACAAGCATAGAAAAGCGGATGTAAAAACAATGATGATGATGATGAATCTGAGGCATTCATCATCATCATAATTTTTATGACAATGTTTTCATGCTTGCATGAGTTGGAGGGATCCAACACAGTATCTTGCCACTTGTGTTTCTTTGTCATTTCCATTATGAGGTAGCATTCTGAAATCAACTTTCACCACCTCTGCCTATGTCATCCTTTATCTTCCTCTTCTATGACTTCCTACCACTTGGATTTTGTAGCGCTTGTTTACTCAACTGCCATCATCTATACTCATCACATGTCTGCACCTGTGCAGCCTTCTCTAACACACACATTTGATTCCTCTTATACCAAATTTTTCTGTCAATTCACCTGTGCTTCACCATTCATGCACACTAACATACAGCAGAGAATGCTTGATTTCTAGCCATCGCTCAGTCTACATTTAATGCCTATGTCTACCATGCAACATCATGCTACATATACAAACATCATAAAATCCACCTGTCACTTGGAGAGAAAATCCTTATGTTAGCAGTACTAGTTCTTAATCTGGCCACTATGCTTTCAGAACACTCTTCTCAACTGTTAATTAAGTCATCTAAGTAACAAAAACTATCAACTACTTCTATGAAGACTTCTAAGCACTGGAAAGATTATTTTAATAGTGCCCTGACTGCTGACTATTCTTGTGCACCTTCCACATAGTGTTTGCCTTCTCTATCAGCCTATTTATGAATCTATTTTTCTGCATGTTAAGCACATTCATTTCCTTCATGGTGGCAGGGTCTTGTCTTCTTTCCAGCATACTAAAACTTGAGTTTTTGCTAAGTTTGTTCTGAGGCCTTCTGATTCTAGGTATTGTTTCTACATCAAGAGGACTTCTTTTCTAGATCTTGCTCAAATTCAGCTATAAGTACTAAGTTATCAGTCCTAAACTCCTCCATAATGGCCTTGAGAACTATAATAAACAGAAGGGAGCTGAGAACCAAGCCTTGATGAACACTTACCTGCACACTAAATTCCTCTTTGAACTCATTGCCAACCCTCCTTTTACTGACAGCATCCCTGTACATGGTTTGCATCACTCTTACAAGCTATTCATCTACAGTCAAAGGCCTTTTCCACATCAAGAACTGATAAATAAAGTGGCTTACTCTTCTTTTGCAGTCGCCTCGCTATAAAGAGGATATCAGTAGTAGCCCAGCCTGGCACAAATATGATCTGTATATCATCTAAGCTAATTCTCTTCCTAATCAGTTGTACTAAAACTTTCATAATCTGACCCATCATCTTGATGCCTCTATAGTTGTTTCTTTTTAAAACATTACCTCCACTTTTATAGCAGTCGACGATGATACTGCAATGCCAGTCATTAGGTATAACACCTTCCCTTACTACCTGGTTGACTATGCAAGTGAGTAGCTCGAGCCCTACTTTACTGGATATTTTCAGCATTTCATCGACTATCCCTGATAGGCTGGCCCCTTTCCCTGCCTGCATATCCTTAATGTTTATTTTAACCATATAATTGCCAACCTCAATAGCTGTTGGGTCTACTTAGGGTAATCCCTCTTCCTCTAACCCATTCTCCTCATAACTTTTCTAAGCCTCTTTCTTCACATATGTGAGGGTAAGTGTACCATTGTCATTCTGAACACATTTCCCACCAACATCTTGATTGACCTTGAAACACTGCTTTACAATTCGGAATACCTCAAGCCTCTGACCTTCTCAGCACAGAACATTAGCAAACTTCCTGCTTTCAGCTTCTCTCGGTGCTATATCAACTAGACACTTAGATTGTCTTCTAGCTTCTTGATATTTACTTAACTGATTCCCTTCTTTACTCTTTCCAAGCCTGTTTTTTATAAAAAAAATATGAATGTGAGGCATTACAAACTCACAGAAGGTAGCAACTGATCTAGTATATGTACTTGTTGATAGCTTGAAAATAGACAGGAATGTTTTTAAAATCTTCTCTAATTGACAGTCATTCTCTCTAGACAAAAAAGATATCTGAAAGCTGTGTGAATGACAATGAATGGTTAGGGAAAATGGTGAGAAACAATAGAATTAATTGGTAAAAGAGAAATATGAGTGAAAAACTCTTAGGAATTTGAGATTTCAATGCTCCAGATTCATCATCATTTTTATGTCCATTTCCAGAGACAGGAAATTATACACCTAAAATGGACCAATTTGCTAAAAGTAAACCCACAAAATTCCTGAGTTGCACATGCTATGCTGGTGATTTGATCTAAGAACATGTGTTTGGACAAAATCAATTACATAAGAGTAATTGTAACCATTGGTAAAAATTCATAGCTTTGTGATTAGGTTATCATGGGTTTCTTTCCTGAACCAGACTGCATACTGTGTTCTTAGACAAGACACATCATTTTACATTGCTTTTTATAATAGGACTGAGGCACTTACCAACTGAAAAACCTCCTATGAGATGCAATCTCATCGGAAGCCAGCTAAACTGCACAGGTGTGAGCTGTAAATTTCATTTTCTTTTTTCAATTGTACCCATCAAAAAACACATATATTGCTATATAAACTCTTGAAACATGTAGTTTTGTGTATTACATTTGCTTGAGTTCATGCATTACTTTGGTTTGTTCTAGATGTATTTACTTTCAATTTAAGACAATTGATGGTCTTCCTTACATATATGTATGTCATACACAGATACTGAGTTCCCCTTTGACAGGTCTCTGACATAAAGATCCTGCTGAGAGATCAGCTGTTATTGCATTTGTTTGTGTTTGTGGATAACATTGGATTGGTGTAGATTTATGTTCAGGCTAAGGCAATTGATAGTTTTTGTTATGTATATATATTATTAGGTGTCAAAATATTTTTTTTATATATCTACAAACTAATGTACTTCACTCTATCTGTTAAAAGTCAGTTGTCCAGTTTTTATACATAGACTGTGAGGAAGATATTTTGAGTTTACCTTTTATTCTCTCTCTCACTCTCACTCTTCTTTATTTTTATTTTTATTATCTTGTTAGGCCAAAATGTAAGAAATATTCCATCCTTACATTACAGAGAATATTCATAAAGTATATGGTTGGTTGAAATAGAACAGAATAATTTAAAGCTTATATTGAGGCACATGGCTTAGTGGTTGGAGCAGTGGCCTTGCAATCGAAAGGTTGTGAGTTCAATTCTCAGACCGGGTGATGTGTTGTGCCCTTGAGCAAGACACTTTATTTCAAATTGCTCCAGTTTACTCAGCTGTAGAAATGAGATGATAGGGAACCCAGTCCCTATCATTCCACTGCAAAGTGGTCGTGGAGGTGCCACGGCAAAAAAAGCACCCAGCACTCACTGTAAATGAGGTTGGTGTTAGGAAGGGCATCCAGCTGTAGAAATCAAGCCAGAATCAGTTCCCGTCCCACCCTTGCTAGCAGGGAAAAGCGGACGTAAAATGAAATGATGAAATGATGATTATTTGGAAAAATAATGTTCTTTTTTCTATCTATAGTTTTGAAATAAAAATTATTTTGACTTCCACCTGCCACCATCATTTAACCCATTCATTAACATATTCCTAATGAAAGACACTGTCTATGATTTTCAAATAATTTGGAAAGATTTAGTAATAACTTTCTCATTATTAAGCTGGTGTTTGGAGCAGATCTTAATAAAGGATCTTACATAAAATTATGATGGAAGGTTTCTAGATAAATATAAACACTTTAAAACAAATAGTTTTGTATCGTAAAACTAGGGACGGTTTCAGGCAGTTTGGTATCAAAATGTTAAATACATACATATCCACTCATGCTTTTTTCCTTCAATACAAAACTAATTTCCTTCTGTAGTAAGTATACATTCTTCATTATTAATAAATTTTAAGGGCAGTGGATTGGTAAAGTTGTTAAAGTGTTGAACTAAATGTTTTGTAGCATTTAGCTACAACCATTTATTTTCAGTTCAAATCCCCTTGAAGTCAACTTTGTCTTTTATCCTTTCAGGGTCACTGAAATAAAATACCAGGTAAGCACTAAGTTTGATATAATCAACTTCCCTTTCTTCAAGTTGTTGGACTTCTACCAATGTTAGAAAAAATTATTACTAAATTTAAGTTTTTATAGCTTATCAGAAAAAGTCCCATAGCTGATGACTTTCTCTTTGAAAAGATGTGTCTTTATGCAACCAAGTAATACAAACTACTCCCTGAATGTTGAAAGAAAACTGGAATTAAGAGCCAATAGTTTAACCCTTTAGCATTTACATTACTTTATATATACCAATGTATTTTCACAGTAAAGGCTTTATCTCACATAATATCAAATCTATGAGACTTTGATATTATTTATTTTGAGGACAATACCTTAATATCAGTATGAGCAGTCAGTTACAGCCGGTTTGAAAAGAAAGAGGTGAGAGAATTCTGGCTGGATATGGCCGGTTTAAATGCTAAAGGGTTAAAACTAATATTAATTGAAAAAAACAAAAAAATCAATAAGCCTCCATTGGTTTTGATGATAGGTGTTCCAGTTGTTTGATCACAGATCAACCTGCTCATGAAGTTAACATGTAAGTGGCTGAGCATTCTACAGACATGTGTACCCTTAATATAATTTTTAGGGAGATTCAGATACATAGTGTGTGACAAAGTTGGCCCTGTACATTTAACAGGCTTTTAAACAGTTTCTTCTCCCCAATTTCACTCACAAGGCATGGGTCAACCTGCTTCTTTGGTAAATTAGACTTGCCTAAGATGTTATGCAGTTGGATCGAACTTGGGACCTAATGATTGCGAAGCAAACTTCTCAACTATTTGATCATGGTGCATTCAACAGTGATAATCATTAACATATCATTTCGATAATTAATGTCTTTTTAACCCTTTTGTTATCATATTTCAAATGAAATACACAGTCTATGTGTTTCAGTTAATTCTTTTAAATAATCCAAAAATTGGAAATTTAATAAAATAACTAACTTTTTCATTAGTAAGCTGATGATGTTGGTTTGGTGTTACTTATTCCTCTGGTAGAAATCTACTTATATTGCAACTAATCATATTTGGTCACTGTATTGCTATCTGCCACCAGGTATGATGGTTAGTTGCAATATAAGCAGGCGGGCAAATAAGCAACCTTGGACCAACAGCAGTAAACTACTAGGGCAGATGGAGCAATGGGTGACATTCATACAACATTGTTCTTCACTAGGGGTAATGAGGGAGGGATGTATTCAGGATTTAGGTAGAGGAACCTGTTTGAACTGATCTCACTTGGGAACAGGACAAATCAATTGGAGACAGTTGCCTCTGTCAAGACCTGCTGAAAAGTGTACTTTCAGAAGAATTTGAAGGAGATTTAGTAATACAGCTGACTTTCTAATTATTAAGGTAGTGTTTAGAGCATGCCTTAACATAGGTTTTCATAAACACTTTAAAAAGTAAACAGCTTTGAACCATGTGCAGTTTCAGGCAGATTCATATCAAAAAGGTTTAGCCAAAGTTTCTTAAATGAAATTACCATGTAAGACTTTAATATAAAAAAAAGAAAAGTTTAAGCACAGTTGTGTTTTTAATATTATATACACAGGGTACAGGGTGGTGGAAACGCAGAATAAAATGCCATTGCAGTATTTGTTATGGCTCTTTACATTCTGAGTTCAAATACCATCAAGGGAAATTTTATTTTTCAAGTTACTGAGGTCAATAAAATACAATACCGGTCAAGTACTGTGGCTGATTTAATCAACTTTGCCCTTTCCCCCAAATTTGCTAGCCTTGTGCCTAAATTAGAAAACAGAAATATATACATGTACTTAATGTATATACAGGATGTTGACGATATTTGTTTGCAGTTTTCAACTGCTAATTTTATGCAAATTTTTTTTACTTCCGTTGTCACTCTTTTCTTCATAAAAACAGTGACTATATTTCCATTATTTATTTTCAGAATAATTGATTATGAATAATTTTGAACCTCCAAATTTGTGGAAGAGACACGGAGTTCTTCTTGGAATCCGCGCTGGGAGGACAAATAAGACCAGAAGATCAACTCCCAGGTGGCTCGCTGTCTCATCCAAAGATGTGCCCAGAGTCATGCAGACAAAGTTTCCAGCGACAACATTGGTCTTTGGTGTCGTCATGCTACCTTACTTCTTCCCTGAGGGCCTCAGGCTGAACACCAATGGCTACATCCGCGTTCTGAACGAGGTAGTAAAGCCCTGGATCAACCAGGTAGCTGCAGGTAGGCAGTATGTGTGGCAGCAAGACTCAGCGCCCTGCCATACCAGCCGAAAGACCCAAGCCTGGCTGTCAGAGAACTTCGTCGACCACACTTCACCTGACATCTGGCCTCCCAGCTCGCCTGACTGCAACCCCCTTGACTTCTTTGTGTGGGGCGCAGTGGAACGAGACACCAACAGATCTAGCTGCAATACGAAAGACGATCTGAAGGCCAGGATCACAAGTGCCTTTAGGGGCCTAAGTCGGGGGACAGTGACGAAGGCCTGTAGCCGGTTCCGAGACTGCCTTGAGGCCGTCATCAAAGCCAATGGCGGGTTTATCGAGTGAGATCGAAAGAACAAGTCATGAAGACAAACTGAGCCAAGTTTGATAAATAAATCTTAAAAAATAAAACTACTATGTTATTTTTTCCTAGACAGTAATCTTGCGAACAAATATCGTCCGCACCCTGTATATAAAATTTATATATAAAAAGCAAACTGGCCAAACTCTACTCCTTTAAGTATAAAAGAATAATTTTTAATTAATAGGCGTACATGAATACTAAGTCTTTCTCCAATGAAGAATGCATCACTAAGCATAATCTATGGATTACTGAGCTCAGGATAAAGGCTAGATTAACTCTGAGACAAGACACACTGGAAAAAGAATCTATAGAAGCTGATGCTGAGAAGGAAAAGGCATAGTAATGCTACAGTAAGTGGTTAGTGAATGTGAAGTGGTAGGAGGAAAAAGGACCACCTCAAATAGACTTAACAGAGAGAGCAGCAATTGAAGTTGATTACTTTATAGTTATTTATTTGTTATATTAACAACTTGCAGTAAAGCCCGGCGTTGCTCGGGGTCGCTCAGTAGCTGTGTTAAAGTTACAATGTTAAGTTTCTTTTTTGGCTTAAAAACTGTAGTGTCTACTGTGCAGACTTGCATGTGGTGTTTTTGATTAATATTCCCTCAACCAACAATATGCCTTATGAAGTTAAGAAAACATAACGATAACCCGAATGTTATAACAAAAGAGGATGCTGGGGATAGAAACTGCACTGGTTATTTATTAACAAAGATCGAAAATGTAAACACTGCAACGCAGAGAAAAACATTAGCGTAACCAAATTATCAGTTATGTCTGTCTGCACGCCTATATCACCTCTCTGCACGACTGTCTGTCTGCACGCCTATATCACCTCTCTGCACGACTGTCTGTCTGCACGCCTATATCACCTCTCTGCACGACTGTCTGTCTGCACGCCTAACGGTAAAAATATTGTTTTAAAAGGCTTTTAAATGGAAATGAAGCAAAACGGAAGCTTAGTGTTCGAACTGATGAATTTTGCAGATCAAAATTTTGCTGGCTCGACAACTGTTCGTGTATTGTGTTAATGTCATTTTAAACGCTGAGAAAGCCAGCGTAATTTTTTTAATTTTTGCACGCAGACGCTCAATGTAAACAGAACAAAGGGAAATAACTGATCACTTACGCTCAAAAATCGATACATTATATTCGATTTCGTCAGATAGGGCGGGTCAATTTGAAATATTTTTTTTCCGATGTCTTCGCTAGGGCTCAATGTACAAGTATAGCAATTTCGGTGCAATTCCGTGAGAGATTCTAAGAGGAGATGTGTGCCAAAAATCGATAGACAGACAGACAACCTCAGTTTTATATATATAGATTAGTGAATAATGGTATCATTGATTACAGGTTTCTAATGGACCAATCACTGGTCCACTACATTTCTGATAACAAGAGTAACAAGGGAGTATCTGTAACTTAGTGCAGAAAAGATATCATAAAATACTTTAAAGAGTACCAATTTTTCTGTTAACTTGACAATGTTTACATAATTCAATATATATGTATATCATCATCATCACTGTTTTATGTCCATTTTTCCACACTAGCATGGGTTAGACCTAGTTGTCCTATTGTGGACAATGCTAGGTCAGTTGACCATATCTTGCTCACACAGCACTGATTTTGGCTTGATTTCTACAGCTGGATGCCCTTCCTAACGTCAACCTCATTTACAGTGAGCACAGGATACTTTTCGTCGAGGCGCCTACACAACCACTTTACAGTTTGGACAGGGTGCTTTTTGTCATGACACCTACAAACCACTTTACAGTAAGAGGGTGGGGTGGGGCATACTGTATATATGCTTCAGCTTTGGCCTGTGTCTGTGGGAAGTTGGGTCTTCTGTATTACTGCATAATGTCAGAGATCTAGGTCTAGCTTTGAGAATTGCAATTGGGCAAGGTCAGCTTTTTTCACCTCATCCCAAGTCTTCCTCCAAGGCTTCTATCAACTTTGAGCGCTCTGCACCTTTTTATGCAGCTGTCATCCTTCACATGCATCACATGTTCATACCAACGTAATCTCCTCTCCTGCACACAGCATTTGGTTCCTCTTATGCCTAGTTTCTTTCTCAGTTCGTTTATTCTTTGCTGTTCACAGATTATATATATATATATGCACACACACACGCACATATATTATATAGAGTACTTTCACACAGTTTCCATTACCAAATTCCACTCACAAAGTAATGAACATGCCAAGTCTATGGTAAAATATACTTGTTTAAAGTATCAGGCAGTTAAATTACACCTGAAATGAGGTGGCTGTTAAATGAACTGATTAACTACTGTCATAACTGCGCTTATTAAAAGAGCTGAAAGAACCATTCTGGGTTTGAAAGCAGGGAAAGTTGCAGGACTGTCAGAGATAGTTTGAGAATTTCTGGTGAAATAAGACATGCTACTCAGTTAAGAATTGAAAAGAGGTGTCATCCCTAATTACTAGAATAGCAATATTATCATCAAACGCTACAAAAGCAGGGAAAGGAACAATAATCGTTACATCAAATTAACCCTTTTTGTACCAACCTGCTCCAAATTAACTCTGGTTCTAAGAAACAAAACCATCTATTTTAACTCTTAACATCCTGTAATGATTTAGCAGAGAATTTCTAAAAACAGATATATTAATTCATGTTTATAATATCTTTACTAGTGGGCATAAATTTGCAGTATTAGAGTAAAGACTTTCATTTTTAATGTTATGCAGTCATAGTGCTGTTTTGTACTTTTCAAAAATGTCTTACTATCATAGTTTCATGTAGTACAAGGCATTAAGAGTTAAATTAAAATGTAACATATTTTAATATAAGAACCGTATGTTATGTTAAAATACCATCATAATAATGAAATATTTAACAATTTAGAAAAACCCTCAAAATTCACCATTAATTAAATGAAACAGTGTATTTTATTAGAAATATGTTAATGAAAAGGTTAATAAATCAAATCATGTGAGTGTTATTGTAAAACTTATTGAGGTGAGTATTAGATAAGAAGAGATGCAGTTTGGGGAACACCTAATGCCTTCTTTTTAGTGAGACAACTACAGTAGAAATTCTTAGCAAAGAGGGAATCACTATATGTCACATTTGTTGACTTGGCGAAAGCCTTTGTTATGGCATCATGCTATATAGTCTGTCAGTTGCTAAGAATGAGTGTAAATGAGTGATTTGTGAGAGCTGTGCAAGCCATGAACATAGGTGTCAGCAAAGTGAAAGTTAGCAAAGAGATCAATGAATAATTTAGTATGGAGAGATAGGTGTCCATAAGTACTCAGTTCTCAGACCTGTCCTGTATATTATAGTTCTTTAGGCCATAACAAAAGATTTTATGATTGTCTGTCAGTGGGAACTCATGTATGCTGAAAATTTAGTTCTCATAGCCAAATGATAAAAAAAAGTTACAAATGTTGAAGCAAGGACTAGAATCGAGGTGCTTAAAAGTCAACATAGCAAAGACAAAAGGAAAGTTTACAGAACTGTATAGCCAGAAGAAGCCATGCTCAGTATGTAAATAATGAGAAAGCAAAAACTTGATACTGTGTACTGTAAATTATAGATATGTAAAAGGTGCAGTGGGATTTTAGGCAGACTGAAAGACATGAGGAATTACAGACGTAACAGCTGAACAGAAGTAGTTTGTAGTAAGAGCACTCATAGAATGCAATCTTTCAACTGCCTAGAAAGCTTGCTAAAACTAATTAACAGCTTCTATTGTCAAGGTGGTGCTATTAAGTTAGACATGGCTTGAGCCAAAACTGGCTAAACCCTATCAAAGTTATTAGGTGATCAACTCAGCAATTGAGGTGGGTTTTGTGAACTCTTAGTAGTTAGAGCTAGAAAGGAATGGAAAAAAATTCAAGGAACTATTACATCTGTTAACAACAATAAGTTTCTCTTTTTGAAAAAAGGGCAAGTTGCATGATGCTAGAATGTGAAATGCAATATTATATGGCAGCAAGACATGGGCACAGTTTGGGAAGGAAGTGTGAAGGCTAGAAAGAAATGAATTAAGCTTGTTCTGCTGGCTGGGTAATGTTAATATACAGGTAGCCAGAGTCAGAACGGGATGGAAAAAGTTCAGAGAGCTTATACCACTATTGGCCACTAAAGGTTTCTCTCTAAAAATGAAAGGCAGACTGTATGATGCCTGCATACGAACAGCTATGTTACATGGCAGTGAGACATGGGCATTGTGTGCAGAGGATCTGCGCAGACTGGAGAGGAACGAAGCATGCATGCTTCATTGGATGTGTAATAGTAATATACGTGACCGGCAAAGCATAAATGAACTAAGTAAGAAATTAGGTATAAGAGAGATCAGATTGTTTACTCGAGAGAAGACTACATTGGTATGGCCACGTGATGCACATGAAAGACGATAGCTGTATAAAAAAGTGCAGGGCGATCAAAATTGACGGAAGTTACGGAGTAGGCAGACCCAGAAAAACCTGGGACGATTTGATAAATTCCGACCTTACACACTCATACCTCTCTAAGACAATGTCACTGGACCGAGATCTTTGGCACTACGCCTTGCCTAAGTACAAAGCGAAACCTACAGTCAGTAGGCACCTCTTAATCAAATATACACCCCCTCCCACTACCCCAACTCTACCACCCCCACCCCTTTCTCTGTAAAGTTATGTTGGTACCACAACATCCAGTCCTAAATAAATGAGGTCGTGTAGGTGTCACGACAAAAAAAAACACAGTCCACGCTGTAATGTGGCCGCGTAGGTAACACGGTAAAAACCTCCCAGTCCACACTATAAACGTGGTTGGTGTTAGGAAGGGCATCCAGCCATAGAAAACCTGCCAGGCAGTCCCATATGAGCGAGACAACCAATCTTGCCTCAAGTGGGACAATTCCCATCTAAACTCATGCTAGCGTGGAAGATAGATGTTAAACGATGATGATGAATAATGGAACATAGGTGAGTTAAAACGAAAAAGAAAAATGGACTTTAACAGATTCAGCAGTATTGTGCAAGAGAAAAGACTAGGTTGATATGAGCATGTAGTGTGTATGAAAGATGGAATGTTGATGAAGAAATGCCAGTAATGAAGAAGACATGTAAAAAATTTGATTTCAGGATACTGAATCTCACCAAAGAGATTACAGGTACAATAAATCGTAAAATATGCTGAAACAAATCTGTCCAAGTCATGCTAGTATGGACAAACTTTTGGCACAAGGCCAGCAATTACTCAATGCATTACTGGTACTTTATTCTATCGACCCCGGAAGGATGAAAGGCAAAGCTAACCTCGGCGGGATTTGAACTCAGATCATACAGGGAGGTAACTCTATGCTTCAAAGCATGGCATCCGATCCTCTACCGATACTGCCAATCCACGTGAAATAATGATGAATGTTGTGTGTCATGTATTATGAATAACCTTAGAAGTAAAGACAGTTAACATTTCAAATGAATTAATAAGATATGTTTGACATAAAATTCAGCATATAGTTTAAAAACTTAAATAAAATTTGTGCAAAGAAACAAAGATTTTTTGAGAAAATCAGATTTATAGATTTCATTGAGAAAATTGTAAACTTGTGAAAAATGTAGAATGTAATAAAATAGCTCTCACAGCAAATCTATGAAAGCTGGCAGAGCTAATTTACCTCATCATCATCATCCAATCGAACTCTTTTCAAAGCTACAATTTCATGGGAGTCTCGATTTTTTGCCTTGTAAACTGTCCCATATGTACCTAAAAGACAATGAGAAAATCATCAATCAGATATTTGGTATAACACATTTTATTGCCATGTTTGGAGAAAGAGCATTATCAATACAATATACCAGCTCTCTTATATCTGAAACTTGTATCATCATCACCATTTTTACATCTACTTTTCCATACTAGCATGGGTTTGGATGGAATTGTTGGAGATAATGTTTACATGCCCTTCCTGACACCAACCCTTTTAGTCACCTCTTACATGTGGTGGCTATGGTGTACTTATTCTAAAAAAATGAGATCTACACAGCATTTGTATGCAAGGATGAAAACAAAATTTCGGAAATTTGATAAGCACAGATGTACTCTGGAATTGGTAGTGTTGACAGAGAAATAGATTAAAAGCGGTAGTGACAGAGAAATAAATAAATTAAAAGAGGAAGTTTGTGACAGTATAATATTTCTGATCAGATACATTGTCTATAACATTTAATTTCTGAGATGTACTGCACTTTGGGTCATTTTTAAATGCTCATACTTTCTCCAATACTGCCCACATTATACAGATAGATCTGTGGTGCTCTCCAGGTGTTGATCAAATGAGCTGTGTTGGTGCATGCGACTTTTGAATGAGTATTCTATAAATCTTATATAGCTAGTTGATGTGAGACGTGCCTTTTAGGAAGCAAAACTGTTTTGGAAAGATTGCTCCTTTCCTTCTTTGTTTGTATCTAATATTCTTGCAACGAGACTAATGTTTTTGTATCATAAAAACGATGTGCATGCATACGGTCGTTTTCATGCATCAGCACCAGGACCAAGCTGCGCCTGTACAAGAGCATCGTGCTGCTGACATTGCTTTTTGCGAAGGAAACCTGGAAGAGCAGGGCAAAGATAGAGAGACGGTTGAACGCTTTCCACCAGCGTGTCTGCGAACGATCCTTCGTGTGTCCTGGCGCGACCGAGTGCGAAACGAGGAAATCCTGCGGAGAGTCGAGTCGTGGACGCTATAGACGATGGTTGCGGAGCGCCGGTGCCGGTGCCGCCTGGCTGGCTATATTCTGTGCCTGCCCGACGACACTCGAAAACAGCGATGAACTGGACTCCACCTGGCGGCAAACGGAGGCTGGGTTGCCCCAGGATCACCTGGCGACGAACGTTCCGAATAGACCTGATGGCAGCCAACATCACTAGGCGCGAAAAAAGCGCCACTGATCGTGACCGTTGGCGAGTCTTAGGTTCTTCCGCGCATCGAATGCGCGGAAGAACCTAAGACTATGATCAATGTATGTATGTATGTATGTATGATGATCATCGTCACCGTTTAACGTCCATTTTTCATGCTTGCATAGGTTAAATGGGTTTTCACGTTATGAGGCCAGACAGGTCGGGTGGCCATGTCGTGTTCCTATAATCCGTTGGTTTGGGGCACATTTCCTAAAGCAGGATGCCCTTCTTAAGGCCAACCACCCCACAAGATGGAACACAGCATATATATTATTTTTTTGTCCGTCTTAGACATGTTGGACAGATCATTATATATTAAGATCAGTACGTAATCGGAGCTACAGGCTTCCTTGATGAGTCAGAGAACGTCTTCCTCAATAGATACCACACACACACACACACACATATATATATCATCGTCATTTTACATCCGCTTTTCCTGATGACATGAGCTCGATTATAATTGAATAATTATTGAACCCGGTGGAATTTGAACTCAGAACATTGAATAAGGAAGCTATATACTGTCAGGCAGTATTGCATTAAGCGCAAGTCTCCCATATAGTTCATTATAAATAGATATAATTATTGTTATTAAAGATATTCAAAAAACATTAGAATTTCTAATATTTGACTTTTTAGAAGAACACAGAAAACGAGAGGAGACATGATAATGACTGCAACCAACTGATGACAATGTTTTTGCCGAAACGACAGATCTATTGCCATGAGGTTCTTCCAATAGCAGTTAATAATTACTTTTGATATAATTACATGCTCTTTTCTTTTATTTTGCAATGTAGAAAATCTATATATAGAATTTTCATCCTTAATAATGTACAACTAACACGACAATTTAGATGGGTTAAATGATTCGGAAAGTAAAAGACAAACCACGGTAATACAATGAGATATAAACAATAGAAAATAATTCTTTTTTAACTAGACACCTATGGCTAATTATTGATAAATCCATGAAAAGTGAGCAAACCTTCGCCGATTTTTTCCAGCTTCTCGTACTTTTGCATTTTTTCCGCAATAACAACGCAAAGGCTTTAAAGCAAAGCTACATACTAATTAGATTCGAATTAATTGTGGTTAACCAAAGAAGTAAAATAAATTATACGGTTTTTTTAATTATAAATAATAGCTAAAATTTAAACGTAAACTATGACAACATATTAAAAAGAATTCGTTCAATTTACTTATTCTCTTGGTAAAATTTAAATTAGTACATCAACACGGTATAAAAAGAAAACATTTCAATATTTGAAATATATTTATGTGTAAATATCGAGTTAATATTTCTTCAGTTCTTGAGCTAGCTGTATTGTCCAAGGTTGATGGGAAGAGGTCAGACTGTCTCACCCTTTGCATCTGGGTAAGGGGAAAATGTCTAATTTCAAATGTCACAGTTAGTCTTTTGCTCCTTCCCTCATCCTAGTTGCTGCGGTAGTGATGGTCACTGCATTCGTAGCCAAACCAAATAGAATTCGATTCGAAAATACCAGGAATTATCGGCACACTATTTTTTCAGCCTGTAGCAATCGAAATGTTTGGAGTAACTGGGCCACTGATAATAGAGTCCTTGTCATCGTTGACGGCTTGCCTTACAGAAGTTTCGGGAGATACCCGCGAGAGTGCTTGGTTATTCTAGCGCCTTAGCTTTGCTATTACTCGTGCCAATTCTGCGAGTGTATTGGCTTGCCTCAAAAAAGTATTAGAGGGAGGGTCCAGCAACCTTGTAGTGTGTGATTGAGTGTGCCGGTCTGCTATCTCACCTTTCTTCCTTATTATTTCCCTCCTTTCCTTTTCTTCTTTTTTGTACTGTATATCTGCATAGTCTTACGGTTATTAAATAAGCCGAATACTCTGTGTTTAAAACCTATATAGTCTTGTTGCAAAATGAAATGAGGTTGGATATTCTCGTTTTTGTTGTTGGGTTATTTCTCATCTTACTGATAATTGTTGTGGAAAAAGGGTGCAGGCATGGCCAAATGGTTAAGAAATTCATTTCGCAATCCGGAGGTCCAGGGTTAGGTCTTAACATATAACATATATTGGACAAGTGTCTTTTGCTGTAGTTTTTGATTCATCCAAGCCTGTGAATGTGTTTTGGTAGAAGGATTTGTTGGTGCCACTCTAAAACGCACGGAGTGCTTTTAGAGTGGCACCAACACAAAGTTGTTGTGTCCTGGACACAATTGAAGAGTTCTATCAACTCTTTGGCACGTTTTCTATGGCCGAATACTCTTCCTAATGTGAACCACTTTACAGGATGCATCTTTTGTGGCATCAACAATAGAGAGATTGTCATGTCTGTGACATGACTGAAGAGCCCCCAAACTGTTTTGGTATGCTTTCTACCACTGGGTGCCCTTCTTAACACCAGCCACTTTACAGAGTGTACTGGATACATTTTATTGTAGCCTTATCCCTCACTTATAGGGTGGAAGTGATGACTTGGCCTAAGTGAAGCATGTTTAGGGGAGGAAGGGTAAGTAAGACGGATGATAGTTATGATGTCAAGGGTGAGTGATACCAAGTGTGACAAGTGTGGTGGGATTTAAGGGGCGATAGGGAGAAAAAGGGTGAGAAATTATTTCATGGGTATATGACAACTAGTAGATTTAGAGAGGAAAAGTATGGGGGATAACCTCTGAATAGGACAGACACAAAGAGCTATGAGTAGTGTCATGGGATTTAGCAAGGTGATGAGAAGGAGGAGGGTTGAAGGTGATCATGGATAGAATGGTTGGGGTACAGTGATGGCGAGAATAATTACTAAGGAGTAATGGTGCTGGGGGTATGAATGAGTCAGGTCACATTTACATTCTATACTGTTAGGTGAGTTTTCTCCAGTACAACATGTTGCCAATCCTCGCAGTCCTTTATTGTGAGATTCAGTTTCCTAAGGTCGGACTTTTCTACTTTATTCCATGTCTCGTACACGAGTCCTATTGACTAAGATTTCTTTGCCTTTCTTTATACATACATCTGTCATCTTCCATATGCATCAAATGTTCATACTACACTACATTCAATTCCTCTTATACCCAGTTTATCTCTCAGCTCACTTATGTTACTTTGTTTATGTACAATGATGTTCCAATTATATTGGTGCAAGTCAGACATGTAGAAAAGACATGAAAATGGATGGAATTCCAAAGACGCAGGAATGACCTGGCACAATGGTTAGTGCCAAGTCATTCTTGGGGGAGAAGGCACAATATAACAAGAAGAGGAGGGATGAGTAAATCAGGACTGCCTAAGTTGAGGTGGCACAAGACAAGTTAACCTTGAGAAACAGAGACCATTGTAGTGGTAGTAAAGAAGCAGGGAAAGAAGGCAGCATATCTGCACACCAAAGACTGGAGTATGTCTGAGTGACTTTATGCTAGTTAGTTGAGTGGGTCATCTCTAGATACAATTCAGGATGTCTGTGTGTGTGTGCAGCACCCACCACCCTAGACACAAGAGCAGCACCACATCATGGGTTGCATTTGAGTACTGCCGAGGATCAGCAATTGTTGAGGACAAGAATTTTAAAAATACTTAAAAGGAAAGACAAACCCCCAAGATGCAGTCCTAGCTATGCTAAGTGACACATGTTCTTATTGGTCAAGAGAGGTCATGGGGGTTAAAATTGTTGCAGGATCTAAATCAAACTACTAAATTGCAAAGAAAACAACCAGGCCAAAGTGTATATTAAAAAAAAAAAAGTATGTTACTTCAATATGGAGTGAAGGCATCTGAAGTAAACTTTAAAACAGAAGGATGTGTGTGGTTATGAGTCACATACTGGAAGTAACAGTGATCCTATGGGTGGAAGGGGAAAGGAGAGGACCCCTGTCCTTGTTCAGATTTAACATGAGAAGTGTCTTGGATCTCAGGTGAAACCCTAATTTCTGGTCAGAGTTATGGTGTGAGTATGAGTCTTGGATTATGCAGCTAAACAAGAATGACAATCAGAGAGGACTGGCAATGTAAACAATTTTGCGTTTTTCCATCACACACATAATTACCTATCTAGCAGTGGTACACAGGTGCTGAATATATATACATATATTTGTTTTGCAAGGTTTTTGATATGAAACTGTGGGTCAAAACAAATATTGTTATACTTGGGGAGGGTCATATTGTTATAATATTGCCAGAAATAACAACAACACACACTCATTGTTTGGTTTGGGTTGGTTTTCGCTTCTGTATCTTTTATATCTCCATAGTTAATTTATTTGGCAATCAATGTTTATCATTGATTGACCAACGGTTAAAAATATATATATAAATATATATATAGTCTATCAAAGTTCTTTCGTCACACATCTGCGACATCATCACTGGTACTATCATGTTTTCTCCCATTGTATTGTAATGTCTACGCCATTTTTTAAAATTTATTTATTTATTCTTGTCTCTGTCTCTGCGCATGCGTGTGTGTTTAATGTTTGGTGTGTTTTTGTATTCTATCTTTGTTCACTAGTGTGTGTTTGTATGTGTTTGTTGTTGTACTTGTGTATATATTTATTTATTTATATTTCCCTTAAGTCAGTATTGTTTGTTTGGGTATGGTTGTTGTTGTTATTCCATTCATTCTTTCTGTTCAACTTCGGTCTTCTTAGTTCTATCTCAGTTGCTTCTCTGATTTGCCTACCTGTTGAGTCATTTCTATGCTTAGATATTATTTTAATTTCTATGTTGTCTACATTACTGTCATCTCTTTGTTCATGTAGTACTGGACGTTTTTTTGTCTTTTTAGTTCCCCCCAGTGTTGGTGTATACTTTCTCCTATGCTTTGAGCTGTCTCACCTATGTATATCATTGTCATGTTTCTGCAAGTACCCTCTGTACATCTTATGCTATAGACTACATTTCTAGTTTTACAATTTATCTGGGGGTTCATTCTACATATAACACATTTCTTATTCGTACAGTGGGTTTTCTTAAAGGGGTATGTTTTGCTGATCAGGGATTTTATGGTAGTTCCTGGCTTTTCTACCACTTTAATCTTTAGATGGGTCTTTTTTTAGGGCCTTTCTACATTGCTAAGCTAATTTCCCTCCAGGAGTAGCATCCACAAACATGACACTCTGTTATCTCTGGTTGTTGTGCAATGAAGTGGCTTTCCCTATCTTATGTTTAGTCCTATCTAAGCTATTCCATGATTTGCTCCTGTATAATTGGCAAATTCCTTTCATGTCCATTTCTATGAAGGTCTTATATTTCTCTGTGGCTCCTTTGTATACTCTGATTCTGTCTCTTTGGTTGTAGCCAGAGAACTGCATGCGATTGATGAAGTGTTGGATGTGTCTTTCCATTTCAGTTGGGTCACACATATGGGACACATTCTTCATCACTCTTACCAAGTCTGCGATCAGAATATTAAACTTAGCACTATTGGACATTGCTGAGTTTTTGAGTATCAGGTATTTGGAGGCCATGGGCTTAGCATAGTGTGAGTGGAGAATTTGGGCCCTCTCGTCTATAGTGTTTATATAGAGTTCCATGTCTTATACTGGTAGTCTATTGTTAGGGTGTTTGGAAGGGTAATCAAGGGTTACAGTTATACTCTGGTGTATGGAATTAGGTATTTGCTGGATGCTCTCCATTGTGCTACTTTCTAATTCATGTTTATTAGTACTCTCTTGTGGGGGTGTTCTTATTACTATATTAATATCGTCTACGTAACGAGAGTACATGATGAGTGCTATGGAGTTCTCTTCAAGGAGTTCTCTTAGTTTCCTCTCCCACCATACCATAAATAGATTGGCAACATCCCCAGCCATGCTCACGCCAATGGTTGCTCCCCCATTCTGGGTGTAGATCTTTTTATTAAATTTAAACATATGGCCCTTTAGGGTAGTTTTAATACTAGCCCCTATTGCATGTGCGACCATTTTTCTCACCTGATCATTGTTTGTGGGGGTCCTATATGGCTTTGGTCCATCCGTTCCATCTTCCTATGGGAGTCTTTTTAGCCATTGAGGTTATGGTGGGGGGGGGGGGGGGGAGTATATCTCTTATAGGTTTTCTGGGGCAGAAACAGCTAAGGTCATGATTATCTAGGTATTCGGTGTCATAAGTAAGTCTAAGTAGGAGGCCCAGTTCATCTGTGTCGACATCGCAGAACTCCACTTTGCTCTCACTGATTATTTCTACACACACACACACATATATATATATATATATATATATATATATATATATATGTATTCATGAGTTTTATATCCTTTTGTTTTAGCGGTGGCACAGAGCATCAGCCGACAACGTTGTTTCTAGATTATTGTACTTTGTCAAGATTGTGTATCTCTTTCTGTCACTCACTAGAACTCTCAGGAATATATAGTATTCTCTAAAGTATACATCAGCTGATTAGCCTCATTTGCTAATCGCTCGGTATGCAAATAAGGTTAATCAGCGATGGTAGACCCCTTATCTGGGATGCTACATGTTGCGACACACCTTGTCTGACAGAAACTTGGTCCATTTAACGACTAGTCCAGGCTTCGATGCTCATCGGGCTGAAGAGAGAAAACTGTTGAAGTATCGGTTGCTCTCCGATAGTTTTGTGGTCGAGCCTGTGACAGTGAAGATTTTCGGTATTCGTGGCCCTCGGACCACAACCTTACTGTTATTGGAGTGGAGTTGGCTTCAAGCACTAGTTAGCCCCGCGAGCTGGAGTGGCTGTTCCAGTGCGTCCCCTTGCCTTCCTCTTGGGTAACCTTTTCCCCAGTCTCTCTACTGGGACTACGAGATTGTCTAACCCTTAAACATATTTCTTTTTTGTTCTCCTCTCAAGGTTACAGGACAACTAGCTTTGACTCCTTTAGTGTAAACTAGCAGAATGGCCCGGCGTTGCTTGGGATTTGCTCTGGGGTTCTTATATATTTGATATATATTTATCCTTATCGAGCCTCGTGAAATAAATATATTTTGTTATTGTGTATGCAAAAATATCTGTACACGAATATATAATTATATTATATATATATATATATAGCAGCGGAGGTGGGTGTTCGGAAAGTACAATAACTAGGGTAAGAACGGTATGGAAGAAGTTCGGAGAGCTACTGCCACTGCTAACTGCAAAAGACTTTTCCCTCAACATGAAAGAGAGACTGTATGATGCTTGTATACGAACAGCAATGTTACATGGTAGTGAGACCTGGGCGCTGTCTGTGGAAGACTTGCGTAGATTAGAAAGAAACGAAGCCTGCATGCTCCGATGGATGTGTAATAGTAATATACGCGAACGGCAAAGCATAAATGAATTGAGAGAGAGACTGGGCATAAGAGGAATCAAATGCTGTGTGCAGGAGAGGCGGTTGTGTTGGTACGGACATGTGATGCATATGAAGGATGACAGCTGCATAAAAAGGTGCAGAGCACTAGAAGTCGATGGAAACCGTGGAGTGGGGAGACGCAAGAAGACCTGGGATGAGGAAATAAAAGCCGACCTTACCCAATTACACTTCTCAAAGGCGATGACACACAACTGCGACCTCTGGCGTCACGCAGTAATACAGAAGACCGGACGTAAAATGGTGATGATGATGATAATATATATTAAAATAACAGGTTAAAGTTTAAGCAAAGAATCGCTGCTTTCTCCCTTAACGGGATCTTCTGAAACTAAAAAAAAAAACAATCTGGGAACGTAGAAGTAAATATTTCTAAAAACGGTACACACTATATATACAGACAGATATTATATGGGCGCAACTTTGTAGCTATGTATCTATCTAAAAAAAAGACTAAGAATTATAGAGAGATCGCCTAATACGGTCCATGGGGCATTGAAAATTTGAAATTTTCTTTGTTCAAAACACTCACACGACCATAAGTATTACATGTGTAAAGTTTGAAAACAATCAGTTGGGTGGTTCTCGAGTTTTATGGAGTCAGACAGACAGACATTCTCTATTTTAGATATATAGACTAGCAGAAATCCACACGTGGGCGGTTTTCTGCTAGCAAATCTAGTGTATATACTGATATTGTTGAGATTTGGATGAGAAATGTTTTCGGCACGACATGTTCACCGTCTCTCGGTGTGTCTTTTATGCATGTATAAATATATATGTTATCTAAACGGTGAAATCTTTGAAATAAATATATGTTAAAACGAAAAAGGAGAAAAAGAGATTAGTGACGGAAATATAAACGTTATGATACATAAACGTTATGATATAACGATTGAAATATATAAACGTTTATGATAAAACGATGGAAATAGAAACGTTTATATATAATGATAAGCCGAAACACGCGTAAGCCGAAACACTCGTAAGTCGAAACACTCGTAAAGCGAAACGTATAAATAAAGATTAATGTAATGAATTTGAAAAGCATAGAGATTTGAAACCGCGTCTATAGGTGTGTAAATTTCAGACGGACAGACAGACAGACAAACAAACAGAGAAATGCCCATTATATATTATAAGTAGACTATCTAGTACCCGTCCTTTGGACGGGTGAAGTAGCTTTCGATGTAGCTCATTAAAGTAAACATAGTAAATTTGAATACATAGAAGAAATACGTACTTTATGTAAACATGAAAACTTTAGGCACTATTCCAGCGAAATAATTAATATGTGAGCTCGGTGTTATCCGTTATCCGGTAAACATTTTTTTAACAACATTAAAAGCGCGTGATGGCATATATTACACACACAGAAATGTATATATATTTCTGTGTGTATATATATATATATTTCTGTGTGTGTATATATATATATATATTACACACACACAGATATGTATATATGTTTCTGTAGCACTCCTCAAGTACCCCTCTCCCTCCCGCTATCCCCTCTTGTAGTCTGTCTCTTTCTTTCACTCTCACTCTCTATCTACGCGTGCGCAAAAACATTCTCACGCGCCCACGTGTTTTAGCGTCTATTCACTCTCTCTCTCTCTATCCCTCTCTCCCTCCCGCTATCCCCCTCTCGTAGTCTGTCTCTTTCTTTCACTCTCACTCTCTCTCTACGCGTGCGCAAAAAACATTCGCACGCGCGCACGTGTTTCCACTGTCGGACAGACAGACAGAGAAATTGCTGGTTATATGTTATAAGGAGATTACATATACATATGTAACTATGTATATCATCATCATCATCGCCATTATATATATATATAATATGGGCCGAAGCCGAAAAAAATTTTGTTTGGCAGCTCTAATTGCGCCTTAATTTTATTCAAAAAATTGTATACTAACATATTCGAATACCAGGCACTATTGGAATCAACAATAGCAGCGTCCTGAGGGTCATTACAAAACACAAATTCGCGAGAATTAGTGTTTAAGTCTTGGAAGGTGGTAAAAAAAATCAACAAAATCTTCCATTCTTTTTTAATAAAAATTTATTTTTAATAATATTTAAATAACTGGCGGTTAGAAAAAAATATTCCTATGAAATTTTAATCATACCATTAGGTGTGAATAAGGAAATATTTTTTTTATTGTCAAAACAAATGTTCAAAAGTTAAACTTCAATTTTTTGAATTATTTCCAATTTTTTCATGAAATTGAACACTGGACATTGGCTGCTGGAAATGGAAATTAAATCGTATTTAATTGTATTTAAATTTCTAACCTTATTTTATTATTTATATTTTTTCAATAAGAAATTAAAAAAAAAGAAAAAAGAAAATTAAAGAAAACAATTGAACAAATCAAACGTAGGTTATGGAACTGCGCAATCTGAATAATAAATTACCTCATCAGCACACAAATTCAATGGCAACCTTCTTCAAACCACAAATTCAATGGCAACCTTCTTCGCATGGTGTCAAGTCAGAACCGCCTCGAACTGGTTACTTCTGGCTTGTACAAGGTGTCTCTGTAGCAACCAGCGAATCCCTCGGTCGGCCTCAGTGACCAAAGTCAGTGGAGAGAGGAAGGTAATATTTCTGTAGCACGTGTTTTAGTGTCTATTCACTCTCTCTCTCTCCCTCCCGCCTCCCCCTCTCGTAGTCTGTCTCTTTCTTTCACTCTCACTCTCTCTCTACGCGTCGGACAGACAGACAGAGAAATTGCTGGTTATATATTATAAGGAGACTAGCAGAAAACCACCCCGTGGGCGGTTTTCTGCTAGCAAATCTAGTCTATATACTGATATTGTTGAGATTTGGATGAGAAATGTTTTCGGCACCACATGTTCACCGTCTCTCGGTGTCTCTTTTATGCATGTATAAATATATATGTTATCTATACGGTGAAATCTTTGAAATAAATATATGTTAAAACGAAAAAGGAGAAAATAAATAACTGGCGGTTAGAAAAAAATATTCCTATGAAATTTTAATCATACCATTAGGTGTGAATAAGGAAATATTTTTTTATTGTCAAAACAAATGTTCAAAAGTTAAACTTCAATTTTTTTAATTATTTCCAATTTTTTCATGAAATTGAACACTGGACATTGGCTGCTGGAAATGGAAATTAAATTGTATTTAATTGTATTTAAATTTCTAACCTTATTTTATTATTTATATTTTTTCAATAAGAAATAAAAAAAAAACAATAACAAAAATTGAAGAAAAAAATTGAACAAATCAAATGTAGGTTATCGAATTGCGCAATCTGATTAATAAATTACCTCATCAGCTGCAACCTTCTTCAAATGGTCCTTATTATCAGCAGCAACAACCACAAATTCAATGGCAACCTTCTTCAAACCACATATTCAATGGCAACCTTCTTCGCATGGTGTCAAGTCAGAACCGCCTCGAACTGGTTACTTCTGGCTTGTGCAAGGTATCTCTATAGCAACCAGCGATTCCCTCGGCCTCAGTGACCAAAGTCAGTGGAGAGGGGAAGGTAATATTTCTGTAGCACGTGTTTAGCGTCTATTCCCTCTCTCTCTCTCCCTATCTCGCTCCCGCTATCCCCCTCTCGTAGTCTGTCTCTTTCTTTCACTCTCACTCTCTCTCTACACACGTGTTTCCACTGTCGGACAGACAGACAGAGAAATTGCTGGTTATATATATAAGTAGACTAGCAGAAAACCACCCGGTGGGCGGTTTTCTGCTAGCAAATCTAGTGTATATACTAATATTGTTGAGATTTGGATGAGAAATGTTTTCGGCACCACATGTTCACCGTCTCTCGGTGTGTCTTTTATGCATGTATAAATATATATGTTATCTATACGGTGAAATCTTTGAAATAAATATATGTTAAAACGAAAAAGGAGAAAAAGAGATTAGTGACGGAAATATAAACGTTATGATACATAAACGTTATGATATAACGATGGAAATATATAAACGTTTACGATAAAACGATGGAAATAGAAACGTTTATATATAATGATAAGCCGAAACACTCGTAAAGCGAAACGTATAAATAAAGATTAATGTAATGAATTTGAAAAGCATAGAGATTTGAAACCGCGTCTATTTGTTTCCTTGGCATTTTTTACAGACGGACAGACAGACAAACAAACAGAGAAATGCCCATTATATATTATAAGTAGACTTGGCATAGTGTCAAGTCAGAACCGCCTCGAAGTGGTTACCTCTGGCTTGTGCAAGGTGTCTCTATAGCAACCAGCGATTCCCTCGGCCTCAGTGACCAAAGTCAGTGGAGAGGGGAAGGTAATGTTTCTATAGCGACAGTGTTTCTCTTGGTAGTACCAAAGTGGAGAAAGGAAGGGGAAAGTAATATTTCTGTAGCACCTACATTTGAGTTTTAGGGAAGGACAGACAGACAGACAGACAGACAGACAGACAGACAAACAGAGAAATGCCCATATATTTCTGTGTGTGCATATATATATATATATATATATATATATATATATATATATATATATATATATTACACACACAGAAATGTATATATATTTCTGTGTGTGTGTATATATATATATATATATATATATATTACACACACAGAAATGTATACATATTTCTGTGTGTATATATATATTTATATTACACACACAGAAGTGTATATATATTTCTGTGTGTATATATATATATTACACACACAGAAATGTATATATATTTCTTAGAACAAAATTAATATTAATGTTTTGCTGTTCATAACAATTGGAATTGAAAAATTACTCTTGAAATTATTAGTTATTTTATTAATGCTTAGATATGTAAAAATGAAGCAATGTTTCTAATAATTGTTTCTACTTTTGGCACAAGGCCAGCAATACCTAGTACATTACTGGTACTTTATTTTATCGACCCCGTGAGGATGAAAGGCAAAGTTAACCTCGGCGGTATTTGAATTCAGACCTTAAAGGGATGTAACTCCATGCTATGAAGCATGGTGTCCGACTCTCTACTGATTCTGCCAATCCACCGCCCTAATGTCTGTACGTAATGAGGGAGTGAGAGGGGAGAGAAAGAAAGGCAGAGGTGAAGTGACGAAGTGACTCTCTCCTCCTCCTCCTCCTCCTCCTCCTCCTCCTCCATCTCCCCATTCGTCACAGCGATAGAGGGGAGGAATGTTAGTGTGTTACAAAGAGAAAGAGTGACAGTGAGAGAAACAGACAGACTAAAAGAGAGGGATAGCTGGAGAGAGAGAGATAGCAACCACGCGCGCACATGTTTCCACTGTCGGACAGACAGACAGAGAAATTGCTGGTTATATATTATAAAGAGACTAGCAGAAAACCACCCGGGGTCGGTTTTCTGCTAGTCTATATATCTAAAACAGAGCATGTCTGTCTGTCTGTCAGCTCACTAAAACTTGAGAACCATCCAACCGATTGGTTTCAAACTTTAGACATGTAATACTTATGGTCCTGTGAGTGTTTTGAGCAAAAATATTTCAAATTTTCAATGCCCTAGGGACCGCATTGGGCGATTTAGCGTTCTCTCTATATAATTCTTAGTCTTTCTTTTTAGATAGATACATAGATATAACGTTGCGCCCTTATAATATCTGTCTGTATGTCTGGCTGCCTGCATTACGTCATTATGACGCGCTCAGTGTGTGTGTGTATATATATGTATCGTAATGCAGACAACAAGACATAGCTTTCCTTCCCCTCTTCCAGCGTCTCTCTCTCTCCCTCCCGCTATCCCCCTCTTGTAGTCTGTCTCTTTCTTTCACTCTCACTCTCTCTCTACGCGTCGGACAGACAGACAGAGAAATTGCTGGTTATATATTATAAGGAGACTAGCAGAAAACCACCCCGTGGGCGGTTTTCTGCTAGCAAATCTAGTCTATATACTGATATTGTTGAGATTTGGATGAGAAATGTTTTCGGCACCACATGTTCACCGTCTCTCGGTGTGTCTTTTATGCATGTATAAATATATATGTTATCTATACGGTGAAATCTTTGAAATAAATATATGTTAAAACGAAAAAGGAGAAAATAAATAACTGGCGGTTAGAAAAAAATATTCCTATGAAATTTTAATCATACCATTAGGTGTGAATAAGGAAATATTTTTTTATTGTCAAAACAAACGTTCAAAATTTAAACTTCAATTTTTTTAATTATTTCCAATTTTTTCATGAAATTGAACACAGGACATTGGCTGATGGAAATGGAAATTAAATCGTATTTAATTGTATTTAAATTTCTAACCTTATTTTATTATTTATATTTTTTCAATAAGAAATAAAAAAAAACAACAAAAAAAATTGAAGAAAAAATTGAACAAATCAAGTGTAGGTTATGGAACTGCACAATCCGATTAATAAATTACCTCATTAGCAGCAACCTTCTTCAAATGGTCCTTATTATCAGCAGCAACAACCACAAATTCAATGGCAACCTTCTTCAAATGGTCCTTATTATCAGCAGCAACAACCACAAATTCAATGGCAACCTTCTTCGCATGGTGTCAAGTCAGAACCGCCTCGAACTGGTGTCTTCTGGCTGGTGCAAGGTGTCTCTATAGCAACCAGCGATTCCCTCGGCCTCAGTGACCAAAGTCAGTGGAGAGAGGAAGGTAATGTTTCTGTAGCACGTGTTTTAGCGTCTATTCACTCTCTCTCTCTCTCCCTCTCTCCCTCCCGCTATCCCCATCTCGTAGTCCGTCTCTTTCTTTCACTCTCTCTCTACGCACGTGTTTCCACTGTCGGACAGACAGACAGAGAAATTGCTGGTTATATATATAAGTAGACTAGCAGAAAACCACCCGAGGTCGGTTTTCTGCTAGTCTAAATATCTAAAACAGAGAATGTCTGTCTGTCTGTCAGCTCACTAAAACTTGAGAACCATCCAACCGATTGTTTTCAAACTTTAGACATGTAATACTTATGGTCCTGTGAGTGCTTTGAGCAAATTTTATTTCAAATTTTCAATGCTCTAGGGACCGCATTAGGCGATGTAGCGTTCTCTCTATATAATTCTTAGTCTTTCTTTTTAGATAGATACATAGATATAACGTTGCGCCCTTATAATATCTGTCTGTATGTCTGGCTGTCTGCATTACGTCATTATGACGCGCTCAGTGTGTGTGTGTATATATATATATGTATAGTAATGCAGACAGCAAGACATAGCTTTCCTTCCCCTCTTCCAGCGCCTCTCTCTCTCCCTCTCGCTATCCCCCTCTTGTAGTCTGTCTCTTTCTTTCACTCTCACTCTCTCTCTACGCGTCGGACAGACAGACAGAGAAATTGCTGGTTATATATATAAGTAGACTAGCAGAAAACCACCCGGGATCGGTTTTCTGCTAGTCTATATATCTAAAACAGAGAATGTCTGTCTGTCTGTCAGCTCACTAAAACTTGAGAACCATCCTACCGATTGTTTTCAAACTTTAGACATGTAATACTTATGGTCCTGTGAGTGTTTTGAGCAAAAATTATCTCAAATTTTCAATGCCCTAGGGACCGCATTAGGCGATAGCGTTCTCTCTATATAATTCTTAGTCTTTCTTTTTAGATAGATACATAGATATAACGTTGCGCCCTTATAATATCTGTCTGTATGTCTGTCCGTCTGCATTACGTCATTATGACGCGCTCAGCGCGATTCCCTCGGCCTCAGTGACAAAAGTCAGTGGAGAGGGGAAGGTAATGTTTCTGTAGCACGTGTTTTAGCGTCTATTCACTCTCTCTCCCTCCCGCTATCCCCCTCTCGTAGTCTGTCTCTTTCTTTCACTCTCACTCTACGCACGTGTTTCCACTGTCGGACAGACAGACAGAGAAATTGCTGGTTATATATATAAGTAGATTAGAAAAACAATTTCGAATTAGAATCAAGTAGCGTGCCAGGGGAGACAACACCGCTTTCGCTTAACTTTCAATTAAAAATAAATATTACTTCAAAGTAACAATTCGTATTTTGTCTAACTTGTCCGTAGAGAAAGGCAACAGTTGGCACTTTCGTATTTGTGCATGTTTTATATATGTTAGTCTCCCTCTCTCCCAACAAACGAACTCTAAATTTTATTATATACAGAAATATGTTAATGGTTAGATTACTTTAGTTCTTTTAACGTAAATTATTTGTATTTAATGAAGAAAAGACTATGACAATCTTTATCAAGCTGATCTAGCCGTCACTCCTTCCGGCCTTAATGACACTTCGAGTAAACTGATACTTGGAACTTCGTTGATTTAATGTGCATTTTAGCTGTTATTTCTAGCATCACGGATAGGCTCATCGTTGATACGTAATAGTTATTTTGCTGGTTGATGATTTTCTTTTTGCATTTTTTTTTATCATGGTTTCGATAAAGGAACAAATTGATATAAAGGGTTCTTCTGAATGTTAGGAACCCTTTACTTATGAAGCCGGTGTTATTCAAGTAAGGGAAAATTGCCAACGACACCGCCTATTTAAAATCTTTACAACTTCATCTGATATAAAAAGTCCTACGACAAAAATAATATCATAATATATTATGGAAGAAGTTAATCACTCGAACACTTTTAACTGAACCATAATAGATTATACTTCATCTAATGTATATACACCTTGTAAATAGAGACGTTGTGTACCCAAGACAAAAAACTTTATCATAATACATTATGGAAGACATTAATCACACAAACACAACAGTTTTCAACACTCTATATTCAGTTACAGTGGCATACAGTAGCGAGAAACCTTTAGGTAGTGAAACATTTACTAAACAAATATCTTTATCTTTACAGAAAAATATTCCTGAATATCGCTTGAGAGTTATAGGAAGAAATTTTTTTTGGAGAATGAACTTTTCACGCACAAAGAAATACACAAGGAAAAACCCTTCTCCTGTGAAATATGTGGTAAATATTTTATCTATAACAGTAATTTATCTAGACACAAAAGAATACACACCAAATAAAAACCGTTTTATTGTGAAATATGTGGGACATATTTTGTTTCTAAAAGTAATTTAAAAACACATAAAAGAATACACACCGGAGAAAAACAGTTTCGTTGTGATATATGTGGAAAATATTTCGATTCTAATAGTCTTATTAATCACAAACGTAGCCACACTGGTGAAAAACCATGTCACTGTGGAGTATGTGGGAAATCTTTCTTTAACAATTCGAGTCTTGTTATCCACCAACGTAGACACACTGGAGAAAAACCATGGCCCTGTCTAATATGTGGGAAATCATTCTCAAATAATTCAAGTCTTGTTATCCACATATGCAGTCACACTGGAGAAAAACCTTATCATTGTGAAATATGTAGGAAATCATTTATGATAAACAGTGTCTTAAAAACGCACAAAAGAATACACACTGGAGAAAAACCTTATCATTGTGAAATATGTGGAAAATTATTCATAAATAATTCAAATCTTGTTATCCACATACGTAGTCACACTGGTGAAAAACCCTTCCACTGTGATATATGCGGAAAATCCTTTGTCTCCAACATTATTTTAACAACACACAAAAGAATACATACTGAAGAAAAACTATTTCACTGTGAAATATGTGGGGAGTCTTTCATTAATAATTCAAATCTTGTTATCCACAAATGCAATCACGCTGGAGAAAAGCCATATCAGTGTGAAATATGTGGTAAATCATTTGTGATAAATAGTGTCTTAAGAACACACAAAAGAATACATACTGGAGAAAAACCTTATCACTGTGAAATATGTGGGAAATCATTCATAAATAATTCCCAACTTGTAGTTCACAAAAGAATATATACTGCAGAAAAACCCTATCATTGTGAAATATGTGGAAAATCATTCATTAATAATTCTCAACTCCTATTTCACAAAAGAATACACACTGGAGAAAAGTCCTTCCATTGTGATACATGTGGGAAATTTTTTGTCTTTAACAGCTATTTGGCAAAACATAAAAGAATACACACTAGAGATAACCCATTTCACTGTGAAATATGCGGAAAGTCTTTTGTTGAAAATTCCAAGCTTACAATCCACAAACGTAGACACACTGGAGAAAAACGGTATCGCTGTGAAATATGTGGGAAATCTTTCTCTCTTAATCGTAGTCTTGTAGTTCACAAACGTAGTCACACTGGAGAAAAACCCTATCATCGTGATCATCATCATTATCATTTAACGTCCATCTTCCACGCTTGCATGGGTTTGGATGGGAGTTTTCCCACTTGAGGCAAGATTGGTTGTCCTGCTCGTATAGGACTGTCTAGCGGGTTTTCTACGGCTGGATGCCCTTCCTAACACTAACCACGTTTACAGTGTGGACTGGGGGGTTTTTACCGTGTTACCTACACGGCCACATTACAGCGTGGACTGTGTGTTTTTTTGTTGTGACACCTACACGACCTCATTTGTTTCGGACTGGATGTTGTGGTACCAACATAACTTCACATTTAAGGGGGTGGTGTGGGGGTAGTGGGACGGGGGTGTATTTTGTTAGAGGTGCCTACTGACTGTAGGTTTCGCTTTGTACTTAGGCAAGGCGGGTCTTCTGTATAACTGTGTAGCGCCAAATATCTCGGTCCAATGACATTGTCTTGGAGAGGTATAAGTGTGTGAGGTCGGAATTTATCAAGTCATCCCAGGTTTTTCTGGGTCTGCCTTCTCCGTGGCTACCGTCTATTTTTATCGCCCTGCACTTTTTTATACAGCTGTCGTCTTTCATGCGCATCACGTGACCGTATCAACGTAGTCTTCTCTCGAGTAAACAGCATCTGATCCCTCTTATTCCTAATTTCTCCCTTAGTTCGTTTATGCTTTGCCGTTCACGTATATTACTATTACACATCCAGCGGAGCATGCAAGCTTCGTTCCTCTCCAGTCTGCGTATATCCTCTGCACACAATGCCCAGGTCTCACTGCCATGCAACATTGCTGTTCGTATGCAGGCATCATACAGCCTGCCTTTCATTTTTACTGAGAACCCTTTAGCGGCCAATAATGGTATAAGCTCTCTGAACTTTTTCCGTCCCGTTCTGACTCTAGCTACTGTACTTTCGGAGCACCCTCCACCACTGCTGATTTTGTCACCCAGGTAAGGGAAGGTGTCCACTATTTCTATAGAACCATCTGTGCAATGGAATGAGTTAGTATTATGTGGGTACTTGCTGCTACTTATTGCACCAGAGCACCGGCCACATATAAAATCTATATTCTTAGTTAGCTTACCTGTGATCCCACTACATCTTTTATGCACCCATACTTTGCATTTGGGACATAAAATGGAGTTTCTGCCTACTCCTTTCCTACACACTGAGCATGGCCATTTCCCAGATGGGACCAGTGCCCTATTTTCCTTCCTACAAACTAGAACTTTAGTCTTAGACAAGTTAACTTTAAGGCCTTTTGGTTCTAGGCCATGCTTCCATGTTTAGAATTTCTTCTCTAGTTCAGCCATTGATTCAGCTAAGAGCGTTAGATCATCTGCATATAGGAGTTCCCATGGGCAGCCGGTCTTGAGCTCCTTTGTTATAGCCTGAAGTGCAATAATAAATAGTAGGCGCCTAAGGACGGAGCCCTGATGAACACCAACTATTACGCTAAACTCTTCACTATATTCGTTGTTAATTCTAACCTTGCTGACTGTTTCTTTATACATGGCTTATTTGCAGGAAGTCATTTAGCTGTAGCAGTCTTTTAAAAAGACATGAACGAATACACACTGGAGGGGAAAGCATTTAACTGGGAAACATGATAAATCCTATGGCAAATCTAAATTTATTGTCCACCAAGTACATATTGTATCTTCCAGCAGGCTATCAATATAATTTCTTTTCATTCTACCACTGTTAGTGTAGGAGCCATCTGATGGCTCCTATAGAACAAGATCACTTGTAGTTCACAGCTGAATACTGACTGGAGAAAAAAATTATCTGTGAAATATGTTGGAAATCTATCTGAATTCTAGTCTTTTGATTTATAGAGAAAGATATATTTACTTATTTTTTATTCAAGATTTTCTTTAGACACCATCTCATTAAACATGACTGGAAAAAAGATGTAAAATCTTATCACTGAAATTTTGGACAAAATAATCAAATTTTAATGTAAACCAAAATTTTTTTTATAAGAATCTTAATCTATGTTATAATTAATAATTATTAGATGTAATTTTTGGATAGTCTAACTTACGTTTTTTTAAAAAATTGATTGACCTCTGAAAAAGATATTTGTAACAAAATCTATACTATAATAATAAAGGGAGGAGTGCGGGACAGCGTACGGTTTATATCTTTTAATCCACTTAGTAAAATAAGTTGGATTACTTTGAATAAATAATGAATGGATATTACATAATTTATGTACTAAATTTCATAACTCTTGATTAAATATAAATAATTTTATTGCTTATTTAAAATTGACTTCTTTTCAAAGTTTCAAATTTCTACACTTCTGGTATATTGCCGCTGCCACCAAACATACATCTATATGTATGAGTATATAACTATAATTGCACAAACACAAACTTACAAAAATACACCCTCACGGACATACATTCACACATATACATTTACACAAACACACATATACAGTCATGATAGCAGCATTCAGTGACTTGGAAATGGGAGAATAAAATAAAGTACAACTTTTTATTTATTTATTAACAACACAGTTTAACTCTTTTTTTTTAAAAACTCATTTGTATAAAAATTTAATATAATGGTGACAGAACGAAAACACATATAATATATACAAAGTAAAGGGAAAGGAGAAAAAAATACACAAGCACATAATACACACATCTTAGACCACATAGAACAATATGCAGATGAAAGGGGTGGACAAACGAGCTGCTACCAGAGTAAAAGATAACAATATAGCGAGGAACACTGGGAAACCTCTATAATAATTTTTTAGGCAAGCGAGCACGCTCGCAGCGTTACCTGGGGTGATGGCGAGGATGAGGTGCTGGAACAACCAAGTGCCCTCACGAGCATCACCAGTTACCGCTGTATGGTGAACCGTCAGTGAAGCTAAGAATAAACAGGAAATCACAGCATCTCATGCAAATGTTTCAGGGTTCTGGTGGACAAAACGAAGAATGTGTTACCCCAGGGGCGGTTGGTGGCAGAAATAGTGCTTGTTCTTGTGGCTGGTCATCTTTATCCTTATCAGAGTGAGTAGACAGGTGGTATGGAAGCCCAGGACATCAGATATTTCCATCACTATAGATCTGATAAGAAACTTATCAGGGAATGTAAACTTTGTTAGCTTGAGATCTTCAACCTGTCAGGTGACAAACCCTGGATCTGTCATTGCTCACTAGGTTGCTGTAGGTCATATCCTAGATTGATGGTTTCTCTCCTCAGTTTAATTCTGCAGTGGGAAAATCAACTGTCCAAATCACACGAAATGATAACATTGAGATTAGCATATCAAGGGAAACAAATGGAATCTCAAAATGTATACTGTAGAGCCATAATGGCATTTGTGTTGCTCACAAATTTGGAAAACAAACCTGAAAAGAAACGCCTATTCAGAGACAGTTATTGTCTGACTGGGTACCAGTTGACTGAAGGTATGCGGTATCCATCCAAGCACTACTAGGGGGCAGGGCTGAGACATGCTGGTCAAACAGGTACATTAGGTTGTCCAAGACTTTATGGTGTCCCATTTATGTTGGACTAATGGGACTTCTGCAGGATGAAGGCCAAGTTAGGTAATTGTGGTAGGCTCTGCAGTGTTGTGGAGAACATTAAGGGCAATGATAATTTAATGAGAGACAGAAGATCAAGGCAGGAAGGGAGACTTGCTGCCATCCAGTTTCGATGAAATGGAGGTTGCATATACCACACCAGATGGATTTATTTTTAGTTCAGTGAAAAATTGGCTGCAATAAGGTATGCTGTGAAATGTATACATCAGAATATTGTCAGAGCTGCAATATCATAGGCAGATGTTAGTTACGAGATATTATCATTAACTCCTAATATCCTTGACTACATGAAAAACCACATTAGCAAAACAATGCTGTAAATGCATCACATTAAAAATAGTCTTTACTCTAATAGTGCAAATATTTGATCCAAAAGACTGTTATTAACTCAATGTCTCGTACCACAGAAGACTACATTAGCAAGACATTCTAGAAAAGTACTAAACAGCACAATGACTGCACCACATAAAAGATTGTTTTTACTCTAATCAAATTTTCATATCATTCTGTCCACTAGTAAAAATCAGAGGTTATAGAAAAATAAAGAGTTGAAGGCACTCTTGTTCCTAAGCAGTAAAGTAGACATGAAAGCATGTCACCTACAAACATAAAGCTGACACAGAAGAGGATAGAGAATTTCATTCACTTCCCTGTTGGAACTAGTCCATGTTGGAAAGGAGATGTTACCTACCAGAGAAGAAAGGAAGAGACAGAGACGAGCATTTACATAGACCTAGGCCCTCGAAACATTTGGTCATTGCAGCATGGTCACAAGATTTTGGAGTCTGGCATAGACCACGCATTCAAGTTTCCTCAAGATTAGGTTGTCAAAACATTGCAGAGACGACAAGAATCCATATGAGTGACTGATTCTGAGCATATACAACTTAGGAATTAATAGGTAATTCCTATTGGGGCTTGATTACCACAATGCTTTTCAGTAATTACGGAAGGTTGCCATCTTGAAAGCTAGGTCAGTAATTGGGGCTCCTAGGGAGCACCATACTGATAGGGGAAGGATTCATTGAATAGATTTATAGTCAGCTGACGTGAAACTGAGTAGTTGAAGATCCAGTGCTTGCATTTGGCACTGTTGATATGTAGGCCTCTATGACCAACTTCCTCAATCACTGTCTTTGTAAATACCATCAAGATACAAGACATGCAAAACCAAGTCAGCCCCTATCTTAGTAACATCGTTAATGTCCAATGCAAATAGAGCAGGTCCGAGTTGACCGCCTCGTTGGACTCCCGAGGTGGAGAGTATCAATTGGTTACCAAAAGAGAGATAGGAGGGCTCCCGATAAGCAAAGATGTAGGGCTTGGTGGTCCTCTCCATAATTAAGCTGAAGATGACATCACGACTAATAGAGTGAAATGCCTTCTTGAGATCATGTATGAGGACAACATTAGGGATCTCAGAAAGAAAGTTGGTGAAAAACCCACATTGGTACCCACTCCCAGCTGAAGGGAAAATTCTGTAGACAGGTGGACTGAGACCGATGTCAAAGACACTTATGTGATGAACTGTATCAGAGTATTTCCAAATGCAATGGGGGCGAAGGTCGCCATTGAGTTTTACAAAGCTGAACCAGCGACCAATATAAACTGAAACTAAAACAAAAATAATTATTTTAAATTTTCAGAAAGCGAAACAACTAATATTTTCAAATATATATATTTTTTCTTGAATTTTAAAAAGTTTCTTTCTTTCATTTTTTTTCTGTAATCAAAAACTGATTAGGATTACGATATTTACAGATGAGTACATTTTTGATATAAATATGCTTGCATGTGCAATGAAATAAAAAAAAAAGATTGTTCGTTTCGGTTATTCAAGGCAGCCAATATATTTTTTTTTACATTCACCATTATTGTTAGTTATATTTTCAATTGCGTTAGTTTTAAAAGTTCTACCTAAATATTATTGGCAGTATCGGTGGAGGGTCAGACGTCATGCTTTGCAGCATAGAGTTACACCCCTTTAAAGTCTGAGTTCAAATCCCGCCCAAGTTAACTTTACCTTTCATCCTTACCAGGTCGATAAAATATATCACCAGTAATGCACTGAGATAATTGCTGGCCTTGTGCCAAAAGTAGAAACAATTATTAATATTTGTAATAAAAGAAAATTTTGGAAGTGAGGGACGGTTGAAATATCGGAAGTATCATTGATTATTTGGGAACAACAATCTACCTCGAATCATTAGAGAGTGTGATACCTCAGACCTAACAAACCAAATAACATTTACAAATGTTATTGTTGTTTAGTCTCGGCTCAAATTTGATTCCAAATTAAATGACATTATGGAAATTGAATTATGCTAAATGACAACAGGACACAGAGGACTTCGATCGCAAAAGAACAAGAATGAGATAGATGTATGTAACAAAAATTTGAGATCGGAAAGATAACCTAAATTTCTAAAACTAAATAATATAAGTAGTATTAAGTATTTAGCCTTCATTGTTGAGTTCGCTGAGATGTAAGTAAATATTTCTAATATTTAATTTCTGACGTAAAAGTGTTTTTCCAAGAGAGAGTTAATGAAAACTGATGATAAATAATAAAAAAAAAAGGCTGCAAATAACGAAGCTATTAATTATTATTTCAAGTCTAAGTACGTAACAGCGTATAAATATTAATTAAATACATTTCGTGGTTTCGTATATTATTTTTTAATCACTGAAATTTACTTTCTGTTTGTAAGAGCTAAGTATCTTGGTTATAGACATAATTGATATGTTCGTGACAATTAACTGAACAGTCTTCAGGTATATGTGATAGTTTTGACAAATATACTTTACATTAAACCTTAGCCTAAATTTTAATGTAATATGTAGCGACACTTTCTCTAGTGGTAACCTAGTGAATTCGGTGACAGACATAAGTTTCGTTCCTTGAGAAGCTGAAGATCGCAAGCTGTTGAAGTATCGACAGATTTGCCGTTGAATCTGTAGCCGTGGACACTTTCGGCATCCTTTGTCACAGTACGACACCCTTACTCACTGCTATAGGAGGGGTAGGGGAATTGGTCAGCCACATGAGTGAGCACTGTAAGCTGGAATAGCTATCTTCCGGGATTTTCTCCATTCTGTCCGCTGGGACCAAGCGGCGGCTTGCGTCAGGATTTCTGTATACCAGAATCCCACATTCTCTAGGTTCGTATTATTCGGTGGATTGGCAGTATCGGTAGAGGGTCGGACGCCATGCTTTCCAGCATAGTTACGTCCCTTCACGATTTGAGTTCAAATCCCGCCGAGGTTGACTTTGCCTTTCATCCTTACGAGGTCGATAAAATAACGTACCAGTAATGCACTGGGTATTTTCTGGCTTGTGCCTAAAGTAGAAACAATTATTAGTGTAGCGAAAGGGCGGTGGATTGCCAGTATTGGTAGAATGTCGAAAATCATGCTTTGCAGCAAAGAGTTATGCCCCTTTACGGTCTGAGTTCAAATACCGCCGAGGTTAACTTTGCCTTTTATCTTTACGGGGTCGATAAAATAAAGTACCAGTAATCCACTAGTAGAAACAATTATTAGAGTAGTGATGGTATAGGTTACGGGAGATATATAGAATACACGTGATTTGGAATAAAAAAAAATTTCCGAAAAGAAAACACACATACAGACACATATCTATGTTCTTTCATTACGCTCACTCATTTCGAAAAAAACCTTTTTTTTTTTCAAATTACGTCCGTTACATCGGTTCGTTGTAATCAAATCCAGCAGGAAAAAAATGTTTCACTCACCATATTCTCCAAAACTTGCTCCTTCTGATTATCATTTGTTTAGGAATTTACATAATCATTTTGATAGACTGAAATTAACACCAAGAGAGGAGGGTAAAAATTAGTTAGTCCTCTAATGAATATGGTTATTGAAAACAATGGAGATTATGATTAAATGCAATCCTAAATACCACTATTTTGATCTTCAAAATACATGTTAAAATCTGACAGAACTTTTATTCAAACCAAGTATATATAATGTTATAGAAGCTGCAAGTGTAGCTATAGTCTGCAAATATACAAACTTCAGGCATGAATGTATGATATAAAGTTGAGTTATTCAGGTAATGGTTTATATCTACAGTTTATTTATATGGAAATATAATAAGATTTCAATTGTTTAATCTCTATCTTTTAACTACCCCTTATTTCTTTCTTTTCCTTTTTAACTACCCCATATTTCTTTCTTTTCTTAGAATATCAGATGACATTGCTAGAATATTTTCTAGTAGACCTTCATCAATATTATCGTCTTTTAAGGATCAAAAGAAGATGTATTGTTTATATAAATTGCTGGTAGTATTACTATAAAGTACTTGTTTGGAACCGACATTAATAGCACATTGCTCTACTTCACAGTCTTCAATGTATATCAGATGATTTGCCATTCTTGAAAAAAAATTCAATGGAGTTTGCAACATCTTCAGATATTGATAAACATCATAGTTGATGTATCAGTAAAAATAATTGTAAAGAATGAAATATAAATACAAAAAGAAGAAAATTATCCATGTATTGTGTTGAGAAAAATGATGGTAAAATTAATTACATAAGAAACTTAAAGGATGGATATTTTTTCCTGAAAAAATGGCAAAAGAAATAAAAAAACCTCAATACCACTGTGATATCTGTGGTAAATCCTTCTCTGGAAATAGTGACCTGACTAAACATAAACGGATTCATACAGGAGAGAAGCCCTTTCACTGTAATATTTGTGGTAAATCATTCTCTCAAAAAGGTAATATAAATAGTCACAAACGGATTCATACAGGAGAGAAGCCCTTTCACTGTGTTATTTGTGGTAAATCATTCTCTTCAAAATCTAACTTAACTGTTCACAAACGGAGTCATACAGGAGAGAAGCCATATCATTGTGATATCTTAATTAAACACAGACGTATTCATACAGGAGAGAAACCATATCGCTGTGATATCTGTGGTAAATCATTCTCTGAAAGTGGTGTCTTAATTAAACACGTACATATTCATACAGGGAAGAAATCATATCACTGTGATATCTGTGATAAATCATTCTCTCAACATCATTACTTAGCTAGACATAAATACATTCATACAGGAGAAAAACCATATCACTGTGATATCTGTGGTAAATCCTTCTCTGCAAATAGTGACCTGACTAAACATAAACGGATTCATACAGGAGAGAAGCCCTTTCACTGTAATATTTGTGGTAAATCATTCTCTCAAAAAGGTAGCGTAAATAGTCACAAACGTATTCATACAGGAGAGAAACCATATCGCTGTGATATCTGTGGTAAATCATTCTCTGAAAGTGGTGTCTTAATTAAACACATACAAATTCATACAGGGAAGAAATCATATCACTGTGATATCTGTGATAAATCATTCTCTCATCAGTACTTAGCTAGACATAAATACATTCATACAGGAGAAAAACCATATCACTGTGATATCTGTAGTAAATCCTTCTCTGGAAATAGTGACCTGACTAGACATAAACGTATTCATACTGGAGAAAATCGATATCACTGTGATATCTGTGGTAAATCATTTTATGCAACTGATAACTTAACTAAACACAGACGGACTCATACGGGAGAAAAACCATATCACTGTGATATCTGTGGTAAATCATTTTCTGTATCTTGTAACTTAACTAATCACAAACGGACTCATACAGGAGAAAAACCATATCACTGTGATATCTGTGGTAAATCATTTTCTCTATCTTCTAACTTAACTAAACACAAACGGACACATACAGGAGAAAAACCATATCACTGTGATATCTGTGGTAAATCATTTTCTCTATCTTGTAGCTTAACTAATCACAAACGGACTCATACAGGAGAAAAACCATATCACTGTGATATCTGTGGTAAATCATTTTCTCTATCTTGTAACTTAACTAATCACAAACGGACTCATACAGGAGAAAAACCATATCACTGTGATATCTGTGGTAAATCATTCTCTCTTTCTAGTCACTTAGTAAGTCACAAACGAACTCATACAGGAGAGAAACCATATCACTGTGTTATCTGTGGTAAATCATTTTCTGTATCTTGTGACTTAACTAAACACAAACGAACTCATACAGGAGAGAAACCATATCACTGTGTTATCTGTGATAAATTCTTCTCCAGTCGTGATTATTTATCTAAACACAAATATATTCATATTGGAAAAAAACAATTTCACTGATATCTGTGGTCAATCACTTTCTTATACAAGTAACTTAACTAAACACCAGTACAATGATACAGATTAAAGTCATATAACTGATATATGTGGTAAATCATTTTCTCAAAACCTTTTCTTTACCTATACAGGAGAGTAATTCTGTAGTGAAATTGTACACTAGGTAGTTTGTTATTGCATGATCTATGGCTATTTTCATATTGTTTGCATTGCCATATTAATAGTCATTAATTTTGGACCAACTGACCAGGAACAGTAGATCTTTGGTTGGTGCTGCCAGCTTGTGTACTCTCAGTTGATCACAGACTTTGAAATGTAATGTACCTTGATTACATAGGAAATGAAATATATAAACCACAATAACACAAAGCTGCTATGCTACTAATTTATTAAATATAACTATTGCCAAAGTTATATGACAATACATGAAGAACAAATAACCACAGATGAAATGTGTGATGTTATGTATCAGGATGATGTGTATGCGTGTTTGCTTGCAAAATTATTATTAAAAATGTATTTACCAAACTTCTGTTGATGGGATGAATTTCGCTGGCTTGGCTGAGAGAGAAAGAGCAGATAAGACGCACAGTGTCTGTGTAAAGCAGTGGAGATGGTGCTTCAGCTTTACCAACAGTACAAAGGTGGGCAGCTGGATTTAAGAGGGGAAGGAAGAGCCTTGAAGATAATCCAATATCTGGACGCCTTGCAACTGTCACTACAGAGGAAAACATTGATTGTGTTCATCACATGAAGAAGGATGACAAATGATTGACTATAAATCAAATAGCCAATGGTATATCACATGGGAGAGTTGAGAATATTCTGCACAATAAACTTGGCATGACGAAGGTTTCTGCTCAGTAGGGGCCACGTCTTCTGATACCTGATCAAAAGTTCACCAGGCTGGTGAACAGGAAAATCTGACATTGTTTGAGGCAGATCCAGATGGTTTCTTTAAATGTTTCCTAATCCGGAAGGAGTGTTGGGTTCATCACTTTGAGCCAGAAAGAAAGAGACAATCTATGCAGTGGTAACACCCCTCCTCGCCTGCTCCAAAGAAGGCCAGGGTCATTTCATTTGCAGGGAAGGTGGTGGTTTCAGTTTTGGAGGATGCAAAAAGCATTGTGTTTTTTGACTATCTTCAAAAGGGCCTTGCTGAGGCAGTTATGAAAGGCTATCAAGACCAAACACCCAGGAAAACTAATGAAAGGGGGTCTTGTTTCCTCAGGACAATGCTCCAGCACACAAGTCCTCGATTTCAAAGACTAGTGTACATGACTGGTTGATTACCCTCCCTATTCTCTTGATTTGGCTCCATTTAACTATCATTATTCCCCAACATGAAAAAACACTTGGCTGGTAACCAGTATCACAATGATGATGATATCATATCTGTTGTTGACTAATTTTTTCACCAACAGGATGAAAGTTTTTTCACCAATGGTATCCATGCACTGCAAAATCCATGGAAGAAGTTTGTGGACTATGTTGAAAAATAAGCCTTATTTGGTTACATTTCGCAAGAGTATCTTGGTCAGCCTATGAACTTTTAAACCAATCCTCATATTCTAGATCAAAATCTAGATGTGATGGAGCAAAACTGATTCCTTATTCAGAAAGAGCACCCTAAAATTAGCTTAAATCACCTGAATCCTGAATTATCTGTTGCTAAAGAAACTTTTTTTCATTTAGTCATGCAGTGTAAGTAGTAAATAATATTAAAAACAATTTTGGAGGTATGGGAAACAACTCTAGACATTTTTTGATCTTATGATTTCATTATCAAAATTAGGTAAGTCTAAATGCTTCCATACGAAACAACCGAGGAAAAAAATACTTCCCCAATGAAATCTGTGGGGGTGTTTTTCTATAACAATACCTATATATTATATGAAACAAGTAGCATCTAGCATATCTCTTTCTAGGCAAGAGGAGGTTTTTGAAGCCAGTTGATGTTATTATTACTTTGTTCCTCAACCAAAATGAAATGTGTATTACCAGCGGTGATAACACCAGTGAAGTCCCTCTTGAAAAACTATCCTCTTTGGAAACGTAATATATATATATATATATATATATACATACACATGCTCTTTCTCTCACACACATCACATGCATATCCACTGTAAATGCAAAAGGATTTTATCCCGTTTAGCACGATATAAACTCCGTTGATCACAACCTTTCAAAGGACAGCCAACAGATCTACCTACACTATAAACGCCATTTTCCTACAAATGGCGCTATAAACAGACCTGTTTTTATCTTTCTATTTTCTGATGAAGGACTGGTGCCCGAAACGTTAAGACCCTTTTCCTACTATGTCACGCATAACATTAATAATCGATAATGATCATGCGGCTCTATGGTCGCTCAATAAGAGAATTGAAGCTAAAAATATAAAACTTCAGAGCGTCAATATTTAATATATAATCAGGCTAAAAAACAGAGACAGAATACGTATTATACTTACATAGCCACTAAATTTTTATTAGGCCTATATGTCACCATTTCACTCCCTCTTACTATTGCTTAGGTGCCTTTCCAGAGACCTAGGTTATCCGGTACACACGGGTCAGCCAGAGAATACCTTCTCTATTTAAGGCTTTTAACATCTCGGGCCGGATTTCATCATTCCCAGTAGCCTTGCCTCATTTGAACTCTTTGACTGCTCTTGTGACCTCAGCCCCTGAGAGATTAGTCATCACTTCCAGATGTACCTCTTGTACATCAGAAGATGCTGTTGTGATTAAGTTCAGGAGATCAACAAAATATTCTCTCCACCTTGCAGGTGTGGAGGAGGACTTCTTATTACGATGACAGTGGCTGGTCGGATTCCAGCTTAACACCAAAGTCCTCCTGTCTTAACTTTGGACGCCTTTACTGTCCCTGTTGCGATTCTTTGTGCCTGCTTGTACCACAAATGCAAGAAGGAGGACTTATTTCCAAGCCAAGCTTTGTAGATCTTCTTTGCTCGGATAGATCTTTAACACCTTGATTGAACCAAGGAGTCCTCCTGCCATCCGGCGCCTCAACAAGCTTCTTTCCTCTCAAGAAAGTCTGCGCAGTGCACTCTACATGTGAAACGTGTTCCACTGAAGCAGGTGGATAACTTCAAGTATCTTAGGGCTGTGTTCATGTGTGATGGAAGGCAGGAGGCTGAATTAAGTGTAAGAATTGCAGAAGCTGGTGCAGTAATACGCCAGCTTCAGCATTCGGTCATCAGAAGAAGGGAGGTAGGTGTAAAAGCCAAACTCCCTGTCTTCAATTCGGTATTCGTGCCAACCCTTACCTATGGTCATGAATCTTGGGTAATGACCGAAAGAATACGATTGTGAATACAAGCGACCGAAATGGAATTCCCCCGAAGAGTCTTTGGAGTAACATTACTCGATACAGGTCATAGCTCGGAGATTAAAAAGTCACTCCAGGTAGAGCCGTTACTTCTCCGAATTGAGAGATCACAGCTCCGATACTATGGGCAAGTGGTTTAAATGTGTTAGGAAAGAATCGTTAGACAGATTTTACGGGGAAAACCAACCGACAGGAGACTCCGGGGTATTGCGTGCTTATACCGACCTGCAAAAATGGAGTGAAAACCTACCGATTGTTCTTCTAGGCTGTCGCTCGGCAGTGAGGGAGGATCTCGGGTATTCCCCAGCGGAATTGCTGTACGGACCACCTTTATCCTTGCCGGGACAGATGTTAGTCTCAATCGACGCATCGCTGGAGGATCTGACGTTATATATCAATCGTCTACGATCATATTTCAATGATCTTCCGCCTATGGGAACACGACAACAGAAGATTAAATCTTCGGTTCCCAAAGACACTGCTTCTTGGACTCACGTTTTTCTACGTAAATCTCAGTGAAAGGCCCACTTGTGCCACCGTATACAGGACCCTACTGTGTCCTGGCAAAAACGGACAAACTTTTTACCATAGACGTTTGTGGTAGGAAACACACAGTGTCAGTAGATAGGGTTAAACAGGCCTTTACAGACGCTCCACCAGTTGAACCCCGTACAACCCCCACATACAATACATTGTATGTTGAACCTTCACAAGCACACCCACAACACACACACCTTCCTTACCGTCACCAACATATGTTACGACGACTCGTAGTAGTCGTAGAGTGCATTGGCCTCAGAGATTGAGTAAAACAATCTATATATGAACTCTGTTTTTGATCAAACTTTTGACTCTCTTATAAAAAAAAAATAATGACTTTTGCTTGTTCAATAATGTTATGTTTCATTTTCCTTGGTTGTATTCATGCATGTATCTTTTCTTGGTGTACCGGATGATTTTTTATTGTTTGATGTCATGTAGACATATTGCATATTTAACACTACTCATGTAATATGGGAAGAGTTGCAGCCACCATAGTTTTGCCTTGGCTTATATATTGATATTGATCTTCGATCTAAACGGAGGGTAATGTAGTGAACAGATAAATCGGTCAATTTACACGTGTTGATCCCTGTTGCACTAACTCACTTCACCTGAATATTAGCCAATCAACGATCCGATACAGCTATCTATCGGATGAGTAATGTATTGTGCCAAAACCGAAAGCAATGAGTTCAGCAGATAATTTCAGACCATAAACACGTAATAATTTGCTGTCCTCAACATGCGACACGTGGCGCGAAATATGACTAACCCGAGAGTGCTATGTTGAATCTACCAACTGGATATTAGACATTAATAATGTCTTTACAACCAGTAGAGGTAACATTGTATTATCTTCAAACACCCTTGTACTCTTTTCAAGTTCAAATGTATTCTGCTTGTTCACATTCACAAACACGATTAAAAGATATGTTCTTCGATAAATAAATGTTCTGCGTTCATACTATTGCGACTAGCGGTGTTCCACGAACACCACAAATTGCTGAACAGTTAACCGCAAGTACACCACTAAAACCCATGCCAATGCTGCAAGTGTGTTGGCTTGCCTCAAAAAAGTATTAGAGGGAGGGTCCAGCACCCTTGTAGTGTGTGATTGAGTGTGCCGGTCTGCTATATCACCTTTCTTCCTTGTTATTTCCTTCCTTTCCTTTTCTTTCTTTTTTTTTTGTACTGTATATCTACATAGTCTTATGGTTATTAAATAAGCCGAATACTCTGTTTAAAACCTATATAGTCTTGTTGCAAAATGAAATGAGGTTGGATATTCTCATTTTTTTTTTTTGTCCTATTTCTCATCTTGCTGATACTTGTGGAAAAAGGATGCAGGCATGGCCAAATGGTTAAGAAATTCATTTTGCAATCCAGAGGTCCAGGGTTAGGTCTTAACATATAACATATATTAGACAAGTGTCTTTTTCTGTAGTTTTTGATTCACCCAAGCCTGTGAATGTGTTTTGGTAGAAGGATTTGTTGGTGCCACTCTAAAACACATGGAGTGCATTTTATTGTAGCCTCATCCCTTACATATAGGGTGGGGGTGATGACTTGGCCTAAGTGAAGCATATTTAGGGGAGGGAGGGTAAGTAAGACGGATGATAGTTATGATGTCAAGGGTGAGTGATACCAAGTGTGGTGGGATTTAAGGGGTGATAGGGAGAAAAAGGGTGAGGAATTATTTCATGGGTATGTAGTGACCTACATTCCGCGGGCTCACATACATTCTCTGTGCGTGATTTGGCTCAGTTCAGCCAATCAGCGCCAGTAGAAGAGGATGTATCCCTACGCGCCCTGAGGAAGAAATTCCCCGCGAAGATTTGAAGAATCTCTCTCTTGTACCGTACACTTCAAGCCAGCAACACGCATAATGTAACAGTGAGATATTGCACCCTAGCCTCGCCGGCTTAACGGCGCAATGGCACATTCCCTTTTGTAACCTCTTTTTATCTGTAACTTCAACCATATAAGTTAACAAACATTGTTTGTACTACATCAAAGATAAACATACATTTCATCTCTAATTACTGCTGTTGAAATCATTATTATGTTACTCGTGTCTCAATAACATATATAACCCATGCTGCTGGAATTGGCGACCTGACGAAAGGAATATTGTAAATAGATGGTAAATAGATCGAGGGACCTTCCCTCACGTCTATGTCAACAAGATAATCCAACGAGGATACTATCACTTACCACACTGGCAACTAACGACCATCAATCAATCATCTACCCTGTTAAAGTAACGACAACATCTATAATTAACCCTGCTAAAGTGGTGCCCGACGTAAGAATTTAACGCAGCCCTTCTTTTTCATTCAGTTGAACTTTTATTGCCACGTTGCCAACCTTTTTCGCAACTTGCGAAAATTCAATATATTCCTTTCAAAATTTTTTTTGAAAAATTGGCAGTGTTTCAAGAGAATTTTCGCCACGAAAAAATTTCAAGATGGCTACCGACATGTCATGGCTACACTTGACAACAACAACGACAGCAGCAGCGACAGCGTTGTTTAACCACTGACCAATACAGGGAATAGTGAGTGGCAGCTTCATAGCCTTACCGACGCAAACCACCACACATCGGAAATTTCAAAACGGCTTGTAACTTTGCCGACGCAACCACCATACCTTCTGTCTCGTTGCCACAGGGACTCGAGAAATTGAGACAGTAATTTTCTCACCATTGTGGCGTCAGACGTGACTGCCATGTCTGGTGACTGCTACTCTACAGAAGATTCTTTGACTTTGCTTTAACAATAAGCAACACAACCTTATGCCACACAAGATGGCCACAAAAACTCACAAAAACACCATACATCTAACCCCTAACGGCATTAACAAACTTCTTTTTCAGTTTTCAGATAGAACTAGTGTCTGTACACTGGTGATGTGTGAACTATTTGACTTTGAAAAACTTTGAACTTATTGAGCAATTTCTCTGCTCCCTTAGATTGACTTTGAATTATCAGTTTGTTACATTCACATATTTCTTTGTGGAATGCATTTACTTGTTTTGTGCTCTTTTGCTATTTGCTTGCTCATGGTTTTTGTTCATTCACATTCTTTGCTGTTTTACATGCCTGCATATGCACACATTTTTTTTATCACACACCAACATGTTGTTCTTGGTATATGTTCTTCAAACGTAATATTCTGCGAGTCCCTTTTCACCTGGTCGAGGTGCTGTCACGTGCTAGCAGCTCACAGAGCTTAATCCACTGGATTCAAACAGGCACCGCAACACGAGAATACTAATTGCAGCTGAACTCAAACAGCTTCGCATCTCGTTGCACACTGATCGTCCATGACGGCCATCCGTCTTGTTGTTTTTGCCCGACTCGCTGGGAAAGCAACAAATTGAACTGGACTTGTCAACATTTCGGCCACTTCTGTAGATTTGCCCGAATTATGGAATTTACACTGCAACCCACCTACAGATTAAACTTGCCTTTTTTTCTTTACAAAGCAACCAGCCATTTTTTCCTGGCTCCCTAGCACATTCGACAATACATCTCGGGGCCATCATTTTCTCGCCAGCACTGGTAAACTACCATAATAGCTTCGTTCACAGCTACTGGTACAACGCTTACCATTGACATTTAATGCAAGAACAGCAACTTCGCCCATGTCAGACTTTATCTGTTTTCTGGTAGGCCCTTGAGGGTCTCGTTTAAACTACAAAACAGCTAGTCATTTGACAGCGGCTCAACACGGCCCGTCGCGCCTAATTTTTTTTGTTCTTGCATGAATCTTTCTGCTCAATTATTTTTTCACTGATGTGCTGTTTCAGCATTTGTTCTTGCTGATTCAATAATATGTGGGTCCTTGGTTTCTTCGTTATGGATTTTCGGCTGAAAATCTGGTCGGAGGTGATGTAGTGACCTACATTCCGCGGACTCACATACATTCTCTGTGTGTGATTTGGCTCAGTTCAGCCAATCAGCGCCAGTAGAAGAGGATGTATCCCTACGCGCCCTGAGGAAGAAATTCCCCGCGAAGATTTGAAGAATCTCTCTCTTGTACCGTACACTTCAAGCCAGCAACACGCATAATGTAACAGTGAAGTATTGCACCCTAGCCTCGCCGGCTTAACGGCGCAATGGCACATTCCCTTTTGTAACCTCTTTTTATCTGTAACTTCAACCATACAAGTTAACAAACATTGTTTGTACTACATCAAAGATAAACATACATTTCATCTCTAATTACTGCTGTTGAAATCATTATTATGTTACTCGTGTCTCAATAACATATATAACCCATGCTGCTGGAATTGGCGACCTGACGAAAGGAATATTGTAAATAGATGGTAAATAGATCGAGGGACCTTCCCTCACGTCTATGTCAACAAGATAATCCAACGAGGATACTATCACTTACCACACTGGCAACTAACGACCATCAATCAATCATCTACACTGTTAAAGTAACGACAACATCTATAATTAACCCTGCTAAAGTGGCGACCACGACTACTTAATAACGAATACTGCTAAAGGTATATGACAACTGTAGTAGATTTAGAGAGGAAAAGTATGGGGGGATAACCTCTGAATAGGACAGACACAAAGCTATGAGTAGTGTCATGGGATTTAGCAAGGTGATGAGAAGGAGGAGGGTTGAAGGTGATCATGGATAGAATGGTTGGGGTACAGTGATGGCGAGAATAATTACTAAGGAGTAATGGTGCTGGGGGTATGAATGGGTCAGGTCACATTTACATTCTATACTGTTAGGTGAGTTTTCTCCAGTACAACATGTTGCCAATCCTCGCAGTCCTTTATTGAGAGATTCAGTTTCCTAAGGTTGGGCTTCTCTACTTTATTCCATGTCTTTTCTATGTCTCGTACACAAGTCCTATTGACTAAGATTTCTTTGCCTTTCTTTATACATACATCTGTCATCTTCCATATGCATCAAATGTTCATACTACACTACATTCAATTCCTCTTATACCCAGTTTACTTTTCAGCTCACTTATGCTACTTTGTTTATGTACAATGATGTTCCAATTAGATTGTTGCAAGTCAGACATGTAGAAAAAACATGAAAAGTGTGGGAATTCCAAAGGGGCAGTATTTTGGGCAGGAATGACCTGGCACAATGGTTAGTGCCAAGTCATTCTTGGGGGAGAAGGCACAATATAACAAGAAGAGGAGGGATGAGTAAATCAGGACTGCCTAAGTTGAGGTGGCACAAGACAAGTTAACCTTGAGAAACAGAGACCATTGTAGTGGTAGTAAAGAAGCAGGGAAAGAAGGCAGCATATCTGCACACCAAAGACTGGAGTATGTCTGAGTGACTTTATGCTAGTTAGTTGAGTGGCTTATCTCTAGATGCAATTCAGGATGTCTGTGTGTGTGCAGCACCACCACCCTAGACACAAGAGCAGCACCACGTCATGGGTTGCATCTGAGTACTGCCGAGGATCAGCAATTGCTGAGGACAAGAATTTTAAATGTACTTAAAAAGAAAGACAAACCCCCAAGATGCAGTCCTAGCTATGCTAAATGACACATGCTCTTATAGGTCAAGAGAGGTCATGGGGATCAAAATTGTTGCAGGATCTAAATCAAACTACTAAATTGTAAAGAAAACAACCAGGCCAAAGTGTATATTAAAAAAAACAAAGTATGTTACTTCAATATGGAGTGAAGGTGTGTGAAGTAAACTTTAAAACAGAAGGACGTGTGTAGTTATGAGTCACATACTGGAAGTAACAGTGATCCTATGGGTGGAAGGGGAAAGGAGAGGACCCCTGTCCTTGTTCAGATTTAACATGAGAAGTGTCTTGGATCTCAGGTGAAACCCTAATTTCTGGTCAGAGTTATGGTGTGAGTATGAGTCTTGGATTATGCAGCTAAACAAGAATGACAATCAGAGAGGACTGGCAATGTAAACAATTTTGCGTTTTTCCATCACACACATAATTACCTATCTAGCAGTGGTACACAGGTGCTGAATATATATACATATATTTGTTTTGCAAGGTTTTTGATATGAAACTGTGTCGAAACCAATATTGTTATACTTGGGGAGGGTCATATTGTTATAATATTGCCAGAAATAATAACAGAACACACTCACTGTTTGGTTTGGATTGGTTTTCGCTTCTGTATCTTTTATATCTCCATAGTTAATTTGTTTGGCAATCAATGTTTATCATTGATTGACCAACGGTTAAAAATATAGATATAAATATATATATGGTCTATCAAAGTTCTTTCGTCACACATCTGCGACAACATCACTGGTACTATCATGTTTTCTCCCATTGTATTGTAATGTCTACGTCTTTTTTATTATATTTATTTATTCTTGTCTCTGTCTCTGCGCATGCGTTTGCGTGTGTGTTTAATGTTTGGTGTGTTTTTGTATTCTATCTTTGTTCACTAGTGTGTGTTTGTATGTGTTTGTTGTACTTGTGTATATATTTATTTATTTATTTATATTTCCCTTAAGTCATAATTGTTTGTTTGGGTATGGTTGTTGTTGGTATTTAGGGTAGTTTTAATACTAGCCCTATATTGCATGTGCGACCATTTTTCTCACCTGATCATTGTTTTGGGGTTCCTATATGGCTTTGGTCCATCCATTCCATCTTCCTATGGGAGTCTTTTTAGCCATTGAGGTTATGGTTGTGGTGGTGGGGGGAGTCTACCTTTTATAGGTCTTCTGGGGCAGAAACAGCTAAGGTCATGATTATCTAGGTATTCGGTGTCATAAGTAAGTCTAAGTAGGAGGCCCAGTTCATCTGTGCCGACGTCGCAGAACTCCACTTTGCTCTCACTGATTATTTCCACACACACACAAACACATATATATATATATGTATTCGCGAGTTTTATATCCTTTTGTTCTAGCGGTGGCACAGAGAAACAATCGACAACGTTGTTTCTAGATTATTGTACTTTGTCAAGATTGTCTCTTTCTGTCACTCACTAGAACTCTCAGGAATATATAGTATTCTCTAAAGTATACATCAGCTGATTAGCCTCATTTGCAAATAAGGTTAATCAGCGATGGTAGACTCCTTATCTGGGATGCCACACACGTTCTCTGACAGCAACTTGGTGCATTTAACGACTAGTCCAGGCTTCGATGCTCGTCGGGCTGAAGAGGGAAAACTGTTGAAGTAACGGTCGCTCTCCGATAGTTTTGTGGTCAAGCCTGTGACAGTGGAGATTTTCGGTATTCGTGGCCCTCGGACCACAGCCTTACTGTTATTGGAGTGGAGTTGGCTACTCGCACTAGTTAGCCCCGCGAGTTGGAGTGACTGTTCCAGTGCATCCCCTTGCCTTCCTCTTGGGTAACCTTTTCCTCAGTCTCTCTACTGGGACTACGAGATTGTCTAACCCTTAAACATATTTCTTTTTTGTTCTCTCAAGGTTACAGGACAACTAGCTTTGACTTCTTTAGTGTAAACTAGCAGAATGGCCTGGCGTTGCTCGAGATTTGCTCTAGGGTTCTTATATATTTGATATATATTTATCCTTATCGAGCCTCGTGAAATAAATACGTTTGTTTATATTTTGTTATTGTGTATGCAAAAATATCTGTACACGAATATATAATTATATATATATATATATTTAGCAACGGAGGTGGGTGTTCGGAAAGTAAAATAACTAGGGTAAGAACGGTATGGAAGAAGTTCAGAGAACTACTGCCACTGCTAGCTGCAAAAGGCTTTTCCCTCAACATAAAAGAGAGACTGTATGATGCGTGTATACGAACAGCATGTATACGATGCGTGTATACGAACAGCAATGTTACATGGTAGTGAGACCTGGGCGCTGTCTGTGGAAGACTTGTGTAGGTTAGAAAGAAACGAAGCCTGCATGCTCCGATGGATGTGTAATAGTAATATACGCGAACGGCAAAGCATAAATGAATTGAGAGAGAGACTGGGCATAAGAGGAATCAAATGCTGTGTGCAAGAGAGGCGGTTGCGTTGGTACGGACATGTGATGTGTATGAAGGATGACAGCTGCATAAAAAGGTGCAGAGCACTAGAAGTCGATGGATACCGCGGAGTGGGGAGACCCAAGAAGACCTGGGATGAGGTGATAAAAGCCGACCTTACCCAATTACACCTCTCAAAGGTGATGACACGACCGTGACCTCTGGCGTCCCGCAGTAATACAGAAGACCCAACCCCCCACCGGTACAAGCTGAAGCTGAAGCATATAGACAATATGTCCGCACACCCACTGCAAAGCGGTCGTTGAGGTGCCATGGCAAAAAAGCACCCAGCCCACACTGTAAAGTGGAAGTGTAGGCGCCACAGAAAAAAGCACCCAGCACTCACTGTAAATGAGGTTGGTGTTAGGAAGGGCATCCAGCTGTAGAAATCAAGCCAACATCAGTTCCCGTATGAGCAAGACAAGGTCAGCCGACCGGACACTTACCACAACAGGACAACCCGTCTAACCCATGCTAGCGTGGAAGAACGGACGTAAAACGGTGATGATGATAATGATATATATTAAAATAACAGATTAAAGTTTAAGCAAAGAATCGCTGCTTTCACCCTTAACGGGATCTTCTGAAACTAAAAAAAATCAATCTGTGAACGTAGAAGTAAATATTTCGAAAAACGTTACACACTATATATACAGACAGATATTATATGGGCGAGACTTTATAGCTATGTATCTATCTAAAAAGAAAGACTAAGAATTATAGAGAGATCGCCTAATGCGGTCCCTAGGGCATTGAAAATTTGAAATTTTCTTTGTTCAAAACACTCACACGACCATAAGTATTACATGTGTAAAGTTTGAAAACAATCAGTTGGGTGGTTCTCGAGATTTAGGGAGTCAGACAGACACATTCTCTGTTTTAGAAATATAGACTAGCAGAAAACCACCCAGAAGGCGGTTTTCTGCTAGTCTATATATATATTACACACAGAGAAATGTATATATATTTCTGTGTGTGTATATATATATATATATATTACACACACAGAAATGTATATATATTTCTGTGTGTATATATATATATATATTACACACACAGAAATGTATATATATTTGTGTGTGTATATATATATATATATATATAACACACACACAGAAATGTATATATGTTTCTGTAGCACTCCTCAATTCCCCCCTCTCTCCCTCCCGCTATCCCCCTCTTGTAGTCTGTCTCTTTATTTCACTCTCTCTCTCTACGTGTGCGCAAAAAACATTCTCACGCGCGCACGTTTTTTAGCGTCTATTCACTCTCCCTCCCGCTATCCCCCTCTCGTAGTCTGTCTCTTTCTGTCACTCTCACTCCCTCTCTACGCGTGCGCAAAAAGCATTCGCATGCGCGCACGTGTTTCCACTGTCGGACAGACAGACAGAGAAATTGCTGGTTATATATTATAAGGAGACTAGCAGAAAACCACCCGGTGGGCGGTTTTCTGCTAGCAAATCTAGTGTATATACTGATATTTTTGAGATTTGGATGAGAAAGGTTTTCGGCACCACATGTTCACCGTCTCTCGGTGTATCTTTTATGCATGTATAAATATATATGTTATCTATACGGTGAAATCTTTGAAATAAATATATGTTAAAACGAAAAAGGAGAAAAAGAGATTAGTGACGGAAATATAAACGTTATGATACATAAACGTTATGATATAACGATGGAAATATATAAACGTTTATGATAAAATGATGGAAATAGAAACGTTTATATATAATGATAAGCCGAAACACGCGTAAGCCGAAACACTCGTAAGTCGAAACACTCGTAAAGCGAAACGTATAAATAAAGATTAATGTAATGAATTTGAAAAGCATAGAGATTTGAAACCGCGTCTATAGGTGTGTAAATTTCAGACAGACAGACAAACAAACAGAGAAATGCCCATTATATATTATAAGTAGACTATCTAGTACCCGTCCTTTGAACGGGTGAAGTAGCTTTCGATGTAGCTCATTAAAGTAAACAAAGTAAATTTGAATACATAGAAGAAATACGTACTTTATGTAAACATGAAAACTTAGCGCGTGATGGCTTAAACTTAAATAACTTTTAATGTATGTGTGTGTAAACCAGTGTTCGAAATCGGAGACGCTGGTCGCGGAGAAAGATAACTCTTGTCATACTTAATCACGAACATTGGCAAAAATAATCCAAATTTTGATATATCTCCAAAGGCCGCAATATCGATTTTTGAAAACCTGTGCCGCTCAATTACAGGTCTTATGCTAGAAGAAGCTCTGTAAAAAAATTTCAAAGAAATAGGATATATGAACCATCAATGAAAACAGATGTCGACACACACAAGCCTGTACTGAGAGATTGGAAGAAACCTGTGCAAAGTTTGACCCATTGTCACTTTTATCGATTTTTTACCTAAAAAAAGTGGTTGTCAATTATTCGCAATATTGTGCCGACCTGCCCTGATAAATTTATGCTTGATTACAAAAAAAAATATTGAAAATCGGCGTTGCGGATCAAAAGTTGCTGCATCACAGACACAGAGAGACAGAGAGACAGACAGACAGACAGCAAGATATGTATATCTATTTTTTTTTATAAAGCTTATATAATAATTTGTTGAATAATTATTATTTTTAATTAATATTTTAAAATTACCAAGAGATGAGAAGCATCAAGAGAGTTATCAAGAGAGCCAATTATCAACAGAGTCAATTATCAAGCGAGTCAATATGCACTTTGAATTTTTTTCCTATTAATATTTTAATTAGAATTTAATTTTGTTAGCCAAAGATACCTCAATTTTTAACAAAATCAGAATTAGAAAGGTTGTTTCTCCTCGATTTCGTTTTTAAAAAAATAAGGTATTTCGTCCTTTTTAGGACTCATCAGTTTGGCATAAACGATGAATACATTGTTACACTTTAGTTCCTAAAAACCTCAAGAAAGACAACATTTTTTACTACACCATTCTGGTTTTCGGGAACTAAAATCGTAACATTTGCCGGATTTGTTACCCTGCTTATTGCAACATAGAACTGGCCATGCGAAAAGAAATCATTCAGGCAGCTTATACCAATATGTGATTTGTTGGAGGTCATCGCAAACGATAATTTAACAGGAAACTGTTTCCGGTAAAAATCGAATGGAACCCTCTCTTCTTCGCTATGAAGCTCAATTCTAGGCAAATGAAACAATTGTCCCTTCTGAGGGCCCACCGCTACTTCGAGTTCGAGTATTCGTGTGTGGATATTTTTTACAACGTATTGAGTACCGTTGCAATGTCCCTCGGCGGGACATATGTTTCTGAGCAGAATAACCGGAGCACCTATCTTCAGTTTCAAAAGGTGATCCGGCATTCCAGGAAGAACTATCGAGTTCAAAGTGTCCACTGAAACATGATGCTTTCGGTCTGTTTGCTCGTGGTTACGATCAAACGAAGGGATTACTATTTCCCTACCGGGCAATCTGTCAAGGACTTTTTGATTGATCTCGTCTACATCCTTATTCGTGGGAGTAATGATTGCGCGATCGGTCACCCAATTCACATAATCATTCTCGCCCAACCTAGTTGACACATTAGGGTATATCCTATCTATCAATGGGTCAGGCGTGTCACCTGTCATGAGAAACTGAGGGGGGACTTCAAAGTTGTGGGTCCTCCGATTGTCCTGTCTGCGATTGGCGACACCATCCCCAATCCTCAAAAGGAGGGCTTTAAAATCAATGGAAGCCTGATCGATCCCGTTGACCCTCATGTTTGTATTCAACTTGAAAATGTTGAAAGTATTCCACGATGGGTGATTTTTTAAAGTAGAAGCGACAATTTGTGGTCGCTCTCCATTAGGATCAACTGGGAGAACTTGTCGCCAATCGCCGGAGAGTAGCATGGTGACACCTCCGAAGGTTTTCTTGGATGGTTCCACCCCTCCGCGGACAAATCTTAGAGTTTTATCCAAAAACTCCATCAGGTCCCTACTGAACATGGGGGCCTCGTCCCAAATAATCAGGTCAAGTTTCGCAAGTTCCTTTGCGAGTTTTGATCCCTTCTGGATACTAATCGCTGTTTTATCTTGCGGATTCAAAGGCAACTTCATCCTTGAGTGCAAGGTTGTGCCGCTTTTAAGCAATAGTGCCGCAATGCCAGATGAGGCGCAAGCAGTCACCTTGTAACCCTCACTGGCAACCTTTTCTACTATCGCATTGATAAGATAAGTCTTGCCAGTTCCCCCGGGTGCGTCCACGAAAAAGTTTTTTCCCGAATTCTGCCTCACCGATTCCAATACGGAGTCGTAGAGCGCCCGCTGATCAGCATTCAGGGAGTTTTCAACCTCCAAAATGGACTCCGAGCTTGCTGTGCTCTCATAAGAAATCCCAATTTTCTGATTCTCAGGCACTCTAACCTCCTCGATTGGCTGGGGAATGTTGCAAGTATCCATTTTGGTGCCGTAATTTAGCAGGTAAGCGTAAACCTGGTGCAATGCCCTATTGTGTATGATATCCACATCCGCAATGGGGTCTGCTCGGACTAAATCATGTGACATCCAGTCTTTGTGGTCATTCCACAGTGACAGGGCGTCAGTCGGCTTCCAAAAGTGGATAAGCATTGCGAACATCCTCCGCATCATGCGAGAGCTCATCGAAATCTGAGCATCATGCAATACTAAACTGATTTCGTTGTCCGCCTCCATGAGCTTGCGGAATACTGCTGCCTCTTTGAAGGTCGGAAAAACTTGATCGCCTACTGTTCTGAGATCGGTGTAGCACTTGGGACCTTTTGTTTTTAAAAGCAAAAGGTAGAGGGCGAAGGTTTCCTGATTACCACCTGAGTTTGGTAAAATGTTCGGCATGCGGGATATCTGATCACCCCTGGGAATGCCGAACTCAGGATCATTCTCGCCCTGTACTCGACGCTTCCAAAACCTTTCTTGGACCATCCAGACGTAAAATTTCGGAATATCCAAATACAAAAAATTGTTGGCCTTTTCATCTTCTCGATTGAGAGTGAAAAATTCGGTCAATTTCGTCTTGGATAGTTTTTCCAGGGTTTTTGAATCGGGTTTAGCTAACTTGGGGTCATAAAAAACTTTTTGTTTCCCTTCGAGGTGGATATCCAGCTTTAGGATCGAGGGGTACATTCCGTATTGGGCCAGGCAGAGTAACCACCACATCGCCTCAACGCTGGACATATACCTACCGTTAAGGTATATCCTAACCTCGTTCTTTTCCTGGTCATCCATAAGGTTCCCCTGGTCATCACAGACCTTTTCCACCTTATAGTTGATGTGGTCGGCACCTTTTAGTATATATTGAAATATAGTGACCCCGGCCACCACCTCTACGTTAATGTGGCACTGAAATATGATCCCAAGAAAAAGATTGTGTGGAACAACATCCCTGCTTGTTACCACACACTTTTTTTTACCTTTCTGATGAATTTCCACCTGTCCACCATTATTATCGGGCGTTCTACGCCTGTATTCAGGGTAGTTAGCCTCGTTAAAATTGGTCACATTGTTATAGTCCTTCGGAAACATCTTAGAGCAAGAAGTTCCGTTTTGGGACTTTTTACACTGCTTCATACAAGGACACCGGGGATTAAAAACACCGCAAGGACCGTGGATCATTTTTGTAATCACAAAATTATAGGCCAGCTTCTGATTTTTGGTATCCCCTGTCGGGATTTCAGCGCTAATGAGACTATCAACATCCTCCGTGGATGAAATCTTATCGGTCTCGGCCAACCAAATTAAAGCGTGGACATGTGGGAGGCCTCTTTTCTGAAATTCTATTTTGTAAGTGTATGCAACACATTTACCAAAAATACCTCTCTTTTTGATTTTCACATCAAAAAGAAGCCTCACACGTTCCATGAAACTCCTGCAAATTAGATCAGGCCTAAATTTTGCAGTTTCATCTTTATTATTTCGAGATAATTCTTCTATTTCAGGCAGTTTAGGATTGGAGGTCATGGTCACAAAAAGGTCTGGACATCCAAATTCTCTGACCAGTGCCATTGAATCTCGGTACAATTTTTTGTACCACTTTGGAGTCCCAGGAGTCGATTCGGACAGGACGACGCCGACTCCAACCTCTGCAGGATTTTCACAATCCTTTAGAGTGTCGACCGATTCAAACCTATATGACCCCTTAATCCTTTGCTGATGCTTAACCTGAAACTGGAAATTAATGTAATCCAGACGCATTTTCATGTCTATCGCATACTGGTGCAACAGATTACCGCTCAATATAAGAGGGTTGAAAAAATTGTCCTGGACCATTAAATAGTACTTGATATACTGCAACAAAGTTTCTTTATGGCCAGTTTCTGTTTTTGGGTTCCAACGGCTCCACCCATTTTGGCCATAATTGAAAATAAGGGGATAGCCCAGAGGTTCATAAAACGGGCTTAGGAAGTCAACACGGACGTATCCTTGTTTTCCTGCCCGTTTTCTCATTAAAATGACCCTCCCAAGTTCCTTAATATCCTTCTCTTGGTAGAGCCCCGCTATTTCAGACACCGTAGGGAGAAGATGAGTTTTATTGGCAGGCAGACAATCCCCTAACACCAGCCTATATTCGGGCATCTGTTCGAGCATTTCGTATCCCGTTTTGAAAGTTCTTGATAGAATATTCTCATCCAGGATGAAATCATTGAACTTAGCCTGGATATAGTTCAGAATTGCACGGTACCGAGGCTCGAACTCAAATTTTTCCCTCTCGAGTTTTTGGGTCTCCTTATCAAAGATGTGCACCTGAGCATATCTAGGTCTTTGGCCTGCTTGCGGCTCAAGTCGGACCATCGTTTGATACGAAAACCCATGAATTTTCATACTCGGCTTCACTTCACCGATTGGAAGCTCAGTACAGTGCATATTACTGAAGGCAAATCCTGTGTTAAGACACCTTGAGAATTTAGCGAACATTTTTGCATATTCGTCATTACCCTCATATAAACTGGCGATTTCCTCCCCTGGGCGTTCAAATTCAGGGAGTTTAACCTTGCCATTCATGCAACACAATCCAGGTGGCTCTAAGGGCAATTTGTACGCCCCGCAATGCTCACACGGATTGTCCTTATATTTGAGGTGGATTATCTCCGAGTCGAAATCCACCTCATCTATGGGCTTAAAAGCAATACGGAAGTATTTTGGGTCCTTTTTGAAGGTCCTATTGTAATAGGCCTCAGAGTGCCCAACTTTGTCCTTGTTCAATCTGATTTCCTGTTCTTCGGTAGTCTCAGATTGCTGAGTAGCATCTTTATGCACACGGTCTTTTTCCTTCCTTATGCCTTTTGAGTCCTAAGACCCCTGACCACTAGAACGCTGCCTATCTTTTCACTGCTTTTCAAGTCGCTTATTTCTTTGCGACTCGGTTTCAGAGGCCTTTTGAGCTTTTCTGCGTAAAGCTGTTTTCGCAGAGGCTTCGGTGCACTTATGCTGAGCCATATACTCAGCAACCAAAACTGGATCCAAAAAATATGTGGGCTTGCGTTTGGAATCTTCTGTCGGTTTTGCAGCTAGCAAAGTTTTATCAGCTGGAGGCGAAACTACCGCAGCTGGCAATACGTCTGCAGTGATTCCAGGCAATTCGTTTCCAGTTTTGGTTATTTTTGGACTTTTTTGATCTTCCTCAATTATAATTGGCTTTTTATTGCCTTTTATAGTTGGGATTTGAGCTAAAACCGGGTTGGACAGAAAGGTTGAGGTTTTTCCATAATGATTTTCTTGGAAATTTATCATCAAGGGGTCAGATAGGTGTGCAGCCAGACCTAGTTGATTTAAATTAGAAAAAGTTTTTCTAATAGGGTCGAAAACAAAAACATTCTCATATAAAATGGGATTCACAACTTCCCTGCGATTTAAAAAATTAGACTCCAAAATTTTATTGATATTATAGCAATGCCTGAAAATTTTTCTGAGCAGATAAATTTGATTCTGAGTGGAAAACTCAAAATTTGTGGGATTAGAATTTAGAACCCATATCAAAGAATATAAAATTGCAAAAAGACCACAATCAGTTCCATTAGTCTGCTGCTGCACATTTAGAACCCTGAACCTAAAAACGAAATTTGGGGTCAAGGAAAAAGTTTTGAATCCATTCAGAATTCCAATTTTTTTCACTGTAGCCCTGTGTCCATCATCAAGGTAATATTTAATCCGACCAAAAAAGTCAAAATTTTTGAAGTGAAGACCCGAATCTGCCAGCTCAAGCACAGGTAATGAGTCTGCATAACCAAACTTGAAAGTCAAGAAATGGTGACTGTCGCAAATAACGCCAACAGAGGCAGACTCATTAGAGCCAATAGAATTTTCCCCAATATAATATGGGCCGAAGCCGAAAAAAATTTTGTTTGGCAGCTCTAATTGCGCCTTAATTTTATTCAAAAAATTGTATACTAACATATTTGAATACCAGGCACTATTGGAATCAACAATAGCAGCGTCCTGAAGGTCATTACCAAACACAAATTCGCGAGAATTAGTGTTTAAGGCTTGGAAGGTGGTAAAAAAATGCACAAAATCTTCCATTCTTTTTTAAAAAAAATTTATTTTTAATAATATTTAAATAACTGGCGGTTAGAAAAAAATATTCCTATGAAATTTTAATCATACCATTAGGTGTGAATAAGGAAATATTTTTTTATTGTCAAAACAAATGTTCAAAAGTTAAACTTCAATTTTTTGAACTATTTCCAACTTTTTCATGAAATTGAACACTGGACATTGGCTGCTGGAAATGGAAATTAAATCGTATTTAATTGTATTTAAATTTCTAACCTTATTTTATTATTTTTATTTTTTCAATAAGAAATAAAAAAAAAACAACAAAAAAAAAATGGAGAAAAAAATTGAACAAATCAAATGTAGATTATGGAACTGCGCAATCTGATTAATAAATTACCTCATCAGCAGCAACCTTCTTCAAACGGTCCTTATTATCAGCAGCAACAACCACAAATTCAATGGCAACCTTCTTCAAACCACAAATTCAATGGCAACCTTCTTCAAATGGTCCTTATTATCAGCAGCAACAACCACAAATTCAATGGCAACCTTCTTCAAATGGTCCTTGGCATGGTGTCGTCAGAACCGCCTCGAACTGGTTACTTCTGGCTTGTGCAAGGTGTCTCTATAGCAACCAGCGATTCCCTCGGCCTCAGTGACCAAAGTTAGTGGAGAGGGGAAGGTAATGTTTCTATAGCGACAGTGTTTCTCTTGGTAGTACCAAAGTGGAGAAAGGAAGGGGAAGGTAATATTTCTGTAGCACCTACATTTGAGTTTTAGGGAAGGAAAGACAGACAGACAGACAGACAGACAGACAGACAGACAGACAGACAGAGAAATGCCCATATATTTCTGTGTGTGTATATATATATATATATAATATATTTAGAAACACACAGATACATGCGGACACACACATATACATGAATGCATCCGCACCCAACCGTGAGTTAAGGGTGCCAACTTCACCGATGTTGCTCAATGAATGACTGGGACAGACCAATCCGGTTGAACTAGACTGAACTAGTATCAGAGTTAAAAATACATTATGAAGAGAGAAGAAACATTTAGATATAATTAGTAATAAAATGTATCATACCTAAACTGCTCCTAGATTCCTCGACTACGTAGTTTCGTGGCATAAACAAAAACAATACATCATAAAGATATAGAGTCCTTGCGAGGTCTGCCGACTTAGCAAGAGGATACCTCATTTTACTAGTCTCAAGAACGCGTCTACACGACGTGAGAAAGAATCCCAAAAGGCGGAGGGGGAGATAGTCACGCGATATAACGGTCGAGAAACAGAGCTAAGCCTCTTATAACCCCGAAGAAAATACCACGGAGGCGGAGGGGGTATTTATATCGAAGCCGTAGAAGAGGTGGTGAAGGAGGCGAGAAGTATGAGTAATAGAAGCTTTTCAGCAGTCCCCACACTTCAAAGGTTGCTCGACCAGAGGGAGTTATTAACAATATATTTAGAAACACACAGATACATGCGGACTCACACATATACATGAATGCATCCGCACCCAACCGTGAGTTAAGGGTGCCAACTTCACCGATGTTGCTCAATAAATGACTGGGACAGACCAATCCGGTTGAACTAGACTGAACCAGTATCAGAGTTAAAAATACATTATGAAGAGAGAAGAAACATTTAGATATAATTAGTAATAAAATGTATCATACCTAAACTGCTCCTAGATTCCTCGACTACGTAGTTTCGTGGCATAAACAAAAACAATACATCATAAAGATATAGAGTCCTTGCGAGGTCTGCCGACTTATCAAGAGGATACCTCATTTTACTAGTCTCAAGAACGCGTCTACACGACGTGAGAAAGAATCCCAAAAGGCGGAGGAGGAGATAGTCACGCGATATAACGGTCGAGAAACAGAGCTAAGCCTCTTATAACCCCGAAGAAAATACCACGGAGGCGGAGGGGGTATTTATATCGAAGCCGTAGAAGAGGTGGTGAAGGAGGCGAGAAGTATGAGTAATGGAAGCTTTTCAGCAGTCCCCACACTTCAAAGGTTGCTCGACCAGAGGGAGTTATTAACAATATATTTAGAAACACACAGATACATGCGGACTCACACATATACATGAATGCATCCGCACCCAACCGTGAGTTAAGGGTGCCAACTTCACCGATGTTGCTCAATAAATGACTGGGACAGACCAATCCGGTTGAACTAGACTGAACCAGTATCAGAGTTAAAAATACATTATGAAGAGAGAAGAAACATTTAGATATAATTAGTAATAAAATGTATCATACCTAAACTGCTCCTAGATTCCTCGACTACGTAGTTTCGTGGCATAAACAAAAACAATACATCATAAAGATATAGAGTCCTTGCGAGGTCTGCCGACTTATCAAGAGGATACCTCATTTTACTAGTCTCAAGAACGTGTCTACACGACGTGAGAAAGAATCCCAAAAGGCGGAGGGGGAGATAGTCACGCGATATAACGGTCGAGAAACAGAGCTAAGCCTCTTATAACCCCGAAGAAAATACCACGGAGGCGGAGGGGGTAGGACTCTATATCTTTATGATGTATTGTTTTTGTTTATGCCACGAAACTACGTAGTCGAGGAATCTAGGAGCAGTTTAGGTATGATACATTTTATTACTAATTATATATAAATGTTTCTTCTCTCTTCATAATGTATATATATATATATATATATATATATATATATATATATATATTACACACACAGAAATGTATATATATTTCTGTGTGTGTGTATATATATATATATATTACACACACAGATATGTATATATATTTCTTAGAACAAGATTATTACTAATGTTTTGCTGTTCATAATTAGAATTGAAAAGTTACTTTTGAAATTATTAGTTATATTACTAATGCTTAGATATGTCAAAATGAAGCAATGTTTCTAATAATTGTTTCTACTTTTGACACAAGGCCAGCAATTAGCCAGTACATTACTGGTACTCTATTTTATCGACCCCGTGAGGATGAAAGGCAAAGTTAACTTCGGCGGTATTTGAACTCAGACCGTAAAGAGACGTAACTCCATGCTATGAAGCATGGTGTCCGACTCTCTACAGATTCTGCCAATCCACCGCCCTAATGTCTGTACGTAATGAGGGAGTGAGAGGGGAGAGAAAGAAAGGCAGAAGTGAAGTGACGAAGTGACTCTCTCCTCCTCCTCCTCCATCTCCCCATTCGTCACAGTGATAGAGGGGAGGAATGTTAGTGTGTTACAAAGAGAAAGAGTGAGAGTGAGAGAAACAGACAGACTAAAAGAGAGGGATAGCTGGAGAGAGAGTGAGATAGCAACAGATACAGTACAGTAGCTAAGGGATGTATATATATTTCTGTGTGTATATATATATACATTTCTGTGTGTGTAATATATATATACACACAGAAATATATATCATTTCTGTGTGTGTAATATATATATATATACACACACGGAAATATATATATATTTCTGTGTGTGTATATATATATATATATATATATATATATATATATATATATATATTACACACACAGAAATGTATATATATTTCTGTGTTTATATATATATATATATTACACACACACAGAAATGTATATATGTTTCTGTAGCACTCCTCAACCCCCCCTTCCTCCCACTATCCCCCTCTTGTAGTCTGTCTCTTTCTTTTACTCTCACTCTCTCTCTACGCGTGCGCAAAAAACATTCGCACGCGCGCACGTGTTTTAGCGTCTATTCACTCTCTCTCTCTCCCTCCCTCCCTCCCTCCCTCCCTCCCTCCCGCTATCCCCCTCTCGTAGTCTGTCTCTTTCTTTCACTCTCACTCTCTCTCTACGCGTGCGCAAAAAACATTCGCATGCGCGCACGTGTTTCCACTGTCGGACAGACAGACAAAGAAATTGCTGGTTATATATTATAAGGAGACTGGCAGAAAACCACCCGGCGGGCGGTTTTCTGCTAGCAAATCTAGTGTATATACTGATATTGTTGAGATTTGGATGAGAAATATTTTCGGCACCACATGTTCACCGTCTCTCGGTGTGTCTTTTATGCATGTATAAATATATATGTTATCTATACGGTGAAATCTTTGAAATAAATATATGTTAAAATGAAAAAGGAGAAAATAAATAACTGGCGGTTAGAAAAAAATATTCCTATGAAATTTTAATCATACCATTAGGTGTGAATAAGGAAATATTTTTTTATTGTCAAAACAAATGTTCAAAAGTTAAACTTCAATTTTTTTAATTATTTCCAATTTTTTCATGAAATTGGACCCTGGACATTGGCTGCTGGAAATGGAAATTAAATCGTATTTAATTGTATTTAAATTTCTAACCTTATTTTATTATTTTTATTTTTTCAATAAGAAATTAAAAAAAGTAACAAAAAAAATTGAAGAAAAAAAATGAACAAATCAAACGTAGGTTATGGAACTGCGCAATCTGATTAATAAATTACCTCATCAGCAGCACCCTTATTCAAATGGTCCTTATTATCAGCAGCAACAACCACAAATTCAATGGCAACCTTCTTCAAACCACAAATTCAATGGCAACCTTCTTCAAATGGTCCTTATTATCAGCAGCAACAACCACAAATTCAATGGCAACCTTCTTCAAACCACAAATTCAATGGCAACCTTCTTCAAATGGTCCTTGGCATTGTGTCAAGTCAGAACCGCCTCGAACTGGTTACTTCTGGCTTGTGCAAGGTGTCTCTATAGCAACCAGCGATTCCCTCGGCCTCAGTGACCAAAGTTAGTGGAGAGGGGAAGGTAATGTTTCTATAGCGACAGTGTTTCTCTTGGTAGTACCAAAGTGGAGAAAGGAAGGGGAAGGTAATATTTCTGTAGCACCTACATTTGAGTTTTAGGGAAGGAAAGACAGACAGACAGACAGACAAACAGAGAAATGCCCATATATTTCTGTGTGTATATATATATATATATATATATTACACACACAGAAATGTATATATATTTCTGTGTGTGTGTGTATATATATATATATATATATATATATATGAGTATAGACATAGAATATTCGAAAATATTCTGTATGTTTATAATAAACATTTTGAAGACCTAATCGCTATAGAATAGAATACGTCACGTATTACAATTAGATTCTCGATAAAAGCAAGGGAAGTAATCTACGCGTTTCATTCTTGTTAGAATTCATCAGGACTACATATCCAGTGCTTTTATCGAGAATGACACAGCTAGAGACTTATAGAATACTTAGCTGTGTACTGGAACTGGTTTGAAAGAGCGGTTGCCGGTCCGGCAGAAATTAGAAATTGGAATAAATGCTCTGAAATAGCGATATATATGTGAGTATAGACATAGAATATTCGAAAATATTCTGTATGTTTATAATAAACATTTTGAAGACCTAATCGCTATAGAATAGAATACGTCACGTATTACAATTAGATTCTCGATAAAAGCAAGGGAAGTAATCTACGCGTTTCATTCTTGTTAGAATTCATCAGGACTACATATCCAGTGCTTTTATCGAGAATGACACAGCTAGAGACTTATAGAATACTTAGCTGTGTACTGGAACTGGTTTGAAAGAGCGGTTGCCGGTCCGGCAGAAATTAGAAATTGGAATAAATGCTCTGAAATAGCGATATATATGTGAGTATAGACATAGAATATTCGAAAATATTCTGTATGTTTATAATAAACATTTTGAAGACCTAATCGCTATAGAATAGAATACGTCACGTATTACAATTAGATTCTCGATAAAAGCAAGGGAAGTAATCTACGCGTTTCATTCTTGTTAGAATTCATCAGGACTACATATCCAGTGCTTTTATCGAGAATGACACAGCTAGAGACTTATAGAATACTTAGCTGTGTACTGGAACTGGTTTGAAAGAGCGGTTGCCGGTCCGGCAGAAATTAGAAATTGGAATAAATGCTCTGAAATAGCGATATATATGTGAGTATAGACATAGAATATTCGAAAATATTCTGTATGTTTATAATAAACATTTTGAAGACCTAATCGCTATAGAATAGAATACGTCACGTATTACAATTAGATTCTCGATAAAAGCAAGGGAAGTAATCTACGCGTTTCATTCTTGTTAGAATTCATCAGGACTACATATCAAGTGCTTTTATCGAGAATGACACAGCTAGAGACTTATAGAATACTTAGCTGTGTACTGGAACTGGTTTGAAAGAGCGGTTGCCGGTCCGGCAGAAATTAGAAATTGGAATAAATGCTCTGAAATAGCGATATATATGTGAGTATAGACATAGAATATTCGAAAATATTCTGTATGTTTATAATAAACATTTTGAAGACCTAATCGCTATAGAATAGAATACGTCACGTATTACAATTAGATTCTCGATAAAAGCAAGGGAAGTAATCTACGCGTTTCATTCTTGTTAGAATTCATCAGGACTACATATCCAGTGCTTTTATCGAGAATGACACAGCTAGAGACTTATAGAATACTTAGCTGTGTACTGGAACTGGTTTGAAAGAGCGGTTGCCGGTCCGGCAGAAATTAGAAATTGGAATAAATGCTCTGAAATAGCGATATATATGTGAGTATAGACATAGAATATTCGAAAATATTCTGTATGTTTATAATAAACATTTTGAAGACCTAATCGCTATAGAATAGAATATGTCATTCTCGATAAAAGCACTGGATATGTAGTCCTGATGAATTCTAACAAGAATGAAACGCGTAGATTACTTCCCTTGCTTTTATCGAGAATCTAATTGTAATACGTGACGTATTCTATTCTATAGCGATTAGGTCTTCAAAATGTTTATTATAAACATACAGAATATTTTCGAATATTCTATGTCTATACTCACATATATATCGCTATTTCAGAGCATTTATTCCAATTTCTAATTTCTGCCGGACCGGCAACCGCTCTTTCAAACCAGTTCCAGTACACAGCTAAGTATTCTATAAGTCTCTAGCTGTGTTATTCTCGATAAAAGCAACTGGATATGTAGTCCTGATGAATTCTAACAAGAATGAAACGCGTAGATTACTTCCCTTGCTTTTATCGAGAATCTAATTGTAATACGTGACGTATTCTATTCTATAGCGATTAGGTCTTCAAAATGTTTATTATAAACATACAGAATATTTTCGAATATTCTATGTCTATACTCACATATATATCGCTATTTCAGAGCATTTATTCCAATATATATATATATATATATATATATATTACACACACAGAAATGTATATATATTTCTGTGTGTGTATATATATATATATTACACACACAGAAATGTATATATATTTCTGTGTGTATATATCTATATATTACACACACACAGAAATGTATATATGTTACTGTAGCACTCCCCGCCCCCTCCCGCTATCCCCCTCTTGTAGTCTGTCTCTTTCTTTCACTCTCACTCTCTCTCTACGCGTGCGCAAAAAACATTCGCATGTGCGCACGTGTTTTAGCGTCTATTCACTCTCTATCTCTCCCTCCCGCTATCCCTCTCTCGTAGTCTGTCTCTTTCTTTCACTCTCACTCTCTCTCTACGCGTTCGCAAAAAACATTCGCATGCGCGCACGTCTTTTTACTGTCGGACAGACAGACAAAGAAATTGCTGGTTATATATTATAAGGAGACTGGCAGAAAACCACCCGGTGGGCGGTTTTCTGATAGCAAATCTAGTCTATATACTGATATTGTTGAGATTTGGATGAGAAATGTTTTCGGCACCACATGTTTACCGTCTCTCGGTGTGTCTTTTATGCATGTATAAATATATATGTTATCTATACGGTGAAATCTTTGAAATAAATATATGTTAAAATGAAAAAGGAGAAAATAAATAACTGGCGGTTAGAAAAAAATATTCCTATGAAATTTTAATCATACCATTAGGTGTGAATAAGGAAATATTTTTTTATTGTCAAAACAAATGTTCAAAAGTTAAACTTCAATTTTTTTAATTATTTCCAAATTTTTCATGAAATTGAACACTGGACATTGGCTGCTGGAAATGGAAATTAAATCGTATTTAATTGTATTTAAATTTCTAACCTTATTTTATTATTTATATTTTTTCAATAAGAAATTTAAACAAAAACAACAACAAAAATTGAAGAAAAAATTGAACAAATCAAACGTAGGTTATGGAACTGCGCAATCTGATTAATAAATTACCTCATCAGCAGCAACCTTCTTCAAATGGTCCTTATTATCAGCAGCAACAACCACAAATTCAATGGCAACCTTCTTCAAACCACAAATTCAATGGCAACCTTCTTCAAATGGTCCTTGGCATGGTGTCAAGTCAGAACCGCCTCGAACTGGTTATATCTGGCTTGTGCAAGGTGTCTCTATAGCAACCAGCGATTCCCTCGGCCTCAGTGACCAAAGTCACTGGAGAGGGGAAGGTAATGTTTCTGTAGCACGTGTTTTAGCGTCTATTTACTCTCTCTCTCTCTCCCTATCCCCCTCTCGTAGTCTGTCTCTTTCTTTCACTCTCACTCTCTCGCTACCCACGTGTCTCCACTGTCGGACAGACAGACAGAGAAATTGCTGGTTATATATATAAGTAGATTAGAAAAAAGATTTCGAATTAGAAACACCGCTTTCGCTTAACTTTCAATTTAAAAATAAATATTTCTTCAAAGTAACAATTCGTATTTTGTCTAACTTGTCCGTAGAGAAAGGCGACAGTTGGCACTTTCGTATTTGTGCATGTTTTGTATATGTAAACTGATACTTGGAACTTCGTTGACTTAATGTGCATTTTAGCTGCTATTTCTAGCGTCACGGATAGGCTCATCGTTGATACGTAATAGTTATTTCGCTGGTTGATGAATTTCTTTTTGCATTTTTGTTATCATGGTTTCGATAAAGGAACATATTGATGTAAAGGGTTCTTCTGAATGTTAGGAACCCTTTACTTATGAAGCCGGTGTTATTCAAGTAAGGGAAAATTGCCAACGACACCGCCTATCTAAAATCTTTACAACTTCATCTGATATAAACAGTCCTATGACAAAAATAGTATCATAATATATTATGGAAGAAGTTAATCACTCGAACACTTTTCACTGAACCATAATAGATTATACTTCATCTAACGTAATTACAACTTGTAAATAGAGACGTTGTGTACCCAAGACAAAAAACTTTATCATAATACATTATGGAAGACATTAATCACACAAACACAACAGTTTTCAACACTCTATATTCAGTTACAGTGGCATACAGTAGTGAGAAACCATTATGTAGTGAAGCATTTACTAAACAAATATTTTGATTCTAATAGTAATTAATTTAACAAGTCACAAAAGAATTCACACTGGAGAAAAACCCTATCACTGTGAAATATGTGGTAAATCATTCTCTGTTAATTCTAACCTTGTAGTTCACAAGAGGATACATACTGGAGAAAAACCGTATGAATGTGAAATATGTGGAAAATCTTTTAACACTAACAGTTATTTAACAACACACAAGCGAATAAACGCTGCAGAAAAACCATTTCACTGTAAAATATGTGGCAATTCTTTCACTGAAAATTCTAAGCTTACAATTCATATACGTAGACACACTGGAGAAAAACCGTATTGCTGTGAAATATGCGGGAAATCTTTTGTCAATAATAGTTATTTAACCAGTCACAATAGAATACACACCGGAGAGAAACTCTACCACTGTGAAATATGTGGGAAATCTTTCACTCAGAATTCCAGTCTTATTATTCACAAACGTAGCCACACTGGTGAAAAACCATGTCATTGTGGAGTATGTGGAAAATCTTTCTTTATCAATTCGAGTCTTGTTATCCACCAACGTAGACACACTGGAGAAAAACCATGGCCCTGTCTAATATGTAGGAAATCATTCTCAAATAATTCAAGTCTTGTTATCCACATATGCAGTCACACTGGAGAAAAACCTTATCATTGTGAAATATGTGGAAAATCATTCACAAATAATTCAAATCTTGTTATCCACACTGGTGAAAAACCCTTCGACTGTGATATATGCGGAAAATCCTTTGTTTCCAACACTATTTTAACAACACACAAAAGAATACATACTGAAGAAAAACTATTTCACTGTGAAATATGTGGGGATTCTTTCATTAATAATTCGAATCTTGTTATCCACAAATGCAATCACACTGGAGAAAAGCCATATCAGTGTGAAATATGTGGTAAATCATTTGTGATAAATAGTGTCTTAAGAACACACAAAAGAATACATACTGGAGAAAAACCTTATCACTGTGAAATATGTGGGAAATCATTCATAAATAATTCCCAACTTGTAGTTCACAAAAGAATACATACTGGAGAAAAGTCCTTCCATTGTGATACATGTGGGAGATATTTTGTCTTTAACAGCTATTTGGCAATACACACTAGAGATAACCCATTTCACTGTGAAATATGCGGAAAGTCTTTTGTTGAAAATTCCAAGCTTACAATCCACAAACGTAGACACACTGGAGAAAAACGGTATCGCTGTGAAATATGTGGGAAATCTTTCTCTCTTAATTGTAGTCTTGTAGTTCACAAACGTAGTCACACTGGAGAAAAACCCTATCATTGTGATATTTGTAGGAAGTCATTTAGCAGTCTTTTAAAAAGACATGAACGAATACACACTGGAAGGGAAAGCATTTAACTGGGAAACATGACAAATCCTATGGCAAATCTAAATTTATTGTCCACCAAGTACATATTGTATCTTCCAGCAGGCTATCAATATAATTTCTTTTCATTCTACCACTGTTAGTGTAGGAGCCATCTGATGGCTCCTATAGAACAAGATCACTTGTAGTTCACAGCTGAATACTGACTGGAGGAAAAATCATCTGTGAAATATGTTGGAAATCTATCTGAATTCTAGTCTTTTGATTTACAGAGAAAGATATATTTACTTATTTTTTATTCAAGATTTTCTTTAGACACCATCTCATTAAACATGACTGGAAAAAAGATGTAAAATCTTATCACTGAAATTTAGGACAAAATAATCAAATTTTAATGTAAACCACCATTTTCTTAATAAAAATGTTAATCTATGTTATAATTGTAATAATTATTACATGTAATTTCTGGATAGTCTAACTTACGTTTTTTTTAAAAATCGATTGACCTCTGAAAAAGATATTTGTAACAAAATCTATACTATAATAAAGGGAGGAGTTCGGGACAGCTTACGGTTTATATATTTTAATCCACTTAGTAAAAGAAGTTGGATTACTTTGAATAAATAATGAATGGATATTACATAATTTATGTACTAAATTTCATAATTCTTGATTAAATATAAATAATTTTATTGTTTATTTAAAATTGACTTCTTTTCAAAGTTTTAAATTTCTACACTTCTGGTATATTGCCGCTGCCACCACCACTTCAACTACCATATATATAGAAAAAGAGAGTGTGTGATGAGAGAGATACAGATATATTGAGTGATTATATGACAGATATATATATATATATATATATATATATATATATATAGAGTGAAAGAGATAGATGAAGAGATAAGGATTTTTTTCTTACATGCTGACGCGTATGTGTGTGTATGTGCACAAACACATCTATATGTATGAGTATATAACTATAATCGAACAACTTACAAAAATACACCCTCACGGACATACATTCGCACATATACATTTACACAAACGCACACATACAGTCATGATAACAGCTTTCAATGACTTGGAAATGGGAGAATAAAATAAAGTACAACCTTTTATTTATTTATTAACAACACAGTTTAACTCTTTTTTTTTAAACTCATTTGTATAAAAATTTAATATAATGGTTACAGAACGAAAACACATATAATATATACAAAGGAAAGGGAAAGGGGAAAAAAATACACAAGCACGTAATACACACATCTTAGACCACATAGAACAATATGCAGATGAAAGGGATGGACAAACGAGCTGCTACCAGAGTAAAAGATAACAATATAGCGAGGAGCACTGGGAAACCTCTCTAATAATTTTTTAGGCAAGTCAGCATGCTCGTAACGTTACCTGGGATGATGGCGAGGCTGAGGTGCTGGAACAACCAAGTGCCCTCAAGAGCATCACCAGTTACCGCTGTATGGTGAACCGCCAGTGAAGATGAGAATAAACAGGAAATCACAGCATCTCATGCAAATGTTTGAGGGTTCTGGTGGACAAAACGAAGAATGTGTTACCCCAGGGGCGGTTGGTGGCAGAAATAGGGCTTGTTCTTGTGGCTGGTCATCTTTATCCTTATCAGAGTGAGTAGACAGGTGGTATGAAAGCCCAGGACATCAGATATTTCCATCACTATAGATCTGATAAGAAACTTATCAGGGAATGTAAACTTTGTTAGCTTGAGATCTTCAACCTGTCAGGTGACAAACCCTGGATCTGTCATTGCTCACCAGGTTGCTGTAGGTCATATCCTAGATTAATGGTTTCTCTCCTCAGTTTAATTCTGCAGTGGGAAAATCAACTGTCCAAATCACACGAAATGATAACATTGAGATTAGCATATCAAGGGAAACAAATGGAATCTCAAAATGTCTACTGTAGAGCCATAATGGCATTTGTGTTGCTCACAAATTTGGAAAACAAACCTGAAAAGAAACGCCTATTCAGAGACAGTTATTGTCTGACTGGGTACCAGTTGACTGAAGGTATGCGGTATCCATCCAAGCACTACTAGGGGGCAGGGCTGAGACATGCTGGTCAAACAGGTACATTAGGTTGTCCAAGACTTTATGGTGTCCCATTTATATTGGACTAATGGGACTTCTGCAGGATGAAGGCCAAGTTAGGTAATTGTGGTAGGCTCTGCAGTGTTGTGGAGTACATTAAGGGCATGATATGAGGACTAAGGAGGGAAATGTCAGCAATGCTAATGTAATGAGAGACAGAAGACCAAGGCAGGAAGGGTGACTTACTGCCATCCAGTTTCGATGAAATGGAGGTTGCATATACCACACCAGATGGATTTATTTTTAGTTCAGTGAAAAATTGGCTGCAATAAGGTATGCTGTGAAATGTATACATCAGAATATTGTCAGAGCTGCAATATCATAGGCATATATTAGGTATGAGAAATTATTATTAACTCCTACATGAAAAACCACATTAGCAAAACAATGTTGTAAAGGAATCACATTAAAAATAGTCTTTACTCTAATAGTGCAAATATTTGATCCAAAAGACTGTTATTAACTCAATGTCTCGTACCACAGAAGACTACATTAGCAAGACATTCTAGAAAAGTACTAAACAGCACAATGACTGCACCACATAAAAAATTGTTTTTACTCTAATCAAATTTTCACATCATTCTGTCCACTAGTAAAAATCAGAGGTTATAGAAAAATAAAGAGTTGAAGGCACTCTTGTTCCTAAGCAGTAAAGTAGACATGAAAGCATGCCACCTGCAAACATAAAGCTGACACAGAAGAGGATAGAGAATTTCATTCACTTCCCTGTTGGAACTAGTCATGTTGGAAAGGAGATGTTACCTACCAGAGGGGGAAAAGCATGGATGGAGGAAAGGAAGAGACAGAGACGAGTATTTACATAGACCTAGGCCCTCAAATCATTTGGTCATTGCAGCATGGTCACAGTATTTTGGAGTCTGGCATAGACCACGCATTCAAGTTTTCTCAAGATTAGGTTGTCAAAACATTGCAGAGACGACGAGAATCCATATGAGTGTCTGACTCTGAGCATATACAACTTAGGAATTAATAGGTAATTCCTATTGGGGCTTGATTACCACAATGCTTTTCAGTAATTACGGAAGGTTGCCATCTTGAAAGCTAGGTCAGTAATTGGGGCTCCTAGGGAGCACCATACTGATAAGGGAAGGATTCATTGAATAGGTTTATAGTCAGCTGATGTGAAACTGAGTAGTTGAAGATTCAGTGCTTGCATTTGGCACTGTTGATATGTAGGCCTCTATGACCATCTTCCTCAATCACTGTCTTTGTAAATACCATCAAGATACAAGACATTCAAATCCAATTTAGCCCCTATCTTAGTAACATCGTTAATGTCCAATGCAAATAGAGCAGGTCCGAGTGGACCGCCTCGTTGGACTCCCAAGGTGGAGAGTATGAATTGGTTACCGAAAGAGAGATAGGAGGGCTCCCAATAAGCAAAGAGGTAGGGCTTGGTGGCCCTCTCCATAATTAAGCTGAAGATGACATCACGACTAATAGAGTGAAATGCCTTCTTGAGATCATGTATGGGGATCTCAGAAAGAAAGTTGGTAAAAAACCCACCTTGGTACCCACTCCCAGCTGAATAGGGGAAAATTCTGTAGACAGGTGGTCTGAGACCGATGTCAAAGACACTTATGTTATGAACTGTATCAGAGTATTTCCAAATGCAATGGGGGCGAAGGTCGCCATTGAGTTTTACAAAGCTGAACCAGCGACCTATATAAACTGAAACTAAAACAAAAATAATTATTTTAAATTTTCAGAAAGCGAAACAACTAATATTTTCAAATATATATATTTTTTCTTGAATTTTAAAAAGTTTCTTTCTTTCATTTTTTTCCTGTAATCAAAAACTGATTAGGATTACGATATTTACAGATGAGTACATTTTTGATATAAATATGCTTGCATGTGCAATGAAATAAAAAAAAAAAGAAGATTGTTCGTTTCGGTTATTCAAGGCAGCCAATATATTTTTTTAACATTCACCATTATTGTTAGTTATATTTTCAATCTCGTAAGTTTTAAAAGTTCTACCTAAATATTATTGGTAGTATCGTTGGAGGGTCAGACGCCATGCTCTGCAGCATAGAGTTACGCCCCTTTACGGTCTGAGTTCAAATCCCACCCAAGTTAACTTTACCTTTCATCCTTACCAGGTCGATAAAATATATCACCAGTAATGCACTGAGATAATTGCTGGCCTTGTGCCAAAAGTAGAAACAATTATTAATATTTGTAATAAAAGAAAATTTTGGAAGTGAGGGACGGTTGAAATATCGGAAGTATCATTGATTATTTGGGAACAACAATCTACCTCGAATCATTAGAGAGTGTGATACCTCAGACCTAACAAACCAAATAACATTTACAAATGTTATTGTTGTTTAGTCTCGGCTCAAATTTGATTCCAAATTAAATGACATTATGGAAATTGAATTATGCTAAATGACAACAGGACACAGAGGACTTCGATCGCAAAAGAAACAGGGGAAGCCAAAAGAACAAGAATGAGATAGATGTATGTAACAAAAATGTGAGATCGGAAAGATAACCTAAATTTCTAAAACTAAATAATATAAGTAGTATTAAATATTTAGCCTTCATTGTTGAGTTCACTGAGATGTAAGTAAATATTTCTAATATTAATTTCTGACGTAAAAGTGTTTTTCCAAGAGAGAGAGTTAATGAAAACTGATGATAAATAATAAAAAAAAAAAAAGGCTGCAAATAACGAAGCTATTTATTATTATTTCAAGTCTAAGTACGTAACAGCGTATAAATATTAATTAAATACAATTCGTGGTTTCGTATATTATTTTTTATTCACATAAGTTTACTTTCTGTTTGTAAGAGCTAAGTATCTTGGTTATAGACATAATTGATATGTTCGTGACAATTAACTGAACAGTCTTCAGGTATATGTGATAGTTTTGACAAATATACTTTACATTAAACCTTAGCCTAAATTTTAATGTAATATGTAGCGACACTTTCTCTAGTGGTAACCTAGTGAATTCGGTGACAGACATAAGTTTCGTTCCTTGAGAAGCTGAAGATCGCAAGCTGTTGAAGTATCGACAGATTTGCCGTTGAATCTGTAGCCGTGGACACTTTCGGCATCCTTTGTCACAGTACGACACCCTTACTCACTGCTATTGGAGGGGTAGGGGAATTGGTCAGCCACATGAGTGAGCACTGTAAGCTGGAATGGCTATCTTCAGGGATTTTCTCCATTCTGTCCGCTGGGACCACGAGGCGGCTTGCGTCAGGATTTCTGTATACCAGAGTACATTCTCCCACATTATCTAGGTTCGTATTATTAGTGTAGCGAAAGGGCGGTGGATTGGCTGTATCGGTAGAAGGTCGGACGTCATGTTTTGCAGCAGAGTTACGCCCCTTTACGGTCTGAGTTGATTCCTGCCGAGGTTAACTTTGCTTTCATCTTTACGGGGTCGATAAAATAAATACCAGTAATCCAGTGAAATAATTGCTGGCCTTGTGCCAAAAGTAGAAACAGTTACACTGTGTAACATATTTTTTGTTCCCCGGTTCTAAGTGTCTATATCCCATTATTATTTTTGCCTTTCATCCTTGCGGGGTCGATAAAATAAAGTACCAGTAATGTACTGGGTAATTGCTGGCCTTGTGCCAAAGGTAGAAACAATTATTATTAAAAAAAACACTATTATTTAATCAGAAGTTTGGGTTTGTGGTCAGGAGTTTGATATTTCGAAATTTTCATATTTTTCAAGAAAAAACACATTTAAAAAAAATTTATCAGTTCATATAATTAAATCAACAGAGTATATATTTATTTTATTACACAAGCTTATCAAAAGCAAACAAGTAAAAACAAATAACACTTATAAAGCAACTTATACACGTCAGAAATGACCGGATTTCCTGGATTTGCGGTTGTAGTCCAGGTCGCATTCCTGCACTAGCCCCCAGATATAGGCCCCCGTCATTTTTTCATTGTAGTGGCCCTGGTACCTCCGCTCTATCTCTTTCACATCTTGGTGGAATCGTTCGCCTTGTTCTTCTGAGTAGGCGCCCTTATTGTCCTTGAATTTTTCCAGGTGAGCGTCCAGTATATGGAGTTTAAGCGACATCCTGCATCCCATGGCGCCAAAAGGCTTTATCAGATCCTACACCAGTTGCTGGTAGTTTTCCGCTCTGTAGTTGCACAGGAAGCCCTTAACAACTGCCTTGAAACAGTTCCATGCTGTTCTCTCAATCCTATTGAGCTTATTGGAGAACTCGGTAGACTCAAACACCTTCTTTATCTGAGGTCCAACAAAAATTCCACCTTTGATTTTGGCCTCAGATAACTTGGGGAAGAACTCAAGAAGGTACTTAAAAGCGGCTGATTCTTGGTTGAGAGCCTTCACAAACTGCTTCATCAACCCCAACTTAATGTGCATGGCGGCATGAGCACAATCCTGGGATCAACCAGTGGCTCCCACATGACGTTCCGGGTCCCAACAACAAATTCTGTTCGCTGCTCCCAGTTCTTTCTTTTGTAGTGGTCAGAGGTGGCTCTGCTGTCCCAAAGGGAGAGGAAGCATTGGGATTTGATAAAGCCGCCTTGGAGTCCAAGCAGGAAAGCCACCATCTTGAAGTCTCCAATGATTTCCCAATTGTACTGGTTGTATTGCAGAGCTTCCAAGAGGACTTTCACACTGTAGTAATCTTCCTTCGGGCAGACTGAATGAGCTAGGGGCAGTGTCGGGAACTTGTTTCCATTGTGGAGGAGGACAGCCTTCAAACTTGTGGTGGAGCTGTCTATAAATAGCCGCCACTCCTTGGGCACAAACTGCACCCAATAACGTCAAACAGTCCAGGCACGTCATGGCAGAAGCAGAGGCCACCCCTAAGAGTGTAAAAGACTGAGAAAGGTTTGTGTCGACTTCTCTGATTTGTCACCTGTACTTCCTCCTTGACCAAGTTCCACTGCTTCATCCTGGAGATGAATGCTTAAAACACAACTTAACCTTTATTCAGGGTGCGAAAATCGAGTATCAATAAATCTCTTTAATCCCCTTTTTAACAATTTTATAATTTTCTTTAGGTATTACTCTTTATTTTATAATTTTAATTTAACCTGAAACATATATAAAAAAATCATTTAACGTAAGCAAATTAAACTTACATACAACGTAAAATCCAGCATACAAATAATTCTAGTGAATAGCTTAGAATTTTTACAAACCCAAACTTTTAACTGTTTAATATAGCACTTTTTTATTTATTTGGAACCTAAGCAACACAAAAAAAGTGATTACAAGTCAGGAACAGAGAAAAAAGTTTTTTTTTGTTACAGTGTTATTAGGTTACGGTAGATGTATAAGATGTATAGAACTGATGTAAGGGACGTAATTTGAAAGAAAAAATTTTTTTTTTCGAAAAGTATACACACACATATCTATATGTTCTTTCATTACACTCGCTCATTTCGAAAACTCATTTTTTTTTCTCAAAAAGTGCATAATATAAATATGTTCTTTCATTACGCTCACTCATTTCGAAAAAACCTTGTGTTTTTTCAAACTACGTCCCTACATCGGTTCGTTGTAATCAGAAATCCAGCAGGAAAAAAATACTTCACTCACCATATTCTCCAAAACTTGCTCCTTCTGATTATCATTTGTTTAAGAATTTACATAATCATTTTGATAGACTGAAATTAACACGAAGAGAGGAGGGTGAAAATTAGTCCTCTAATGAATATGGTTATTGAAAACAATGGAGACTATGATTAAATGCAATCCTAAATACCACTATTTTGATCTTCAAAATACATGTTAAAATCTGACAGAACTTTTATTCAAACCAAGTATATATAATGTTATAGAAGCTGCAAGTGTAGCTATAGTCTGCAAATATACAAACTTCAGTCATGAATGTATGATATAAAGTTGAGTTATTCAGGTAATGGTTTATATCTACATTTTATTAATATGGAAATATAATAAAATTTTAACTATTTAATCTCTATCTTTTAACTACCCCTTATTTCTTTCTTTTCCTTTTTAACTACCCCCTATTTCTTTCTTTTCTTAGAATATCAGATGACATTGCTAGAATATTTTCCAGTAGACCTTCATCAATATTTATCGTCTTTTAAGGATCAAAAGAAGATGTATTGTTTATATAAATTGCTGGTCGTATTACTATAAAGTACTTGTTTGGAACCAACATTAATAGCACATTGCTCTACTTCACAGTCTTCAATGTGTATCAGATGATTTGCCATTCTTGAAAGAAAATTCAATGGAGTTTGCAACATCTTCAGATATTGATAAACATCATAGTTGATGTATCAGTAAAAATAATTGTAAAGAATGAAATATAAATAAAAAAAGACGAAAATTATCCATGTATTGAGTTGAGAAAAATGATGGTAAAATTAATTACATAAGAAACTTAAAGGATGGATTTTTTTTCCTGAAAAAATGGCAAAAGAAATAAAAAAACCTCAATACCACTGTGATATTTGCAAAAAATCATTATCTCGGAAAGATACACTCATTCATCAATGCATCCATAATCGAGAGAAGCCATATCATTGTGATATATGTGGTAAATCATTTTCTATATCTAGTAACGTAACTAAACACAAACGGACTCATACAGGAGAAAAACGATATCACTGTGAGATCTGTGGTAAATCCTTCTCTGAAAATTGTGACCTGACTAAACATAAACGGATTCATACAGGAGAGAAGCCCTTTCACTGTGATATTTGTGGTAAATCATTCTCTCAAAAAGATAGCGTAAATGGTCACAAACGGATTCATACAGGTGAGAAGCCCTTTCACTGTGATATTTGTGGTAAATCATTCTCTTCAAAATCTAACTTAACTGTTCACAAACGGAGTCATACAGGAGAGAAGCCATATCATTGTGATATCTGTGGTAAATCATTCTCTGAAAGTGGTGTCTTAATTAAACACAGACGTATTCATACAGGAGAGAAACCATATCGCTGTGATATCTGTGGTAAATCATTCTCTGAAAATGGTGTCTTAATGAAACACAGACGTATTCATACAGGGGAGAAACCATATCACTGTGATATCTGTGATAAATCATTCTCTCAACATTATCACTTAGCTAGACATAAATACATTCATACAGGAGAAAAACCATATCACTGTGATATCTGTGGTAAATCCTTCTCTGAAAATAGTGACCTGACTAAACATAAACGGATTCATACAGGAGAGAAGCCCTTTCACTGTGATATTTGTGGTAAATCATTCTCTTCAAAATCTAACTTAACTGTTCACAAACGGAGTCATACAGGAGAGAAGCCATATCATTGTGATATCTGTGGTAAATCATTCTCTGAAAGTGGTGTCTTAATTAAACATAGACGTATTCATACAAGAGAGAAGCCATATCATTGTGATATCTGTGGTAAATCATTCTCTGAAAGTGGTGTCTTAATTAAACATAGACGTATTCATACAGGAGAAAAACCATATCACTGTGATATCTGTGGTAAATCCTTCTCTGGAAATAGTGACCTGACTAACCATAAACGTATTCATACGGGAGAAAAACCATATCACTGTGATATCTGTGGTAAATCATTTTCTGCAACTTATAACTTAACTAAACACAGACGGACTCATACGGGAGAAAAACCATATCACTGTGATATCTGTGGTAAATCATTTTCTGCAACTGATAACTTAACTAAACACAGACGAACTCATACGGGAGAAAAACCATATCACTGTGATATCTGTGGTAAATCATTTTCTGTATCTTGTAGCTTAACTAAACACAAACGGACTCATACAGGAGAAAAACCATATCACTGTGATATCTGTGGTAAATCATTCTCTTGTTCTAGTCACTTAGTAATTCACAAACGAACTCATACAGGAGAGAAACCATATCATTGTGTTATCTGTGATAAATTCTTCTCCAGTCGTGATTATTTATCTAAACACAAATGTATTCATATTGGAAAAAAACAATTTTGCTGATATCTGTGGTAAATCATTTTCTCAAAACCTTTTCTTTACCTATACAGGAGAATAATTCTGTAGTGAAATTGTACACTAGGTAGTCATTAATTTTGGACCAACTGACCAGGAACAGTGGGAGATCTTTGGTTTGTGCTGCCAGCTTGTGTTCTCTCAGCTGATCACAGACTTTGAAATGTAATGTACCTTGATTACATAGGAAATGAAATATATAAACCACAATAACACAAAGCTGCTATGCTAATAATTTATTTAATATAACTATTGCCAAAGTTATATGACAATACATGAAGAACAAATAACCACAGATGAAATGTGTGATGTTATGTATCAGGATGATGTGTATGCGTGTTTGCTTGGAAAGTTATTATTAAAAATGTATTTATCAAACTTCTGTTGATGGGATGAATTTTGTTGGCTTGGCCGAGAGAGAAAGAGAAGATAAGACCCACAGGGTCTGTGTAAAGCCGTGGACTACATGTTAACTGTGAGAATTCAACTCTGTGACTGACCTGCCTGACTCTGGGAATAGGCTATTTATGAATATACCTTCCTTTGTCTCTGGGACCTGAGAACAATCCGATGGCCATTTGCTGAGGCAGTTATGAAAGGCTATCAAGACCAAACACCCAGGAAAACTAATGAAAGCGGTCTTGTTTCCTCAGGACAATGCTCCAGCATACAAGTCCTTGATTTCAAAGGCTACACTGTACATGACTGGCTTTGAACTGGTTGATTACCTTCCCTATTCTCTTGATTTGGCCCCATTTAACTATCATTATTCCCCAACATGAAAAAACACTTGGCTGGGAACCAGTATCACATTGATGATGATATCATATCTGTTGTTGACGTATTTTTTTACCAACTGGTAAATAATATTAAAAACAGTTTTGGAGGTATGGGAAACAACTCTAGACGTTTTTTGATCTTATGATTTCATTAGCAAAATTAGGTAAGTTTAATTGCTACCATACGAAACAACCGAGGAAAAAAATACTTCCCTACTGAAATCTGTGGGGGTGTTTTTCTATAACAATACCTATATATTATATAAAACAAGTAGCATCTAGCATATCTCTTTCTAGGCAAGAGGAGGTTCTTGAAGCCAGTTGATGTTATTATTACTTTGTTCCTCAACCAAAATGAAATGTGTATTACCAGCGGTGATAACACCAGTGAAGTCCCTCTTGAAAAACTATCCTCTTTGGAAACGTAATATATATACATACACATGCTCTTTCTCTCACACACACACATTTACACATACATATCCACTGTAAATGCAAAAGGATTTTATCCCGTTTAGCACGATATAGACTCCGTTGATCACAACCTTTCAAAAGACAGCCAACAGATCTTCCTACACTATAGACGCCACTATCAATAGTTTTCCTACAAATGGCGGTATAAACAGACCTGTTTTATCTCGAAGAATTTTTTTTTGTTTCTACTGCTCACTATCTTTCTATTTCTTCTTTAATTCCCCATTCTATTTTCTGATGGACTAGCGCCCGAAACGTTAAGACCCTTTTCCTACTATATGAAGCATAAAACTAATAATCGATAACCATCATGCAGCTCTATGGTCGCTCAATAAGAGAATTGAAGCTAAAAATGTAAAACTTCAGAGCGTCAATATTTAATATTTTGAAGAGAACAATATAATCAGACAGAATACATATTATACTTACATAGCCACTAAATTTTTATTAGGCCTATATGTCACCATTTCACTCCCGATTACTATTGCTTAGGTGCCTTTCCAGAGACCCAGGTTATCCGGTACACACGGGTCAGCCAGAGAATACCTTCTCTATTTAAGGCTTTTAACATCTCGGGCCGGATTTCATCATTCACAGTAGCCTTGCCTCATTTGAACTCTTTGACTGCTCTTATGACCTCAGCCCCTGAGAGATTAGTCATCACTTCCAGATGCACCTCTTGTACATCAGAAGATGCTGTTGTGATTGAGTTCAGGAGATCAGCAAAATATTCTCTCCACCTTGCAAGGATCCACCTCTCTGAAGAGAGAAGAACCCTACGTGTTCCTTATAGCAGGTGTGGAGGAGGACTTCTTATTACGATGTCAGTGGCTGGTCTGACAGGACGCTTTATTTGTTGATCTGAAGTCGGATTCCAGCTTAACCCCAAAGTCTTGTCTTAACTTTGGAGTCCCTTACTGTCTCTGTTGCGATTCTTCGTGCCTGCTTGTACCACAAATGCAAGAAGGAGGACTTATTTCCAAGCCAAGCTTTGTAGATCTTCTTTGCTCGGATAGATCTTTAACACCTTGATTGAACCAAGAAGTCCTCCTGCCATCCGGCGCTTCAACAAGCCTCTTTCCTCTCAAGAAAGTCTGCGCAGTGCACTCTACATGTGAATGGTGTTCCACTGAAGCAGGTGGATAACTTCAAGTATCTTAGGGCTGTGTTTATGTGTGATGGAAGGCAGGAGGCTGAATTAAGTGTAAGAATTGCAGAAGCTGGTGCAGTAATACGCCAGCTTCAGCATTCGGTCATCAGAAGAAGGGAGGTAGGTGTAAAAGCCAAACTCCCTGTCTTCAATTCGGTATTCGTGCCAACCCTTACCTATGGTCATGAATCTTGGGTAATGACCGAAAGAATACGATTGTGAATACAAGCGACCGAAATGGAATTCCCCCGAAGAGTCTTTGGAGTAACATTACTCGATACAGGGCATAGCTCGGAGATTAGAAAGTCACTCCATGTAGAGCCGTTACTTCTCCGAATTGAGAGATCACAGCTCCGATACTATGGGCAAGTGGTTTAAATGTGTTAGGAAAGAATCGTTAGACAGATTTTACGGGGAAAACGAACCGGCAGGAGACTCCGGGGTATTGCGTGCTTATACCGACCTGCAAAAATGGAGCGAAAACCTACCGATTGTCCTAGGCTGTCGCTCGGCAGTGAGGGAGGATCTCGGGTATTCCCCAGCGGAATTGCTGTACGGACCACCTTTATCCTTGCCGGGACAGATGTTAGTCCCAGTCGACGCATCGCTGGAGGATCTGACGTTATATATCAATCGTCTACGATCATATTTCAATGATCTTCCGCCTATGGGAACACGACAACAGAAGATTAAATCTTCGGTTCCCAAAGGCAATGCTTCTTGGACTCACGTTTTTCTACGTAAATCTCAGTGAAAGGCCCACTTGTGCCACCGTATACAGGACCCTACTGTGTCCTGGCAAAAACGGACAAATTTTTACCATAGACGTTTGTGGTAGGAAACACACAGTGTCAGTAGATAGGGTTAAACAGGCCTTTACAGACGCTCCACCAGTTGAACCCCGTACAACCCCCACATACAATACATTGTATGTTGAACCTTCACAAGCACACCCACAACACACACACCTTCCTTACCGTCACCAACATATGTTACGACGACTCGTAGTAGTCGTAGAGTGCATTGGCCTCAGAGATTGAGTAAAACAATCTATATATGAACTCTGTTTTTGATCAAACTTTTGACTCTCTTATAAAAAAAAAAGCAATGACTTTTGCTTGTTCAATAATGTTATGTTTCATTTTCCTTGGTTGTATTCATGCATGTATCTTTACTTGGTGTACCGGATGATTTTTTATTGTTTGATGTCATGTAGACATATTGCATATTTAACACTACTCATGTAATATGGGAAGAGTTGCAGCCACCATAGTTTTGCCTTGGCTTATATATTGATATTGATCTTCGATCTAAACGGAGGGTAATGTAGTGAACAGATAAATCGGTCAATTTACACGTGTTGATCCCTGTTGCACTAATTCACCGTACCTAAATATTAGCCAATCAACGATCCGATACAGCTATCTTTCGGATGAGTAATGTATTGTGCCAAAACCGAAAGCAATGAGTTCAGCAGATAGTTTCAGACCATAAACACGTAATAATTTGCTGTCCTCAACATGCGACACGTGGCGCGAAATATGACTAACCCGAGAGTGCTATGTTTAATCTACCAACTGGATATTAGACATTAATAATGTCTTTACAACCAGTAGAGGTAACATTGTATTATCCTCAAACACCCTTGTACTCTTTTCAAGTTCAAATGTATTCTGCTTGTTCACATTCACAAACACGATTAAAAGATATGTTCTTCGATAAATAAATGTTCTGCGTTCATACTATTGCGACTAGCGTTGTTCCACGAACACCACAAATTGCTGAACAGTTAACCGCAAGTACACCACTAAAACCCATGCCAATGCTGCAAGTGTGTTGGCTTGCCTCAAAAAAGTATTAGAGGGAGGGTCCAGCACCCTTGTAGTGTGTGATTGAGTGTGCCGGTCTGCTATATCACCTTTCTTCCTTATTATTTCCCTCCTTTCCTTTTCTTCTTTTTTTTTGTACTGTATATCTACATAGTCTTATGGTTATTAAATAAGCCGAATACTCTGTTTAAAACCTATATAGTCTTGTTGCAAAATGAAATGAGGTTGGATATTCTCATTTTTTTGTCCTATTTCTCATCTTGCTGATACTTGTGGAAAAAGGATGCAGGCATGCCCAAATGGTTAAGAAATTCATTTCGCAATCCGGAGGTCCAGGGTTAGGTCTTAACATATAACATATATTGGACAAGTGTCTTTTGCTGTAGTTTTTGATTCACCCAAGCCTGTGAATGTGTTTTGGTAGAAGGATTTGTTGGTGCCACTCTAAAACACATGGAGTGCATTTTATTGTAGCCTCATCCCTTACATATAGGATGGGGGTGATGACTTGGCCTAAGTGAAGCATATTTAGGGGAGGGAGGGTAAGTAAGACGGATGATAGTTATGATGTCAAGGGTGAGTGATACCAAGTGTGACAAGTGTGGTGGGATTTAAGGGGTGATATGGAGAAAAAGGGTGAGGAATTATTTCATGGGTATATGACAACTGTAGTAGATTTAGAGAGGAAAAGTATGGGGGATAACCTCTGAATAGGACAGACACAAAGCTATGAGTAGTGTCATGGGATTTAGCAAGGTGATGAGAAGGAGGAGGGTTGAAGGTGATCATGGATAGAATGGTTGGGGTACAGTGATGGCGAGAATAATTACTAAGGAGTAATGGTGCTGGGGGTATGAATGGGTCAGGTCACATTTACATTCTATACTGTTAGGTGAGTTTTCTCCAGTACAACATGTTGCCAATCCTCGCAGTCCTTTATTGTGAGATTCAGTTTCCTAAGGTTGGGCTTCTCTACTTTATTCCATATCTTTTCTATGTCTCGTACACGAGTCCTATTGACTAAGATTTTTTTGCCTTTCTTTATACATACTTCTGCCATCTTCCATATGCATCAAATGTTCATACTACACTACATTCAATTCCTCTTATACCCAGTTTACCTCTCAGCTCACTTATGCTACTTTGTTTATGTACAATGATGTTCCAATAAGATTGTTGCAAGTCAGACATGAAAAGTGAGGGAATTCCAAAGGGGCAGTATTTTGGGCAGGAATGACCTGGCACAATGGTTAGTGCCAAGTCATTCTTGGGGGAGAAGGCACAATATAACAAGAAGAGGAGGGATGAGTAAATCAGGACTGCCTAAGTTGAGGTGGCACAAGACAAGTTAACCTTGAGAAACAGAGACCATTGTAGTGGTAGTAAAGAAGCAGGGAAAGAAGACAGCATATCTGCACACCAAAGACTGGAGTATGTCTGAGTGACTTTATGCTAGTTAGTTGAGTGGCTTATCTCTAGATGCAATTCAGGATGTCTGTGTGTGTGCAGCACCACCACCCTAGACACAAGAGCAGCACCACATCATGGGTTGCATCTGAGTACTGCCGAGGGTCAGCAATTGTTGAGGACAAGAATTTTAAATGTACTTAAAAAGAAAGACAAACCCCCAAGATGCAGTCCTATAGCTATGCTAAATGACACATGCTCTTATAGGTCAAGAGAGGTCATGGGGGTCAAAATTGTTGCAGGATCTAAATCAAACTACTAAATTGTAAAGAAAACAACCAGGCCAAAGTGTATATTAAAAAAAAACAAAGTATGCTACTTCGATATGGAGTGAAGGTGTCTGAAGTAAACTTTAAAACAGAAGGACGTGTGTGGTTATGAGTCACATACTGGAAGTAACAGTGATCCTATGGGTGGAAGGGGAAAGGAGAGGACCTCTGTCCTTGTTCAGATTTGACATGAGAAGTGTCTTGGATCTCAGGTGAAACCCTAATTTCTGGTCAGAGTTATGGTGTGAGTATGAGTCTTGGATTATGCAGCTAAACAAGAATGATAATCAGAGAGGACTGGCAATGTAAACAATTTTGCATTTTTCCATCACACACATAATTACCTATCTAGCAGTGGTACACAGGTGCTGAATACATATATTTGTTTTGCAATGTTTTTGATATGAAACTGTGTCGAAACCAATATTGTTATACTTGGGGAGGGTCATATTGTTATAATATTGCCAGAAATAATAACAGAACACACTCACTGTTTGGTTTGGGTTGGTTTTCGCTTCTGTATCTTTTATATCTCCATAGTTAATTTGTTTGGCAATCAATGTTTATCATTGATTGACCAACGGTTAAAAATATATATATAGTCTATCAAAGTTCTTTCGTCACACATCTGCGACAACATCACTGGTACTATTATGTTTTCTCCCATTGTATTGTAATGTCTACGTCTTTTTTTATTTAATTTATTTATTCTTGTCTCTGTCTCTGCGTGTGTGTTTAATGTTTGGTGTGTATTCTATCTTTGTTCACTAGTGTGTGTTTGTATGTGTTTGTTGTTGTACTTGTGTATATATTTATTTATATTTCCCTTAAGTCATAATTGTTTGTTTGGGTATGGTTGTTGTTGGTATTTAGGGTAGTTTTAATACTAGCCCCTATTGCATGTGCGACCATTTTTCTCACCTGATCATTGTTTGGGGGTTACTATATGGCTTTGGTCTATCCATTCCATCTTCCTATGGGAGTCTTTTTAGCCATTGAGGTAATGGTTGTGGTGGTGGTGGTGGTGGGGGGGTAGTCTACCTCTTATAGGTCTTCTGGGGCAGAAACAGCTAAGGTCATGATTATCTAGGTATTCGGTGTCATAAGTAAGTCTAAGTAGGAGGCCCAGTTCATCTGTGCCGACGTCGCAGAACTCCACTTTGCTCTCACTGATTATTTCCACAAACACACAAACACACATATATATATATGTATTCGTGAGTTTTATATCCTTTTGTTCTATCGGTGGCATAGAGAAACAATCGACAACGTTGTTTCTAGATTATTGTACTTTGTCAAGATTGTCTCTTTCTGTCACTCACTAGAACTCTCAGGAATATATAGTATTCTCTAAAGTATACATCAGCTGATTAGCCTCATTTGCAAATCGCTCGGTATGCAAATAAGGTTAATCAGCGATGGTAGACCCCTTATCTGGATTGTTACATGTTGCGACACACCTTCTCTGACAGCCACTTGGTGCATTTAACGACTAGTCCAGGCTTCGATGCTCGTCGGGCTGAAGAGGGAAAACTGTTGAAGTATCGGTCGCTCTCCGATAGTTTTGTGGTCAAGCCTGTGACAGTGGAGATTTTCGGTATTCGTGGCCCTCGGACCACAGCCTTACTGTTATTGGAGTGGAGTTGGCTACTCGCACTAGTTAGCCCCGCGAGCTGGAGTGGCTGTTCCAGTGCATCCCCTTGCCTTCCTCTTGGGTAACCTTTTCCCCAGTCTCTCTACTGGGACTACGAGATTGTCTAACCCTTAAACATATTTCTTTTTTGTTCTCTCAAGGTTACAGGACAACTAGCTTTGACTTCTTTAGTGTAAACTAGCAGAATGGCCTGGCGTTGCTCGAGATTTGCTCTAGGGTTCTTATATATTTGATATATATTTATCCTTATCGAGCCTCGTGAAATAAATACGTTTGTTTATATTTTGTTATTGTGTATGCAAAAATATCTGTACACGAATATATAATTATATATATATATATATTTAGCAACGGAGGTGGGTGTTCGGAAAGTAAAATAACTAGGGTAAGAACGGTATGGAAGAAGTTCAGAGAACTACTGCCACTGCTAGCTGCAAAAGGCTTTTCCCTCAACATAAAAGAGAGACTGTATGATGCGTGTATACGAACAGCAATGTTACATGGTAGTGAGACCTGGGCGCTGTCTGTGGAGGACTTGCGTAGACGAGAAAGAAACGAAGCCAGCATGCTCCGATGGATGTGTAATAGTAATATACGCGAACGGCAAAGCATAAATGAATTGAGAGAGAGACTGGGCATAAGAGGAATCAAATGCTGTGTGCAAGAGAGGCGGTTGCGTTGGTACGGACATGTGATGTGTATGAAGGATGACAGCTGCATAAAAAGGTGCAGAGCACTAGAAGTCGATGGAAGCCGCGGAGTGTGGAGATCCAAGAAGACCTGGGATGAGGTGATAAAAGCCGACCTTCCCCAATTACACCTCTCAAAGGTGATGACACGACCGTGACCTCTCGCGTCGCGCAGTAATACAGAAGAACCAACCCCCACCGGTACAAGCTGAAGCTGAAGCATATAGACAATATGTCCCCACACCCCCCCACTGCAAAGCGGTCGTGGAGGTGCCATGGCAAAAAAGCACCCAGCCCACACTGTAAAGTGGAAGTGTAGGCGCCACAGAAAAAAGCACCCAGCACTCACTGTAAATGAGGTTGGTGTTAGGAATGGCATCCAGCTGTAGAAATCAAGCCAACATCAGTTCCCGTATGAGCAAGACAAGGTCAGCCGACCGGACACTTACCACAACAGGACAACCCGTCTAACCCATGCTAGCGTGGAAGAATGATGATATATATTAATGATGATATATATTAAAATAACAGATTAAAGTTTAAGCAAAGAATCGCTGCTTTCACCCTTAACGGGATCTTCTGAAACTAAAAAAAATCAATCTGTGAACGTAGAAGTAAATATTTCGAAAAACGTTACACACTATATATACAGACAGATATTATATGGGCGAGACTTTATAGCTATGTATCTATCTAAAAAGAAAGACTAAGAATTATAGAGAGATCGCCTAATGCGGTCCCTGGAGCATTGAAAATTTGAAATTTTCTTTGTTCAAGTATTACATGTGTAAAGTTTGAAAACAATCAGTTGGGTGGTTCTCGAGTTTTAGGGAGTCAGACAGACACATTCTCTGTTTTAGAAATATAGACTAGCAGAAAACCACTCGTGGGCGGTTTTCTACTAGTCTATATATATATTACACACAGAGAAATGTATATATATTTCTGTGTGTGTATATATATATATATATTACACACACAGAAATGTATATATATTTCTGTGTGTGTATATATATATATATTACACACACAGAAATGTATATATATTTCTGTGTGTATATATATATATATTTCTGTGTGTGTATATATATATATATTACACACACACAGAAATGTATATATGTTTCTGTAGCACTCCTCAATCCCCCCCCCCTCTCTCCCTCCCGCTATCCCCCTCTTGTAGTCTGTCTCTTTCTTTCACTCTCACTCCACGCGTGCGCAAAAAACATTCGCACGCGCGCACGTGTTTTAGCGTCTATTCACTCTCTCTCTCTCCCTCCCGCTATCCACCTCTCGTAGTCTGTCTCTTTCTGTCACTCTCTCTACGCGTGCGCAAAAAGCATTCGCATGCGCGCACGTGTTTCCACTGTCGGACAGACAGACAGAGAAATTGCTGGTTATATATTATAAGGAGACTAGCAGAAAACCACCCAGTGGGCGGTTTTCTGCTAGCAAATCTAGTGTATATACTGATATTTTTGAGATTTGGATGAGAAAGGTTTTCGGCACCACATGTTCACCGTCTCTCGGTGTGTCTTTTATGCATGTATAAATATATATGTTATCTATACGGTGAAATCTTTGAAATAAATATATGTTAAAACGAAAAAGGAGAAAAAGAGATTAGTGACGGAAATATAAACGTTATGATATAACGATGGAAATATATAAACGTTTATGATAAAATGATGGAAATAGAAACGTTTATATATAATGATAAGCCGAAACACGCGTAAGCCGAAACACTCGTAAGTCGAAACACTCGTAAAGCGAAACGTATAAATAAAGATTAATGTAATGAATTTGAAAAGCATAGAGATTTGAAACCGCGTCTATAGGTGTGTAAATTTCAGACGGACAGACAGACAGACAAACAAACAGAGAAATGCCCATTATATATTATAAGTAGACTATCTAGTACCCGTCCTTTGAACGGGTGAAGTAGCTTTCGATGTAGCTCATTAAAGTAAACAAAGTAAATTTGAATACATAGAAGAAATACGTACTTTATGTAAACATGAAAACTTAGCGCGTGATGGCTTAAACTTAAATAACTTTTAATGTATGTGTGTGTAAACCAGCGTTCGAAATCGGAGACGCTGGTCGCGGAGAAAGATAACTCTTGTCATACTTAATCACGAACATTGGCAAAAATAATCCAAATTTTGATATATCTCCAAAGGCCGCAATATCGATTTTTGAAAACCTGTGCCGCTCAATTACAGGTCTTATGCTAGAAGAAGCTCTGTAAAAAAATTTCAAAGAAATAGGATATATGAACCATCAATGAAAACAGATGTCGACACACACAAGCCTGTACTGAGAGATTGGAAGAAACCTGTGCAAAGTTTGACCCATTGTCACTTTTATCGATTTTTTACCTAAAAAAAGTGGTTGTCAATTATTCGCAATATTGTGCCGACCTGCCCTGATAAATTTATGCTTGATTACAAAAAAAAATTGAAAATCGGCGTTGCGGATCAAAAGTTGCTGCATCACAGACACAGAGAGACAGACAGACAGACAGCAAGATATGTATATCTATTTTTTTTTATAAAGCTTATATAATAATTTGTTGAATAATTATTATTTTTAATTAATATTTTAAAATTACCAAGAGATGAGAAGCATCAAGAGAGTTATCAAGAGAGCCAATTATCAACAGAGTCAATTATCAAGCGAGTCAATATGCACTTTGAATTTTTTTCCTATTAATATTTTAATTAGAATTTAATTTTGTTAGCCAAAGATACCTCAATTTTTAACAAAATCAGAATTAGAAAGGTTGTTTCTCCTCGATTTCGTTTTTAAAAAAATAAGGTATTTCGTCCTTTTTAGGACTCATCAGTTTGGCATAAACGATGAATACATTGTTACACTTTAGTTCCTAAAAACCTCAAGAAAGACAACATTTTTTACTACACCATTCTGGTTTTCGGGAACTAAAATCGTAACATTTGCCGGATTTGTTACCCTGCTTATTGCAACATAGAACTGGCCATGCGAAAAGAAATCATTCAGGCAGCTTATACCAATATGTGATTTGTTGGAGGTCATCGCAAACGATAATTTAACAGGAAACTGTTTCCGGTAAAAATCGAATGGAACCCTCTCTTCTTCGCTATGAAGCTCAATTCTAGGCAAATGAAACAATTGTCCCTTCTGAGGGCCCACCGCTACTTCGAGTTCGAGTATTCGTGTGTGGATATTTTTTACAACGTATTGAGTACCGTTGCAATGTCCCTCGGCGGGACATATGTTTCTGAGCAGAATAACCGGAGCACCTATCTTCAGTTTCAAAAGGTGATCCGGCATTCCAGGAAGAACTATAGAGTTCAAAGTGTCCACTGAAACATGATGCTTTCGGTCTGTTTGCTCGTGGTTACGATCAAACGAAGGGATTACTATTTCCCTACCGGGCAATCTGTCAAGGACTTTTTGATTGATCTCGTCTACATCCTTATTCGTGGGAGTAATGATTGCGCGATCGGTCACCCAATTCACATAATCATTCTCGCCCAACCTAGTTGACACATTAGGGTATATCCTATCTATCAATGGGTCAGGCGTGTCACATGTCATGAAAAACTGAGGGGGAACTTCAAAGTTGTGGGTCCTCCGATTGTCCTGTCTGCGATTGGCGACACCATCCCCAATCCTCAAAAGGAGGGCTTTAAAATCAATGGAAGCCTGATCGATCCCGTTGACCCTCATGTTTGTATTCAACTTGAAAATGTTGAAAGTATCCCACGATGGGTGATTTTTTAAAGTAGAAGCGACAATTTGTGGTCGCTCTCCATTAGGATCAACTGGGAGAACTTGTCGCCAATTGCCGGAGAGTAGCATGGTGACACCTCCGAAGGTTTTCTTGGATGGTTCCACCCCTCCGCGGACGAATCTTAGAGTTTTATCCCAAAACTCCATCAGGTCCCTACTGAACATGGGGGCCTCGTCCCAAATAATCAGGTCAAGTTTCGCGAGTTTTGATCCCTTCTGGATACTAATCGCTGTTTTATCTTGCGGATTCAAAGGCAACTTCATCCTTGAGTGCAAGGTTGTGCCGCCTTTAAGCAATAGTGCCGCAATGCCAGATGAGGCGCAAGCAGTCACCTTGTAACCCTCACTGGCAACCTTTTCTACTATCGCATTGATAAGATAAGTCTTGCCAGTTCCCCCGTGTGCGTCCACGAAAAAGTTTTTTCCCGAATTCTGCCTCACCGATTCCAATACGGCGTCATAGAGCGCCCGCTGATCAGCATTCAGGGAGTTTTCAACCTCCAAAATGGACTCCGAGCTTGCTGTGCTCTCATAAGAAATCCCAATTTTCTGATTCTCAGGCACTCTAACCTCCTCGATTGGCTGGGGAATGTTGCAAGTATCCATTTTGGTGCCGTAATTTAGCAGGTAAGCGTAAACCTGGTGCAATGCCCTATTGTGTATGATATCCACATCCGCAATGGGGTCTGCTCGGACTAAATCATGTGACATCCAGTCTTTGTGGTCATTCCACAGTGACAGGGCGTCAGTCGGCTTCCAAAAGTGGATAAGCATTGCGAACATCCTCCGCATCATGCGAGAGCTCATCGAAATCTGAGCATCATGCAATACTAAACTGATTTCGTTGTCCGCCTCCATGAGCTTGCGGAATACTGCTGCCTCTTTGAAGGTCGGAAAAACTTGATCGCCTACTGTTCTGAGATCGGTGTAGCACTTGGGACCTTTTGTTTTTAAAAGCAAAAGGTAGAGGGCGAAGGTTTCCTGATTACCACCTGAGTTTGGTAAAATGTTCGGCATGCGGGATATCTGATCACCCCTGGGCATGCCGAACTCAGGATCATTCTCGCCCTGTACTCGACGCTTCCAAAACCTTTCTTGGACCATCCAGACGTAAAATTTCGGAATATCCAAATACAAAAAATTGTTGGCCTTTTCATCTTCTCGATTGAGAGTGAAAAATTCGGTCAATTTCGTCTTGGATAGTTTTTCCAGGGTTTTTGAATCGGGTTTAGCTAACTTGGGGTCATAAAAAACTTTTTGTTTCCCTTCGAGGTGGATATCCAGCTTTAGGATCGAGGGGTACATTCCGTATTGGGCCAGGCAGAGTAACCACCACATCGCCTCAACGCTGGACATATACCTACCGTTAAGGTATATCCTAACCTCGTTCTTTTCCTGGTCATCCATAGGGTTCCCCTGGTCATCACAGACCTTTTCCACCTTATAGTTGATGTGGTCGGCACCTTTTAGTATATATTGAAATATAGTGACCCCGGCCACCACCTCTACGTTAATGTGGCACTGAAATATGATCCCAAGAAAAAGATTGTGTGGAACAACATCCCTGCTTGTTACCACACACTTTTTTTTACCTTTCTGATGAATTTCCACCTGTCCACCATTATTATCGGGCGTTCTACGCCTGTATTCAGGGTAGTTAGCCTCGTTAAAATTGGTCACATTGTTATAGTCCTTCGGAAACATCTTAGAGCAAGAAGTTCCGTTTTGGGACTTTTTACACTGCTTCATACAAGGACACCGGGGATTAAAAACACCGCAAGGACCGTGGATCATTTTTGTAATCACAAAATTATAGGCCAGCTTCTGATTTTTGGTATCCCCTGTCGGGATTTCAGCGCTAATGAGACTATCAACATCCTCCGTGGATGAAATCTTATCGGTCTCGGCCAACCAAATTAAAGCGTGGACATGTGGGAGGCCTCTTTTCTGAAATTCTATTTTGTAAGTGTATGCAACACATTTACCAAAAATACCTCTCTTTTTGATTTTCACATCAAAAAGAAGCCTCACACGTTCCATGAAACTCCTGCAAATTAGATCAGGCCTAAATTTTGCAGTTTCATCTTTATTATTTCGAGATAATTCTTCTATTTTAGGCAGTTTAGGATTGGAGGTCATGGTCACAAAAAGGTCTGGACATCCAAATTCTCTGACCAGTGCCATTGAATCTCTTTACAATTTTTTGTACCACTTTGGAGTCCCAGGAGTCGATTCGGACAGGACGACGCCGACTCCAACCTCTGCAGGATTTTCACAATCCTTTAGAGTGTCGACCGATTCAAACCTATATGACCCCTTAATCCTTTGCTGATGCTTAACCTGAAACTGGAAATTAATGTAATCCAGACGCATTTTCATGTCTATCGCATACTGGTGCAACAGATTACCGCTCAATATAAGAGGGTTGAAAAAATTGTCCTGGACCATTAAATAGTACTTGATATACTGCAACAAAGTTTCTTTATGGCCAGTTTCTGTTTTTGGGTTCCAACGGCTCCACCCATTTTGGCCATAATTGAAAATAAGGGGATAGCCCAGAGGTTCATAAAACGGGCTTAGGAAGTCAACACGGACGTATCCTTGTTTTCCTGCCCGTTTTCTCATTAAAATGACCCTCCCAAGTTCCTTAATATCCTTCTCTTGGTAGAGCCCCGCTATTTCAGACACCGTAGGGAGAAGATGAGTTTTATTGGCAGGCAGACAATCCCCTAACACCAGCCTATATTCGGGCATCTGTTCGAGCATTTCGTATCCCGTTTTGAAAGTTCTTGATAGAATATTCTCATCCGGGATGAAATCATTGAACATAGTCTGGATATAGTTCAGAATTGCACGGTACCGAGGCTCGAACTCAAATTTTTCCCTCTCGAGTTTTTGGGTCTCCTTATCAAAGATGTGCACCTGCGCATATCTAGGTCTTTGGCCTGCTTGCGGCTCAAGTCGGACCATCGTTTGATACGAAAACCCATGAATTTTCATACTCGGCTTCACTTCACCGATTGGAAGCTCAGTACAGTGCATATTACTGAAGGCAAATCCTGTGTTAAGACACCTTGAGAATTTAGCGAACATTTTTGCATATTCGTCATTACCCTCATATAAACTGGCGATTTCCCCCCCTGGGCGTTCAAATTCAGGGAGTTTAACCTTGCCATTCATGCAACACAATCCAGGTGGCTCTAAGGGCAATTTGTACGCCCCGCAATGCTCACACGGATTGTCCTTATATTTGAGGTGGATTATCTCCGAGTCGAAATCCACCTCATCTATGGGCTTAAAAGCAATACGGAAGTATTTTGGGTCCTTTTTGAAGGTCCTATTGTAATAGGCCTCAGAGTGCCCAACTTTGTACTTGTTCAATCTGATTTCCTGTTCTTCGGTAGTCTCAGATTGCTGAGTAGCATCTTTATGCTCACGGTCTTTTTCCTTCCTTATGCCTTTTGAGTCCTAAGACCCCTGACCCCTAGAACGCTGCCTATCTTTTCACTGCTTTTCAAGTCGCTTATTTCTTTGCGACTCGGTTTCAGAGGCCTTTTGAGCTTTTCTGAGTAAAGCTGTTTTCGCAGAGGCTTCGGTGCACTTATGCTGAGCCATATACTCAGCAACCAAAATTGGATCCAAAAAATATGTGGGCTTGCGTTTGGAATCTTCTGTCGGTTTTGCAGGCGGCAAAGTTTTATCAGCTGGAGGCGAAACTACCGCAGCTGGCAATACGTCTGCAGTGATTCCAGCAAATTCGTTTCCAGTTTTGGTTATTTTGGACTTTTTTGATCTTCCTCAATTATAATTGGCTTTTTATTGCCTTTTATAGTTGGGATTTGAGCTAAAACCGGGTTGGACAGAAAGGTTGAGGTTTTTCCATAATGATTTTCTTGGAAATTTATCATCAAGGGGTCAGATAGGTGTGCAGCCAGACCTAGTTGATTTAAATTAGAAAGAGTTTTTCTAATAGGGTCGAAAACAAAAACATTCTCATATAAAATGGGATTCACAACTTCCCTGCGATTTAAAAAATTAGACTCCAAAATTTTATTGATATTATAGCAATCCCTGAAAATTTTCCTGAGCAGATAAATTTGATTCTGAGTGGAAAACTCAAAATTTGTGGGATTAGAATTTAGAACCCATATCAAAGAATATAAAATTGCAAAAAGACCACAATCAGTTCCATTAGTCTGCTGCTGCACATTTAGAACCCTAAACCTAAAAACGAAATTTGGGGTCAAGGAAAAAGTTTTGAATCCATTCAGAATTCCAATTCATTTCACTGTAGCCCTGTGTCCATCATCAAGGTAATATTTAATCCGATCAAAAAAGTCAAAATTTTTGAAGTGAAGACCCGAATCTGCCAGCTCAAGCACAGGTAATGAGTCTGCATAACCAAACTTGAAAGTCAAGAAATGGTGACTGTCGCAAATAACGCCAACAGAGGCAGACTCATTAGAGCTAATAGAATTTTCCCCAAAATAATATGGGCCGAAGCCGAAAAAAATTTTGTTTGGCAGCTCTGATTGCACCTTAATTTTATTCAAAAAATTGTATACTAACATATTCGAATACCAGGCACTATTGGAATCAACAATAGCAGCGTCCTGTGGGTCATTACAAAACACAAATTCGCGAGAATTAGTGTTTAAGGCTTGGAAGGTGGTAAAAAAATCCACAAAATCTTCCATTCTTTTTTAATAAAAATTTATTTTTAATAATATTTAAATAACTGGCGGTTAGAAAAAAATATTCCTATGAAATTTTAATCATACCATTAGGTGTGAATAAGGAAATATTTTTTTATTGTCAAAACAAATGTTCAAAAGTTAAACTTCAATTTTTTGAATTATTTCGAATTTTTTCATGAAATTGAACACTGGACATTGGCTGCTGGAAATGGAAATTAAATCGTATTTAAATTTCTAACCTTATTTTATTATTTATATTTTTTCAATAAGAAATAAAAAAAAACAAAAAAAATTGAACAAATCAAACGTAGGTTATGGAACTGCGCAATCTGATTAATAAATTACCTCATCAGCAGCAACCTTCTTCAAACGGTCCTTATTATCAGCAGCAACAACCACAAATTCAATGGCAACCTTCTTCAAATGGTCCTTATTATCAGCAGCAACAACCACAAATTCAATGGCAACCTTCTTCAAACCACAAATTCAATGGCAACCTTCTTCAAATGGTCCTTGGCATGGTGTCAAGTCAGAACCGCCTCGAACTGGTTACTTCTGGCTTGTGCAAGGTGTCTCTATAGCAACCAGCGATTCCCTCGGCCTCAGTGACCAAAGTCAGTGGAGAGGGGAAGGTAATGTTTCTATAGCGACAGTGTTTCTCTTGGTAGTACCAAAGTGGAGAAAGGAAGGGGAAGGTAATATTTCTGTAGCACCTACATTTGAGTTTTAGAGAAGGAAAGACAGACAGACAGACAAACTGAGAAATGCCCATATATTTCTGCTGTGTGTGTATATATATATATATATATATATATATTTATATATATATATATATATATATATATATATATATATATATATATATATATATATATATATATTACACACACAGAAATGTATATATATTTCTGTGTGTGTATATATATATATACATATATATATATATTACACACACAGAAATGTATATATATTTCTTAGAACAAAATTATTACTAATGTTTTGCTGTTCATAACAATTGGAATTGAAAAATTACTTTTGAAATTATTAGTTATTTTATTAATGCTTACATATGTAAAAATGAAGCAATGTTTCTAATAATTGTTTCTACTTTTGGCACAAGGCCAGCAATTACCCAGTACATTACTGGTACTTTATTTTATCGACCCCGTGAGGATGAAAGGCAAAGTTAACCTCAGCGGTATTTGAACTCAGACCGTAAAGAGACGTAACTCCATGCTATGAAGCATGGTGTCCGACTCTCTACAGATTCTGCCAATCCACCGCCCTAATGTCTGTACGTAATGAGGGAGTGAGAGGGGAGAGAAAGAAAGGCAGAAGTGTAGTGACGAAGTGACTCTCTCCTCCTCCTCCTCCATCTCCCCATTCGTCACAGCGATAGAGGGGAGGAATGTTAGTGTGTTACAAAGAGAAAGAGTGAGAGTGAGAGAAACAGACAGACTAAAAGAGAGGGATAGCTGGAGAGAGAGAGAGAGAGATAGCAACAGATACAGTACAGTAGCTAAGGGATGTATATATATTTCTGTGTGTATATATATATACATTTCTGTGTGTGTAATATATATATATATATATATATACACACACGGAAATATATATATATTTCTGTGTGTGTGTATATATATATATATATATATATATATATATATATATATATATATATATATATTACACACACAGAAATGTATATATATTTCTGTGTGTGTATATATATATATATATAATGAGGAGGTTATAGTTCACTTGAAGCATTATGTAATGAGGTATAAACGTTTGAATATGTGTAATAAAGCCAAAACAATGCAGGTATGGACATAGAAAAAAGAATGCAATTGTAAAAGATATTGTTGACAATTCGTCCTTTACCTTAAATTTATTTAAATAAATTCAAGGTAAAGGACGAATTGTCAACAATATCTTTTACAATTGCATTCTTTTTTCTATGTCCATACCTGCATTGTTTTGGCTTTATTACACATATTCAAACGTTTCTATATATATATATATTACAAACACACAGAAATGTACATATGTTTCTGTAGCACTCTTCAATCCCCCCCCCCTCTCTCCCTCTTGTAGTCTGTCTCTTTCTTTCACTCTCACTCTCTACGCGTGCGCAAAAAACATTCGCACGCGCGCACGTGTTTTAGCGTCTATTCACTCTCTCTCTCTCTCTCTCTCCCGCTACCCCCCTCTCGTAGTCTGTCTCTTTCTTTCACTCTCACTCTCTCTCTACGCGTGCGCAAAAAACATTCGCACGCGCGCACGTGTTTTAGCGTCTATTCACTCTCTCTCTCCCTCCCGCTATCCCCCTCTCGTAGTCTGTCTCTTTCTTTCACTCTCACTCTCTCTCTACGCGTGCGCAAAAAACACCGCATGCGCGCACGTGTTTCCACTGTCGGACAGACAGACAAAGAAATTACTGGTTATATATTATTCGTATTATGTCTAACTTGTCCGTAGAGAAAGGCAACAGTTGGCACTTTCTATTTTTGCATGTTTTGTATATGTAAACTGATACTTGGAACTTCGTTGATTTAATGTGCATTTTAGCTGCTATTTCTAGCGTCACGGATAGGCTCATCGTTGATACGTAATAGTTATTTCGCTGGTTGATGAATTTCTTTTTGCATTTTTGTTATCATGGTTTCGATAAAGGAACATATTGATATAAAGGGTTCTTCTGAATGTTAGGAACCCTTAATTTATGAAGCCGGTGTTATTCAAGTAAGGGAAAATTGCCAACGACACCGCCTATCTAAAATCTTTACAACTTCATCTGATATAAACAGTCCTATGACAAAAATAGTATCATAATATATTATGGAAGAAGTTAATCACTCGAACACTTTTCACTGAACCATAATAGATTATACTTCATCTAACGTAATTACACCTTGTAAATAGAGACGTTGTGTACCCAAGACAAAAAACTTTATCATAATACATTATGGAAGACATTAATCACACAAACACAACAGTTTTCAACACTCTATATTCAGTTACAGTGGCATACAGTAGTGAGAAACCATTATGTAGTGAAGCATTTACTAAACAAATATCTTTACAGAAAAATATTCCTGAATATCGCTGTGAGAGTTGTAGGAAGAAATTTTTTTTGGAAAAACCCTTCTTCTGTGAAATATGTGGTAAATATTTTCTCTATATAACAGAAATTTATCTAGACACAAAAGAATACAAACCAAAGAAAAACCGTTTCATTGTGAAATATGTGGAATATATTTCGTTTCTAAAAGTAATTTAAAAACACATAAAAGAATACACACCGGAGAAAAACAGTTTCGTTGTGATATATGTGGAAAATATTTTGATTCTAATAGTAATTTAACAAGTCACAAAAGAATTCACACTGGAGAAAAACCCTATCACTGTGAAATATGTGGTAAATCATTCTCTGTTAATTCTAACCTTGTAGTTCACAAGAGGATACATACTGGAGAAAAACCGTATGAATGTGAAATATGTGGAAAATCTTTTAACACTAACAGTTATTTAACAACACACACAGCGAATAAACGCTGGAGAAAAACCATTTCACCGTAAAATATGTGGCAATTCTTTCACTGAAAATTCTAAGCTTACAATTCATATACGTAGACACACTGGAGAAAAACCGTATTGCTGTGAAATATGCGGGAAATCTTTTGTCAATAGTTATTTAACCAGTCACAATAGAATACACACCGGAGAGAAACTCTACCACTGTGAAATATGTGGGGAAATCTTTCACTCAGAATTCCAGTCTTATTATTCACAAACGTAGCCACACTGGTGAAAAACCATGTCACTGTGGAGTATGTGGGAAATCTTTCTTTAACAATTCGAGTCTTGTTATCCACCAACGTAGACACACTGGAGAAAAACCATGGCCCTGTCTAATATGTGGGAAATCATTCTCAAATAATTCAAGTCTTGTTATCCACATATGCAGTCACACTGGAGAAAAACCTTATCATTGTGAAACATGTAGGAAATCATTTATGATAAACAGTGTCTTAAAAACGCACAAAAGAATACACACTGGAGAAAAACCTTATCATTGTGAAATATGTGGAAAATCATTCATAAATAATTCAAATCTTGTTATCCACATACGTAGTCAGTCACACTGGTGAAAAACCCTTCCACTGTGATATATGCGGAAAATCCTTTGTCTCCAACACTATTTTAACAACACACAAAAGAATACATACTGAAGAAAAACTATTTCACTGTGAAATATGTGGGGATTCTTTCATTAATAATTCGAATCTTGTTATCCACAAATGCAATCACACTGGAGAAAAGCCATATCAGTGTGAAATATGTGGTAAATCATTTGTGATAAATAGTGTCTTAAGAACACACAAAAGAATACATACTGGAGAAAAACCTTATCACTGTAAAATATGTGGGAAATCATTCATAAATAATTCCCAACTTGTAGTTCACAAAAGAATACATACTGGAGAAAAGTCCTTCCATTGTGATACATGTGGGAGATATTTTGTCTTTAACAGCTATTTGGCAATACACAAAAGAATACACACTAGAGATAACACTGTGAAATATGCGGAAAGTCTTTTGTTGAAAATTCCAAGCTTACAATCCACAAACGTAGACACACTGGAGAAAAACGGTATCGCTGTGAAATATGTGGGAAATCTTTCTCTCTTAATTGTAGTCTTGTAGTTCACAAACGTAGTCACACTGGAGAAAAACCCTATCATTGTGATATTTGTAGGAAGTCATTTAGCAGTCTTTTAAAAAGACATGAACGAATACACACTGGAAGGGAAAGCATTTAACTGGGAAACATGACAAATCCTATGGCAAATCTAAATTTATTGTCCACCAAGTACATATTGTATCTTCCAGCAGGCTATCACTATAATTTCTTTTCATTCTACCACTGTTAGTGTAGGAGCCATCTGATGGCTCCTATAGAACAAGATCACTTGTAGTTCACAGCTGAATACTGACTGGAGGAAAAATCATCTGTGAAATATGTTGGAAATCTATCTGAATTCTAGTCTTTTGATTTACAGAGAAAGATATATTTACTTATTTTTTATTCAAGATTTTCTTTAGACACCATCTCATTAAACATGACTGGAAAAAAGATGTAAAATCTTATCACTGAAATTTAGGACAAAATAATCAAATTTTAATGTAAACCACCATTTTTTAAATAAAAATGTTAATCTATGTTATAATTGTAATAATTATTACATGTAATTTTTGGATAGTCTAACTTACGTTTTTTTTTAAAATTGATTGACCTCTGAAAAAGATATTTGTAACAAAATCTATACTATAATGAAGGGAGGAGTGCGGGACAGCTTACGGTTTATATATTTTAATCCACTTAGTAAAATAAGTTGGATTACTTTGAATGAATAATGAATGGATATTACATAATTTATGTACTAAATTTCATAATTCTTGATTAAATATAAATAATTTTATTGTTTATTTAAAATTGACTTCTTTTCAAAGTTTTAAATTTCTAGACTTCCGGTATATTGCCGCTGCCACCACCACTTCAACTACCATATATATAGAAAGACAGAGTGTGTGATGAGAGAGATACAGATATATTGAGTGATTATATGACAGATATATATATATATCATCATCATCATCATCATCATCAACGTTTAACGTCCGTGTTCCACGCTTGCATGGGTTTGGACGGGGGTAGTCCCACTTGGGGCAAGAGTGATTGTCTTGCTCGCATAGGACTGTCTGGCAGGTTTTCTACAGTTGGATGCCCTTCCTAACACCAACCACATTTACAGTGTGGGTCTGGGAGGTTTTTACCGTGTTGCCTACACGGCCACATTACAGCGTGGACTGTGTGTTTTTTGTCGTGACACCTACACGATCACATTTGTTTCGGCCTGGATGGTGTGGCACCAACATAACTTTACATAGAACGGGGTGGTGTGGATGGGGTGGGGGTGGTGGGACGGGTATTTTGTTAGAGATGCATAAAAGGGTGCATATGGGTGCATAAAAGATGTAGTGGGATCACAGGTAGGCTAACTAAGAACATAGATTTTACATGTGGCCGGTGCTCTGGTGCAATAAGTAGCAGCAAGTGCCCACAAACTACTAGCTCTTTCAATTGCGCAGAGGGTTCTATAGAAATAGTGGACAGCTTCCGTTACCTGGGCGATAAAATCAGCAGTGGGGGAGGGTGCTCTGAAAGTACTGTAGCTAGAGTCAGAACTGGTTGGAAAAAGTTCAGAGAGCTTATACCACTATTAGCTGCTAAAGGGTTCTCACTAAAAATGAAAGGCAGGTTGTACGATGCCTGCATACGAACAGCAATGCTGCATGGCAGTGAGACCTGGGCATTGTGTGCAGAGGATATACGCAGACTAGAGAGGAACGAAGCTTGCATGCTCCGCTGGATGTGTAACAGTAATATACGTGAACGGCAAAGCATAAACGAACTAAGGAATAAATTAGAGATAAGAGGGATCAGATGTTGTTTACTCGAGAGAAGGCTACGTTGGTATGGACACGTGATGCGCATGAAAGTCGATAGCTGTATAACAAAGTGCAGGGCAATAAAGATAGACGGTAGTCACGGAATAGGCAGACCTAGAAAAACCTGGGACGAGCTGATAAACTCCGACATCACACACTTACACCTCTCCAAGACAATGTCACTGGACCGAGACCTTTGGCGGTACTCAGTAACAGAGAAGACCCGCCTTACCTAAATATATAGTAAAACCTACTCCAGCCAGTAGGCATCTCTAACAAATACACCCCGTCCCACCACCCCCACCCGATCCACACCACCCCGTTCTATGTAAAGTTATGTTGGTGCCGCGCCATCGAGGCCGAAACAAATGAGATCGTGTAGGTGTCACGACAAAAAAACACACAGTCCACGCTGTAATGTGGCCGTGTAGGCAACACGGTAAAAACCTCCCAGACCCACACTGTAAATGTGGTTGGTGTTAGGAAGGGCATCCAACTGTAGAAAACCTGCCAGACAGTCCTATGCGAGCAAGACAATCACTCTTGCCTCAAGTGGGACTACCCCCGTCCAAACCCATGCAAGCGTGGAACACGGACGTTAAACGCTGATGATGATGATGATGATGATGCCTACTGGCTGTAGTAGGTTTTACTATGTATTTAGGTAAGGCGGGTCTTCTCTGTTACTGAGTACCGCCAAAGGTCTCGGTCCAGTGACATTGTCTTAGAGAGGTGTAAGTGTGTGAGGTCGGAGTTTATCAGCTTGTCCCAGGTTTTTCTAGGTCTGCCTATTCCGTGGCTACCGTCTATCTTTATTGCCCTGCACTTTGTTATACAGCTATCGACTTTCATGCGCATCACGTGTCCATACCAACGTAGCCTTCTCTCGAGTAAACAACATCTGATCCCTCTTATTTCTAATTTTTTCCTTAGTTCGTTTATGCTTTGCCGTTCACGTATATTACTGTTACACATCCAGCGGAGCATGTAAGCTTCGTTCCTCTCTAGTCTGCGTATATCCTCTGCACACAATGCCCAGGTCTCACTGCCATGCAACATTGATGTTCGTAAGTAGGCATCGTACAACCTGCCTTTCATTTTTAGGGAGAACCCTTTAGCAGCTAATAGTGGTATAAGCTCTCTGAACTTTTTCCAACCAGTTCTGACTCTAGCTACTGTACTTTCAGAGCACCCTCCCCCACTGCTGATTTTATCACCCAGGTAACGGAAACTGTCCACTATTTCTATAGAACCCTCTACGCAATTGAAAGAGCTAGTATTTTGTGGGCACTTGCTGCTACTTATTGCACCAGAGCACCGGCCACATGTAAAATCTATGTTCTTAGTTAGCTTACCTGTGATCCCACTACATCTTTTATGCACCCATACTTTGCATTTAGGACATAAAATGGAGTTTCTACCTACGCCTTTCCTACACACCGAGCACGACCATTTCCCAGAAGGGACCGCCGCCTTATTTTCTTTCCTACAAACTAGAACTTTAGTCTTAGCCAGGTTAATTTTAAGGCCTTTTGATTCTATATATATATAGAGTGAAAGAGATAGATGAAGAGATAAGGATTTTTTTCCTACATGCTGACGCGTATGTGTGTGTATGTGCACAAACATACATCTATATGTATGAGTATATAACTATAATCGAACAACTTACAAAAATACACCCTCACGGACATACATTCGCACATATACATTTACACAAACACACACATACAGTCATGATAACAGCTTTCAATGACTTGGAAATGGGAGAATAAAATAAAGTACAACCTTTTATTTATTTATTAACAACACAGTTTAACTCTTTTTTTAAAAACTCATTTCCATAAAAATTTAATATAATGGTTACAGAACGAAACACATATAATATATACAAAGGAAAGAGAAAGGGGGGAAAAATACACAAGCACGAAATACACACACCTTAGACCACATAGAACAATATGCAGATGAAAGGGGTGGACAAACGAGCTGCTACCAGAGTAAAAGATAACAATATAGCGAGGAGCACTGGGAAACCTCTCTAATAATTCTTTAGGCAAGTCAGCATGCTCGTAACGTTACCTGGGATGATGGCGAGGCTGAGGTGCTGGAACAACCAAGTGCCCTCAAGAGCATCACCAGTTACCGCTGTATGGTGAACCGCCAGTGAAGATGAGAATAAACAGGAAATCACAGCATCTCATGCAAATGTTTCAGGGTTCTGGTGGACAAAACGAAGAATGTATTACCCCAGGGGCGGTTGGTGGCAGAAATAGGGCTTGTTCTTGTGGCTGGTCATCTTTATCCTTATCAGAGTGAGTAGACAGGTGGTATGGAAGCCCAGGACATCAGATATTTCCATCACTATTGATCTGATAAGAAACTTATCAGGGAATGTAAACTTTGTTAGCTTGAGATCTTCAACCTGTCAGGTGACAAACCCTGGATCTGTCATTGCTCACTAGGTTGCTGTAGGCCATATCCTAGATTAATGGTTTCTCTCCTCAGTTTAATTCTGCAGTGGGAAAATCAACTGTCCAAATCACACGAAATGATAACATTGAGATTAGCATATCAAGGGAAACAAATGGAATCTCAAAATGTCTACTGTAGAGCCATAATGGATTTGTGTTGCTCACAAATTTGGAAAACAAACCTGAAAAGAAACGCCTATTCAGAGACAGTTATTGTCTGACTGGGTACCAGTTGACTGAAGGTATGCGGTATCCATCTAAGCACTACTAGGGGACAGGGCTGAGACATGCTGGTCAAACAGGTACATTAGGTTGTCCAAGACTTTATGGTGTCCCATTTATGTTGGACTAATGGGACTTCTGCAGGATGAAGGCCAAGTTAGGTAATTGTGGTAGGCTCTGCAGTGTTGTGGAGTACATTAAGGGCATGATATGAGGACTAAGGAGGGAAATGTCAGCAATGCTAATGTAATGAGAGACAGAAGACCAAGGCAGGAAGGGTGACTTACTGCCATCCAGTTTCGATGAAATGGAGGTTGCATATACCACACCAGATGGATTTATTTTTAGTTCAGTGAAAAATTGGCTGCAATAAGGTATGCTGTGAAAGGTATACATCAGAATATTGTCAGAGCTGCAATATCATAGGCATATATTAGGTATGAGAAATTATTATTAACTCCTACATGAAAAACCACATTAGCAAAACAATGTTGTAAATGCATCACATTAAAAATAGTCTTTACTCTAACAGTGCAAATATTTGATCCAAAAGACTGTTATTAACTCAATGTCTCGTACCACAGATGACTACATTAGCAAGACATTCTAGAAAAGTACTAAACAGCACAATGACTACACCACATAAAAAATTGTTTTTACTCTAATCAAATTTTCACATCATTCTGTCCACTAGTAAAAATCAGAGGTTATAGAAAAATAAAGAGTTGAAGGCACTCTTGTTCCTAAGCAGTAAAGTAGACATGAAAGCATGCCACCTGCAAACATAAAGCTGACACAGAAGAGGATAGAGAATTTCATTCACTTCCATGTTGGAACTAGTCATGTTGGAAAGGAGATGTTACCTACCAGAGAGGAAAGGAAGAGACAGAGACGAGCATTTACATAGACCTAGGCCCTCAAATCATTTGGTCATTGCAGCATGGTCACAGTATTTTGGAGTCTGGCATAGACCACGCATTCACGTTTCCTCAAGATTAGGTTGTCAAAACATTGCAGAGACGACGAGAATCCATATGAGTGACTGACTCTGAGCATATACAACTTAGGAATTAATAGGTAATTCCTATTGGGGCTTGATTACCACAATGCTTTTCAGCAATTACGGAAGGTTGCCATCTTGAAAGCTAGGTCAGTAATTGGGGCTCCTAGGGAGCACCATACTGATAAGGGAAGGATTCATTGAATAGGTTTATAGTCAGCTGATGTGAAACTGAGTAGTTGAAGATTCAGTGCTTGCATTTGGCACTGTTGATATGTAGGCCTCTATGACCAACTTCCTCAATCACTGTCTTTGTAAATACCATCAAGATACAAGACATTCAAATCCAATTTAGCCCCTATCTTAGTAACTTCGTTAATGTCCAATGCAAATAGAGCAGGTCCGAGTGGACCGCCTCGTTGGACTCCCGAGGTGGAGAGTATGAATTGGTTACCGAAAGAGAGATAGGAGGGCTCCCAATAAGCAAAGAGGTAGGGCTTGGTGGCCCTCTCCATAATTAAGCTGAAGATGACATCACGACTAATAGAGTGAAATGCCTTCTTGAGATCATGTATGGGGATCTCAGAAAGAAAGTTGGTAAAAAACCCACCTTGGTACCCACTCCCAGCTGAATAGGGGAAAATTCTGTAGACAGGTGGTCTGAGACCGATGTCAAAGACACTTATGTTATGAACTGTATCAGAGTATTTCCAAATGCAATGGGAGCGAAGGTCGCCATTGAGTTTTACAAAGCTGAACCAGCGACCAATATAAACTGAAACTAAAACAAAAATAATTATTTTAAATTTTCAGAAAGCGAAACAACTAATATTTTCAAATATATATATTTTTTCTTGAATTTTAAAAAGTTTCTTTCTTTCATTTTTTTCCTGTAATCAAAAACTGATTAGGATTACGATATTTACAGATGAGTACATTTTTGATATAAATATGCTTGCATGTGCAATGAAATAAAAAAAAAAGAAGATTGTTCGTTTCGGTTATTCAAGGCAGCCAATATATTTTTTTAACATTCACCATTATTGTTAGTTATATTTTCAATCTCGTTAGTTTTAAAAGTTCTACCTAAATATTATTGGCAGTATCGTTGGAGGGTCAGACGCCATGCTCTGCAGCATAGAGTTACGCCCCTTTACGGTCTGAGTTCAAATCCCACCCAAGTTAACTTTACCTTTCATCCTTACCAGGTCGATAAAATATATCACCAGTAATGCACTGAGATAATTGCTGGCCTTGTGCCAAAAGTAGAAACAATTATTAATATTTGTAATAAAAGAAAATTTTGGAAGGGAGGGACGGTTTGAAATACCGGAAGTATCATTGATTATTTGGGAACAACAATCTACCTCGAATCATTAGAGAGTGTGATACCTGAGACCTAACAAACCAAATAACATTTACAAATGTTATTGTTGTTTAGTCTCGGCTCAAATTTGATTCCAAATTAAATGACATTATGGAAATTGAATTATGCTAAATGACAACAGGACACAGAGGACTTCGATCGCAAAAGAAACAGGGGAAGCCCAAAGAACAAGAATGAGATAGATGTATGTAACAAAAATTTGAGATCGGAAAGATAACCTAAATTTCTAAAACTAAATAATATAAGTAGTATTAAGTATTTAGCCTTCATTGTTGAGTTCACTGAGATGTAAGTAAATATTTCTAATATTTAATTTCTGACGTAAAAGTGTTTTTCCAAGAGAGAGAGTTAATGAAACTGATGATAAATAATAAAAAAAAAAAAGGCTGCAAATAACGAAGCTATTTATTATTATTTCAAGTCTAAGTACGTAACAGCGTATAAATATTAATTAAATACAATACGTGGTTTCGTATATTATTTTTTATTCACATAAGTTTACTTTCTGTTTGTAAGAGCTAAGTATCTTGGTTATAGACATAATTGATATGTTCGTGACAATTAACTGAACAGTCTTCAGGTATATGTGATAGTTTTGACAAATATACTTTACATTAAACCTTAGCCTAAATTTTAATGTAATATGTAGCGACACTTTCTCTAGTGGTAACCTAGTGAATTCGGTGACAGACATAAGTTTCGTTCCTTGAGAAGCTGAAGATCACAAGCTGTTGAAGTATCGACAGATTTGCCGTTGAATCTGTAGCCGTGGACACTTTCGGCATCCTTTGTCACAGTACGACACCCTTACTCACTGCTATAGGAGGGGTAGGGGAATTGGTCAGCCACATGAGTGAGCACTGTAAGCTGGAATGGCTATCTTCAGGGATTTTCTCCATTCTGTCCGCTGGGACCACGAGGCGGCTTGCGTCAGGATTTCTGTATACCAGAGTACATTCTCCCACATTATCTAGGTTCGTATTATTAGTGTAGCGAAAGGGCGGTGGATTGGCTGTATCGGTAGAAGGTCGGACGTCATGTTTTGCAGCAGAGTTACGCCCCTTTACGGTCTGAGTTGATTCCTGCCGAGGTTAACTTTGCTTTCATCTTTACGGGGTCGATAAAATAAATACCAGTAATCCAGTGAAATAATTGCTGGCCTTGTGCCAAAAGTAGAAACAGTTACACTGTGTAACATATTTTTTGTTCCCCGGTTCTAAGTGTCTCTATCCCATTATTATTAAAAAAAACACTATTATTTAATCAGAAGTTTGGGTTTGTGGTCAGGAGTTTGATATTTCGAAATTTTCATATTTTTCAAGAAAAAACACATTTAAAAAAAATTTATCAGTTCATATAATTAAATCAACAGAGTATATATTTATTTTATTACACAAGCTTATCAAAAGCAAACAAGTAAAAACAAATAACACTTATAAAGCAACTTATACAAGTCAGAAATGACTGGATTACTTGGATTTGCGGTTGTAGTCCAGGTCGCATTCCTGCACTAGCCCGCAGATATAGTCCCCCATCAACTTTTTCATTGTAGTGGCCCTGGTACCTCCGCTCTATCTCTTTCACATCTTGGTGGAATCGTTCGCCTTGTTCTTCTGAGTAGGCGCCCTTATTGTCCTTGAATTTTTCCAGGTGAGCGTCCAGCATATGGAGTTTAAGCGACATCCTGCATCCCGTGGCGCCAAAAGCCTTTATCAGATCCTACACCAGTTGCTGGTAGTTTTCCGCTCTGTAGTTGCACAGGAAGCCCTTAACAACTGCCTTGAAACAGTTCCATGCTGTTCTCTCAATCCTATTGAGCTTATTGGAGAACTCGGTAGACTCAAACACCTTCTTTATCTGAGGTCCAACAAAAATTCCACCTTTGATTTTGGCCTCAGATAACTTGGGGAAGAACTCAAGAAGGTACTTAAAAGCGGCTGATTCTTGGTTGAGAGCCTTCACAAACTGCTTCATCAACCCCAACTTAATGTGCATGGCGGCATGAGCACAATCCTGGGATCAACCAGTGGCTCCCACATGACGTTCCGGGTCCCAACAACAAATTCTGTTCGCTGCTCCCAGTTCTTTCTTTTGTAGTGGTCAGAGGTGGCTCTGCTGTCCCAAAGGGAGAGGAAGCATTGGGATTTGATAAAGCCGCCTTGGAGTCCAAGCAGGAAAGCCACCATCTTGAAGTCTCCAATGATTTCCCAATTGTACTGGTTGTATTGCAGAGCTTCCAAGAGGACTTTCACACTGTAGTAATCTTCCTTCGGGCAGACTGAATGAGCTAGGGGCAGTGTCGGGAACTTGTTTCCATTGTGGAGGAGGACAGCCTTCAAACTTGTGGTGGAGCTGTCTATAAATAGCCGCCACTCCTTGGGCACAAACTGCACCCAATAACGTCAAACAGTCCAGGCACGTCATGGCAGAAGCAGAGGCCACCCCTAAGAGTGTAAAAGACTGAGAAAGGTTTGTGTCGACTTCTCTGATTTGTCACCTGTACTTCCTCCTTGACCAAGTTCCACTGCTTCATCCTGGAGATGAATGCTTAAAACACAACTTAACCTTTATTCAGGGTGCGAAAATCGAGTATCAATAAATCTCTTTAATCCCCTTTTTAACAATTTTATAATTTTCTTTAGGTATTACTCTTTATTTTATAATTTTAATTTAACCTGAAACATATATAAAAAAATCATTTAACGTAAGCAAATTAAACTTACATACAACGTAAAATCCAGCATACAAATAATTCTAGTGAATAGCTTAGAATTTTTACAAACCCAAACTTTTAACTGTTTAATATAGCACTTTTTTATTTATTTGGAACCTAAGCAACACAAAAAAGTGATTACAAGTCAGGAACAGAGAAAAAAGTTTTTTTTTGTTACAGTGTTATTAGGTTACGGTAGATGTATAAGATGTATAGAACTGATGTAAGGGACGTAATTTGAAAGAAAAATTTTTTTTTTTCGAAAAGTATACACACACATATCTATATGTTCTTTCATTACACTCGCTCATTTCGAAAACTCATTTTTTTTTCTCAAAAAGTGCATAATATAAATATGTTCTTTCATTACGCTCACTCATTTCGAAAAAACCTTGTGTTTTTTCAAACTACGTCCCTACATCGGTTCGTTGTAATCAGAAATCCAGCAGGAAAAAAATACTTCACTCACCATATTCTCCAAAACTTGCTCCTTCTGATTATCATTTGTTTAAGAATTTACATAATCATTTTGATAGACTGAAATTAACACGAAGAGAGGAGGGTGAAAATTAGTCCTCTAATGAATATGGTTATTGAAAACAATGGAGACTATGATTAAATGCAATCCTAAATACCACTATTTTGATCTTCAAAATACATGTTAAAATCTGACAGAACTTTTATTCAAACCAAGTATATATAATGTTATAGAAGCTGCAAGTGTAGCTATAGTCTGCAAATATACAAACTTCAGTCATGAATGTATGATATAAAGTTGAGTTATTCAGGTAATGGTTTATATCTACATTTTATTAATATGGAAATATAATAAAATTTTAACTATTTAATCTCTATCTTTTAACTACCCCTTATTTCTTTCTTTTCCTTTTTAACTACCCCCTATTTCTTTCTTTTCTTAGAATATCAGATGACATTGCTAGAATATTTTCCAGTAGACCTTCATCAATATTTATCGTCTTTTAAGGATCAAAAGAAGATGTATTGTTTATATAAATTGCTGGTCGTATTACTATAAAGTACTTGTTTGGAACCAACATTAATAGCACATTGCTCTACTTCACAGTCTTCAATGTGTATCAGATGATTTGCCATTCTTGAAAAAAAATTCAATGGAGTTTGCAACATCTTCAGATATTGATAAACATCATAGTTGATGTATCAGTAAAAATAATTGTAAAGAATGAAATATAAATAAAAAAAGACGAAAATTATCCATGTATTGAGTTGAGAAAAATGATGGTAAAATTAATTACATAAGAAACTTAAAGGATGGATTTTTTTTCCTGAAAAAATGGCAAAAGAAATAAAAAAACCTCAATACCACTGTGATATTTGCAAAAAATCATTATCTCGGAAAGATACACTCATTCATCAATGCATCCATAATCGAGAGAAGCCATATCATTGTGATATATGTGGTAAATCATTTTCTATATCTAGTAACGTAACTAAACACAAACGGACTCATACAGGAGAAAAACGATATCACTGTGAGATCTGTGGTAAATCCTTCTCTGAAAATTGTGACCTGACTAAACATAAACGGATTCATACAGGAGAGAAGCCCTTTCACTGTGATATTTGTGGTAAATCATTCTCTCAAAAAGATAGCGTAAATGGTCACAAACGGATTCATACAGGTGAGAAGCCCTTTCACTGTGATATTTGTGGTAAATCATTCTCTTCAAAATCTAACTTAACTGTTCACAAACGGAGTCATACAGGAGAGAAGCCATATCATTGTGATATCTGTGGTAAATCATTCTCTGAAAGTGGTGTCTTAATTAAACACAGACGTATTCATACAGGAGAGAAACCATATCGCTGTGATATCTGTGGTAAATCATTCTCTGAAAATGGTGTCTTAATGAAACACAGACGTATTCATACAGGGGAGAAACCATATCACTGTGATATCTGTGATAAATCATTCTCTCAACATTATCACTTAGCTAGACATAAATACATTCATACAGGAGAAAAACCATATCACTGTGATATCTGTGGTAAATCCTTCTCTGAAAATAGTGACCTGACTAAACATAAACGGATTCATACAGGAGAGAAGCCCTTTCACTGTGATATTTGTGGTAAATCATTCTCTTCAAAATCTAACTTAACTGTTCACAAACGGAGTCATACAGGAGAGAAGCCATATCATTGTGATATCTGTGGTAAATCATTCTCTGAAAGTGGTGTCTTAATTAAACATAGACGTATTCATACAAGAGAGAAGCCATATCATTGTGATATCTGTGGTAAATCATTCTCTGAAAGTGGTGTCTTAATTAAACACATACAAATTCATACAGGGAAGAAATCATATCAATGTGATATCTGTGATGAATCATTCTCTCAACATAATTACTTAGCTAGACATAAATACATTCATACAGGAGAAAAACCATATCACTGTGATATCTGTGGTAAATCCTTTTCTGGAAATAGTGACCTGACTAACCATAAACGTATTCATACCGGAGAAAAACCATATCACTGTGATATCTGTGGTAAATCATTTTCTGCAACTTATAACTTAACTAAACACAGACGGACTCATACGGGAGAAAAACCATATCACTGTGATATCTGTGGTAAATCATTTTCTGCAACTGATAACTTAACTAAACACAGACGAACTCATACGGGAGAAAAACCATATCACTGTGATATCTGTGGTAAATCATTTTCTGTATCTTGTAGCTTAACTAATCACAAACGGACTCATACAGGAGAAAAACCATATCACTGTGATATCTGTGGTAAATCATTTTCTCTATCTTGTAGCTTAACTAAACACAAACGGACTCATACAGGAGAAAAACCATATCACTGTGATATCTGTGGTAAATCATTTTCTCTATCTGGTAACTTAACTAAACACAAACAGACTCATACAGGAGAAAATCCATATCACTGTGATATCTGTGGTAAATCATTTTCTCTATCTGGTAACTTAACTAATCACAAACGGACTCATACAGGAGAAAAACCATATCACTGTGATATCTGTGGCAAATCATTTTCTGTATCTTCTGACTTAACTAAACACAAACGGACACATACAGGAGAAAAACCATATCACTGTGATATCTGTGGTAAATCATTCTCTTGTTCTAGTCACTTAGTAATTCACAAACGAACTCATACAGGAGAGAAACCATATCATTGTGTCATCTGTGATAAATTTTTCTCCAGTCGTGATTATTTATCTAAACACAAATGTATTCATATTGGAAAAAAACAATTTCACTGATATCTGTCGTCAATCACTTTCTTATACAAGTAACTTAACTAAACACCAGTACATTCATACAGATTAAAGTCATATAACTGATATCTGTGGTAAATCATTTTCTCAAAACCTTTTCTTTACCTATACAGGAGAGTAATTCTGTAGTGAAATTGTACACTAGGTAGTCATTAATTTTGGACCAACTGACCAGGAACAGTGGGAGATCTTTGGTTTGTGCTGCCAGCTTGTGTTCTCTCAGCTGATCACAGACTTTGAAATGTAATGTACCTTGATTACATAGGAAATGAAATATATAAACCACAATAACACAAAGCTGCTATGCTAATAATTTATTTAATATAACTATTGCCAAAGTTATATGACAATACATGAAGAACAAATAACCACAGATGAAATGTGTGATGTTATGTATCAGGATGATGTGTATGCGTGTTTGCTTGGAAAGTTATTATTAAAAATGTATTTATCAAACTTCTGTTGATGGGATGAATTTTGTTGGCTTGGCCGAGAGAGAAAGAGAAGATAAGACCCACAGGGTCTGTGTAAAGCCGTGGACTACATGTTAACTGTGAGAATTCAACTCTGTGACTGACCTGCCTGACTCTGGGAATAGGCTATTTATGAATATACCTTCCTTTGTCTCTGGGACCTGAGAACAATCCGATGGCCATTTGCTGAGGCAGTTATGAAAGGCTATCAAGACCAAACACCCAGGAAAACTAATGAAAGCAGTCTTGTTTCCTCAGGACAATGCTCCAGCATACAAGTCCTTGATTTCAAAGGCTACACTGTACATGACTGGCTTTGAACTGGTTGATTACCTTCCCTATTCTCTTGATTTGGCCCCATTTAACTATCATTATTCCCCAACATGAAAAAACACTTGGCTGGGAACCAGTATCACATTGATGATGATATCATATCTGTTGTTGACGTATTTTTTTACCAACTGGTAAATAATATTAAAAACAGTTTTGGATGTATGGGAAACAACTCTAGACGTTTTTTGATCTTATGATTTCATTAGCAAAATTAGGTAAGTTTAATTGCTACCATACGAAACAACCGAGGAAAAAAATACTTCCCTACTGAAATCTGTGGGGGTGTTTTTCTATAACAATACCTATATATTATATAAAACAAGTAGCATCTAGCATATCTCTTTCTAGGCAAGAGGAGGTTCTTGAAGCCAGTTGATGTTATTATTACTTTGTTCCTCAACCAAAATGAAATGTGTATTACCAGCGGTGATAACACCAGTGAAGTCCCTCTTGAAAAACTATCCTCTTTGGAAACGTAATATATATACATACACATGCTCTTTCTCTCACACACACACACATTTACACATACATATCCACTGTAAATGCAAAAGGATTTTATCCCGTTTAGCACGATATAGACTCCGTTGATCACAACCTTTCAAAAGACAGCCAACAGATCTTCCTACACTATAGACGCCACTATCAATAGTTTTCCTACAAATGGCGGTATAAACAGATCTGTTTTATCTCGAAGAATTTTTTTTTGTTTCTACTGCTCACTATCTTTCTATTTCTTCTTTAATTCCCCATTCTATTTTCTGATGGACTAGCGCCCGAAACGTTAAGACCCTTTTCCTACTATATGAAGCATAAAACTAATAATCGATAACCATCATGCAGCTCTATGGTCGCTCAATAAGAGAATTGAAGCTAAAAATGTAAAACTTCAGAGCGTCAATATTTAATATTTTGAAGAGAACAATATAATCAGACAGAATACATATACTTACATAGCCACTAAATTTTTATTAGGCCTATATGTCACCATTTCACTCCCGATTACTATTGCTTAGGTGCCTTTCCAGAGACCCAGGTTATCCGGTACACACGGGTCAGCCAGAGAATACCTTCTCTATTTAAGGCTTTTAACATCTCGGGCCGGATTTCATCATTCACAGTAGCCTTGCCTCATTTGAACTCTTTGACTGCTCTTGTGACCTCAGCCCCTGAGAGATTAGTCATCACTTCCAGATGCACCTCTTGTACATCAGAAGATGCTGTTGTGATTGAGTTCAGGAGATCAGCAAAATATTCTCTCCACCTTGCAAGGATCCACCTCTCTGAAGAGAGAAGAACCCTACGTGTTCCTTATAGCAGGTGTGGAGGAGGACTTCTTATTACGATGTCAGTGGCTGGTCTGACAGGACGCTTTATTTGTTGATCTGAAGTCGGATTCCAGCTTAACCCCAAAGTCTTGTCTTAACTTTGGAGTCCCTTACTGTCTCTGTTGCGATTCTTCGTGCCTGCTTGTACCACAAATGCAAGAAGGAGGACTTATTTCCAAGCCAAGCTTTGTAGATCTTCTTTGCTCGGATAGATCTTTAACACCTTGATTGAACCAAGAAGTCCTCCTGCCATCCGGCGCTTCAACAAGCCTCTTTCCTCTCAAGAAAGTCTGCGCAGTGCACTCTACATGTGAATGGTGTTCCACTGAAGCAGGTGGATAACTTCAAGTATCTTAGGGCTGTGTTTATGTGTGATGGAAGGCAGGAGGCTGAATTAAGTGTAAGAATTGCAGAAGCTGGTGCAGTAATACGCCAGCTTCAGCATTCGGTCATCAGAAGAAGGGAGGTAGGTGTAAAAGCCAAACTCCCTGTCTTCAATTCGGTATTCGTGCCAACCCTTACCTATGGTCATGAATCTTGGGTAATGACCGAAAGAATACGATTGTGAATACAAGCGACCGAAATGGAATTCCCCCGAAGAGTCTTTGGAGTAACATTACTCGATACAGGTCATAGCTCGGAGATTAGAAAGTCACTCCATGTAGAGCCGTTACTTCTCCGAATTGAGAGATCACAGCTCCGATACTATGGGCAAGTGGTTTAAATGTGTTAGGAAAGAATCGTTAGACAGATTTTACGGGGAAAACCAACCGGCAGGAGACTCCGGGGTATTGCGTGCTTATACCGACCTGCAAAAATGGAGCGAAAACCTACCGATTGTCCTAGGCTGTCGCTCAGCAGTGAGGGAGGATCTCGGGTATTCCCCAGCGGAATTGCTGTACGGACCACCTTTATCCTTGCCGGGACAGATGTTAGTCCCAGTCGACGCATCGCTGGAGGATCTGACGTTATATATCAATCGTCTACGATCATATTTCAATGATCTTCCGCCTATGGGAACACGACAACAGAAGATTAAATCTTCGGTTCCCAAAGACACTGCTTCTTGGACTCACGTTTTTCTACGTAAATCTCAGTGAAAGGCCCACTTGTGCCACCGTATACAGGACCCTACTGTGTCCTGGCAAAAACGGACAAATTTTTACCATAGACGTTTGTGGTAGGAAACACACAGTGTCAGTAGATAGGGTTAAACAGGCCTTTACAGACGCTCCACCAGTTGAACCCCGTACAACCCCCACATACAATACATTGTATGTTGAACCTTCACAAGCACACCCACAACACACACACCTTCCTTACCGTCACCAACATATGTTACGACGACTCGTAGTAGTCGTAGAGTGCATTGGCCTCAGAGATTGAGTAAAACAATCTATATATGAACTCTGTTTTTGATCAAACTTTTGACTCTCTTATAAAAAAAAAAACAATGACTTTTGCTTGTTCAATAATGTTATGTTTCATTTTCCTTGGTTGTATTCATGCATGTATCTTTTCTTGGTGTACCGGATGATTTTTTATTGTTTGATGTCATGTAGACATATTGCATATTTAACACTACTCATGTAATATGGGAAGAGTTGCAGCCACCATAGTTTTGCCTTGGCTTATATATTGATATTGATCTTCGATCTAAACGGAGGGTAATGTAGTGAACAGATAAATCAGTCAATTTACACGTGTTGATCCCTGTTGCACTAATTCACCGTACCTAAATATTAGCCAATCAACGATCCGATACAGCTATCTTTCGGATGAGTAATGTATTGTGCCAAAACCGAAAGCAATGAGTTCAGCAGATAGTTTCAGACCATAAACACGTAATAATTTGCTGTCCTCAACATGCGACACGTGGCGCGAAATATGACTAACCCGAGAGTGCTATGTTTAATCTACCAACTGGATATTAGACATTAATAATGTCTTTACAACCAGTAGAGGTAACATTGTATTATCCTCAAACACCCTTGTACTCTTTTCAAGTTCAAATGTATTCTGCTTGTTCACATTCACAAACACGATTAAAAGATATGTTCTTCGATAAATAAATGTTCTGCGTTCATACTATTGCGACTAGCGTTGTTCCACGAACACCACAAATTGCTGAACAGTTAACCGCAAGTACACCACTAAAACCCATGCCAATGCTGCAAGTGTGTTGGCTTGCCTCAAAAAAGTATTAGAGGGAGGGTCCAGCACCCTTGTAGTGTGTGATTGAGTGTGCCGGTCTGCTATATCACCTTTCTTCCTTATTATTTCCCTCCTTTCCTTTTCTTCTTTTTTTTTGTACTGTATATCTACATAGTCTTATGGTTATTAAATAAGCCGAATACTCTGTTTAAAACCTATATAGTCTTGTTGCAAAATGAAATGAGGTTGGATATTCTCATTTTTTTGTCCTATTTCTCATCTTGCTGATACTTGTGGAAAAAGGATGCAGGCATGCCCAAATGGTTAAGAAATTCATTTCGCAATCCGGAGGTCCAGGGTTAGGTCTTAACATATAACATATATTGGACAAGTGTCTTTTGCTGTAGTTTTTGATTCACCCAAGCCTGTGAATGTGTTTTGGTAGAAGGATTTGTTGGTGCCCCTCTAAAACGCACGGAGTGCATTTTAGAGTGTCACCAACACAAAGGAAGTCGTGTCCTGGACACAATTGGAGAGTTCTATCAACTCTTTGGCACGTTTTCTATGGCCGAATCCCCTTCCTAATGTTAACCACTTTACAGGATGCATCTTTCGTGGCACCAACAATAGAGAGATTGTCATGTCTGTGACATGACTGAAGAGCCCTCAAAACTGTTTTGGCATGCTTTCTACCACTGGGTGCCCTACTTAACACCAGCCACTTTACAGAGTGTACTGGATATATTTTATTGTAGCCTCATCCCTCACCTATAGGGTGGGGGTGATGACTTGGCCTAAGTGAAGCATATTTAGGGGAGGGAGGGTAAGTAAGACGGATGATAGTTATGATGTCAAGGGTGAGTGATACCAAGTGTGACAAGTGTGGTGGGATTTAAGGGGTGATAGGGAGAAAAAGTATGGGGGATAATCTTTGAATAGGACAGACACAGAGCTATGAGTAGTGTCATGGGATTTAGCAAGGTGATGAGAAGGAGGAGGGTTGAAGGTGATCATGGATAGAATGGTTGGGGTACAGTGATGGCGAGAATAATTACTAAGGAGTAATGGTGCTGAGGGTATGAATGGGTCAGGTCACATTTACATTCTATACTGTTAGGTGAGTTTTCTCCAGTACAACATGTTGCCAATCCTCGCAGTCCTTTATTGTGAGATTCAGTTTCCTAAGGTTGGGCTTCTCTACTTTATTCCATATCTTTTCTATGTCTCGTACACGAGTCCTATTGACTAAGATTTTTTTGCCTTTCTTTATACATACTTCTGTCATCTTCCATATGCATCAAATGTTCATACTACACTACATTCAATTCCTCTTATACCCAGTTTACCTCTCAGCTCACTTATGCTACTTTGTTTATGTACAATGATGTTCCAATTAGATTGTTGCAAGTCAGACATGTAGAAAAAACATGAAAAGTGAGGGAATTCCAAAGACGCAGGAATGACCTGGCACAATGGTTAGTGCCAAGTCATTCTTGGGGGAGAAGGCACAATATAACAAGAAGAGGAGGGATGAGTAAATCAGGACTGCCTAAGTTGAGGTGGCACAAGACAAGTTAACCTTGAGAAACAGAGACCATTGTAGTGGTAGTAAAGAAGCAGGGAAAGAAGGCAGCATATCTGCACACCAAAGACTGGAGTATGTCTGAGTGACTTTATGTTAGTTAGTTGAGTTGCTCATCTCGAGATGCAATTCAGGATGTCTGTGTGTGTGCACCACCACCACCCTAGACACAAGAGCAGCACCACATCATGGGTTGCATCTGAGTACTGCCGAGGGTCAGCAATTGTTGAGGACAAGAATTTTAAACGTACTTAAAAGGAAAGACAAACCCCCAAGATGCAGTCCTAGCTATGCTAAATGACATGCTCTTATTGGTCAAGAGAGGTCATGGGGGTCAAAATTGTTGCAGGATCTAAATTAAACTACTAAATTGTAAAGAAAACAACCAGGCCAAAGTGTATATTAAAAAAAACAAAGTATGCTACTTCAATATGGAGTGAAGGTGTCTGAAGTAAACTTTAAAACAGAAGGACGTGTGTGGTTATGAGTCACATACTGGAAGTAACAGTGATCCTATGGGTGGAAGGGGAAAGGAGAGGACCCCTGTCCTTCTTCAGATTTGACATGAGAAGTGTCTTGGATCTCAGGTGAAACCCTAATTTCTGGTCAGAGTTATGGTGTGAGTATGAGTCTTGGATTATGCAGCTAAACCAGAATGACAATCAGAGAGGACTGGCAATGTAAACAATTTTGCATTTTTCCATCACACACATAATTACCTATCTAGCAGTGGTACACAGGTGCTGAATACATATATTTGTTTTGCTAGGGTTTTGATATGAAACCGTGTCGAGACAAATATCGTTATACTTGGGGAGGGTCATATTGTTATAATATTGCCAGAAATAATAACAGAACACACTCACTGTTTGGTTTGGGTTGGTTTTCGCTTCTGTACCTTTTATATCTCCATAGTTAATTTATTTGGTAATCAATGTTTAAAAATATATATATATAGTCTATCAAAGTTCTTTCGTCACACATCTGCGACATCATCACTGGTACTATCATGTTTTCTCCCATTGTATTGTAATGTCTACACCATTTTTATTTTATTTATTTATTTATTCTTGTCTCTGTCTCTGCGCATGCGTTTGCGTCTGTGTTTAATGTTTGGTGTGTTTTTGTATTCTATCTTTGTTCACTAGTGTGTGTTTGTATGTGTTTGTTGTTGTACTTGTGTATATATTTATTTATTTATTTATATTTCCCTTAAGTCAGTATTGTTTGATTGGGTATGGTTGTTGTTATTCCATTCATTCTTTCTGTTCAACTTCGGTCTTCTTAGTTCTATCTCAGTTGCTTCTCTGATTTGCCTACCTGTTGAGTCATTTCTATGCTTAGATATTATTTTAATTTCTATGTTGTCTACATTACCGTCATCTCTTTGTTCATGTAGTACTGGACGTTTTTTTGTCTTTTTAGTTCCAACTAGTGTTGGTGTATACTTTCTCCTATGCTTTGAGCTGTCTCACCTATGTATATCATTGTCTTGTTTCTGCAAGTACCCTCTGTACATCTTATGCTATAGACTACATTTCTAGTTTTACAATTTATCTGGGGGTTCATTCTACATATAACACATTTCTTATTCATACAGTGGGTTTTCTTAAAGGGGTATGTTTTGCTGATCAGGGATTTTATGGTAGTTCCTGGCTTTTCTACCACTTTAATCTTTAGATGGGTCTTTTTTTAGGGCCTTTCTACATTGCTAAGCTAATTTCCCTCCAGGGAACATGACACTCTGTTATCTCTGGTTGTTGTACAATGAAGTGGCTTTCCCTATCTTATGTTTAGTCCTATCTAAGCTATTCCATTATTTGCTCCTGTATAATCGGCAAATTCCTTTCATGTCCATTTCTATGAGGGTCTTATATTTCTCCGTGGCTTCTTTGTATACTCTGATTCTGTCTCTTTGGTTGTAGCCAGAGAACTGCGATTGATGAAGTTCTGGAATTGTCTTTCCATTTCAGTTAGGTCGCACATGCGGGACACATTCTTCATTGCTCTTACCAAGTCTGTGATCAGAATATTAAACTTCGCACTATTGGACATTGCTGAGTTTTTGAGTATCAGGTATTTGGAGGCCATGGGTTTAGCATAGTGTGAGTGGAGAATTTGGGCCCTCTCGTCTATAGTGTTTATCCAGAGTTCCATGTCTAATACTGGTAGTCTATTGTTAGGGTGTTTGGAAGGGTAATCAAGGGTTACAGTTATATTCTGGTGTATGGAGTTAGCTATTTGCTGGATACTCTCCATTGTGCTATTTTCTAATTCATGTTTATTAGTACTCTCTTGTGGGGGTGTTCTTATTACTATATTAATATCGTCTACGTAACGAGAGTACATGATGAGTGCTATGGAGTTCTCTTCAAGGAGTTCTCTTAGTTTCCTCTCCCACCATACCATAAATAGATTGGCAACATCCCCAGCCATGCTCACGCCAATGGTTGCTCCCTCATTCTGGGTGTAGATCTTTTTATTAAATTTAAACATATGGCCCTTTAGGGTAGTTTTAATACTAGCCCCTATTGCATGTGCGACCATTTTTCTCACCTGATCATTGTTTTGGGGAGTCCTATATGGCTTTGGTTCATCCATTCCATCTTCCTATGGGAGTCTTTTTAGCCATTGAGATTATGGTGGCAGGGAGTCTACCTCCTATAGGTCTACTGGGGCAGAAACAGCTAAGGTCATGATTATCTAGGTATTCGGTGTCATAAGTAAGTCTAAGTAGGAGGCCCAGTTCATCTGTGTCGACATCGCAGAACTCCACTTTGCTCTCACTGATTATTTCTACACACACACAAACACACACATATATATATATATATGTATTCGTGAGTTTTATATCCTTTTGTTCTAGCGGTGGCATAGAGAAACAATTGACAACGTTGTTTCTAGATTATTGTACTTTGTCAAGATTGTCTCTTTCTGTCACTCACTAGAACTCTCAGGAATATATAGTATTCTCTAAAGTATACATCAGCTGATTAGCCTCATTTGCTAATCGCTCGGTATGCAAATAAGGTTAATCAGCGATGGTAGACCCCTTATCTGGGATGCTACATGTTGCGACACACCTTCTCTGACAGCAACTTGGTGCATTTAACGACTAGTCCAGGCTTCGATGCTCATCGGTTGCTCTCCGATAGTTTTGTGGTCGAGCCTGTGACAGTGGAGATTTTCGGTATTCGTGGCCCTCGGATCACAACCTTAATGTTATTGGAGTGGAGTTAGCTACTCGCACTAGTTAGTGCCGCAAGCTGGAGTGGCTGTTCCAGTGCGTCCCCTTGCCTTCCTCTTGGGTAACCTTTTCCCCAGTCTCTCTACTGAGACTACGAGACGGTGTAACCCTTAAACATATTTCTTTTTTGTTCCCCTCTCAAGGTTACAGGACAACTAGCTTTGACTCCTTTAGTGTAAACTAGCAGAATGGCCCGGCGTTGCTTGGGATTTGATCTGGGGTTCTTATATATTTGATATATATTTATCCTTATCGAGCCTCGTGAAATAAATATATTTTGTTATTGTGTATGCAAAAATATCTGTACACGAATATATAATTATATTATATATATATATATATATTTAGCAGCGGAGGTGGGTGTTCGGAAAGTACAATAACTAGGGTAAGAACGGGATGGAAGAAGTTCGGAGAGCTACTGCCACTGCTAGCTGCAAAAGACTTTTCCCTCAACATGAAAGAGAGACTGTATGATGCTTGTATACGAACAGCAATGTTACATGGTAGTGAGACCTGGGCGCTGTCTGTGGAAGACTTGTGTAGGTTAGAAAGAAACGAAGCCTGCATGCTCCGATGGATGTGTAATAGTAATATACGCGAACAGCAAAGCATAAATGAATTGAGAGAGAGACTGGGCATAAGAGGAATCAAATGCTGTGTGCAGGAGAGGCGGTTGTGTTGGTACGGACATGTGATGCGTATGAAGGATGACAGCTGCATAAAAAGGTGCAGAGCACTAGAAGTCGATGGAAACCGCGGAGTGGGGAACCCCAAGAAGACCTGGGATGAGGTGATAAAAGCCGACCTTACCCAATTACACCTCTCAAAGGCGATGACACAGACCGTGACCTCTGGCGTCACACAGTAATGCAGAAGACCCGACTCCCCACCGGTACAAGCTGAAGCTGAAGCATATAGACGATATGCCCCCACACCCTCCCACTGCAAAGTGGACGTTAGGCGCCGTGGAAAAAAAGCACCCAGCACTCACTGTAAACCAGTTCCCGTATGAGCAAGACAACATCAGCCGACCGGACACTGCCCACAACAGGACAACCCGTCTAACCCATGCTAGCGTGGAAGAATGGACATTAAACGGTGATGATGATGATGATGATGATGATATATATTAAAATAGATTAAAGTTTAAGCAAAGAATCGTTGCTTTCACCCTTAACGGGATCTTCTGAAACAAAAAAAATCAATCTGTGAATGCAGAAGTAAATATTTCGAAAAACGTTACACTCTATATATACAGACAGATATTATAAGGGGCGACGTTGTAGCTATGTATCTATCTAAAAAGAAAGACCAAGAATTATAGAGAGATCGCTAAATTGTCTAATGCGGTCCCCAGGGCATAGAAAATTTGTAATTTTCTTAGTTCAAAACACTCACACGACTATAAGCATTACATGGGTAAAGTTTGAAAACAATCAGTTGGGTGCTTCTCGAGTTTTAGGGTGTCAGATAGACAGACATTCTGTGTTCTAGATAGATTAGAAAAACAATTTCGAATTAGAATCAAGTAGCGTGCCAGGGGAGACAACACTGCTTTCGCTTAACTTTCAATTAAAAATAAATATTACTTCAAAGTAACAATTCGTATTTTGTCTAACTTGTCCGTAGAGAAAGGCAACAGTTGGCACTTTCGTATTTGTGCATGTTTTATATATGTTAGTCTCCCTCTCTCCCAACAAACGAACTCTAAATTTTATTATATACAGAAATATGTTAATGGTTAGATTATTTTAGTTCTTTTAACGTAAATTATTTGTATTTAATGAAGAAAAGACTATGACAATCTTTATCAAGCTGATCTAGCCGTCACTCCTTCCGGCCTTATGACACTTCGAGTAAACTGATACTTAGAACTTTGTTGATTTAATGTGCATTTTAGCTGCTATTTCTAGCATCACGGATAGGCTCATCGTTGATACGTAATAGTTATTTTGCTGGTTGATGAATTTCTTTATGCATTTTTTTATCATGGTTTCGATAAAGGAACAAATTGATATAAAGGGTTCTTCTGAATGTTAGGAACCCTTTACTTATGAAGCCGGTGTTATTCAAGTAAGGGAAAATTGCCAAAGACACCGCCTATCTAAAATCTTTACAACTTCATCTGATATAAAAAGTCCTATGACAAAAATAGTATCATAATATATTATGGAAGAAGTTAATCACTCGAATACTTTTAACTGAATCATAATAGATTATACCTCATCTAATGTATATACACCTTGTAAATAGAGACGTTGTGTACCCAAGACAAAAAACTTTATCATAATACATTATGGAAGACATTAATCACACAAACACAACAGTTTTCAACACTCTAGATTCAGTTACAGTGGCATACAGTAGTGAGAAACCTTTATGTAGTGAAACATTTACTAAACAAATATCTTTACAGAAAAATATTCCTGAATATCGCTGAGAGAGTTGTAGGAAGAAATTTTTTTTTGAGAATGAACTTTTCACGCACAAAGAAATACACAAGGAAAAACCCTTCTCCTGTGAAATATGTGGTAAATATTTTCTCTATAACAGTAATTTATCTAGACACAAAAGAATACACACCAAAGAAAAACCGTTTCATTGTGAAATATGTGGAACATATTTTGTTTCTAAAAGTAATTTAAAAACACATAAAAGAATACACACCGGAGAAAAACAGTTTCGTTGTGATATATGTGGAAAATATTTTGATTCTAATAGTAATTTAACAAGTCACAAAAGAATTCACACTGGAGAAAAACCCTATCACTGTGAAATATGTGGTAAATCATTCTCTGTTAATTCTAACCTTGTAGTGCACAAGAGGATGCACACTGGAGAAAAACCGTATGAATGTGAAATATGTGGAAAATCTTTTAACACTAACAGTTATTTAACAACACACAAGCGAATAAACGCTGGAGAAAAACCATTTCACTGTAAAATATGTGGCAATTCTTTCACTGAAAAAATTCTAAGCTTACAATTCACATACGTAGACAAACTGGAGAAAAACCTATAACAAAATACTGGATTGTATGAATATAACAAGACACTAGGTTGTGTATATAAAGTTTAATTAACAAGTTGCAGTTATGTAGAACAGAATGGTTGACAAGTCAATGAAAGTAGATGAAAGAATGAAGTAAAGTTATTTGTTACCGTTTTGAAGTTAGCTCGCAAGAGGCCATGTTAGGGTTATCAGACGAACGTGGCTGGCCGAAGGGCCAGGCAGGTTAGAAGGCCAGGAGCCAAACGGGGAAATGAGAGAGAGAGAGAGCTGAAAGTTATTCCCTTTATAGGTCCTGGGGCGGAAGTGACAAAAAGGGCTCTGCCACCCCAACGGGAAGCAATTCCAGCTACTTCCTGTCTAGTGAGCGTTACTCTATTGGTGATATCATCGTCACAACAAGGGAGGCAACTCTTGCTACAAACGGTATTGTGAAATATGCAGGAAATCTTTTGTCAATAGTTATTTAACCAGTCAATAGAATACACACCGGAGAGAAACTCTACCACTGTGAAATATGTGGGGAAATCTTTCACTCAGAATTCCAGTCTTATTATTCACAAACGTAGCCACACTGGTGAAAAACCATGTCACTGTGGAGTATGTGGGAAATCTTTCTTTAACAATTCGAGTCTTGTTATCCACCAACGTAGACACACTGGAGAAAAACCATGTCCCTGTCTAATATGTAGGAAATCATTCTCAAATAATTCAAGTCTTGTTATCCACATACGCAGTCACACTGGAGAAAAACCTTATCATTGTGAAATATGTGGGAAATCATTTATGATAAACAGTGTCTTAAAAATGCACAAAAGAATACACACTGGAGAAAAACCTTATCATTGTGAAATATGTGGAAAATCATTCATAAATAATTCAAATCTTGTTATCCACATACGTAGTCAGTCACACTGGTGAAAAACCCTTCCACTGTGATATATGCGGAAAATCCTTTGTCTCCAACATTATTTTAATAACACACAAAAGAATACATACTGAAGAAAAACTATTTCACTGTGAAATATGTGGGGAGTCTTTCATTAATAATTCGAATCTTGTTATCCACAAATGCAATCACGCTGGAGAAAGGCCATATCAGTGTGAAATATGTGGGAAATCATTTGTCATAAATAGTGTCTTAAGAACACACAAAAGAATACATACTGGAGAAAAACCTTATCACTGTGAAATATGTGGGAAATCATTCATAAATAATTCCTAACTTGTAGTTCGCAAAAGAATATATACTGCAGAAAAACCCTATCATTGTGAAATATGTGGAAAATCATTCATTAATAATTCTCAACTCCTATTTCACAAAAGAACACACACTGGAGAAAAGTCCTTCCATTGTGATATATGTGGGAAATATTTTGTCTTTAACAGCTATTTGGCAAAACACAAAAGAATACACACTAGAGATAACCCATTTCACTGTGAAATATGCGGAAAGTCTTTTGTTGAAAATTCCAAGCTTACAATCCAAAAACGTAGACACACTGGAGAAAAACCGTATCACTGTGAAATATGTGGGAAATCTTTCTCTCTTAATTGTAGTCTTGTAGTTCACAAACGTAGTCACACTGGAGAAAAACCCTATCATCGTGATATTTGTAGGAAGTCATTTAGCAGTAGCAGTCTTTTAAATAGACATGAACGAATACACACTGGAAGGGAAAGCATTTAACTGGGAAACATGACAAATCCTATGGCAAATCTAAATTTATTGTCCACCAAGTACATATTGTATCTTCCAGCAGGCTATCACTATAATTTCTTTTCATTCTACCACTGTTAGTGTAGGAGCCATCTGATGGCTACTATAGAACAAGATCACTTGTAGTTCACAGCTGAATACTGACTGGAGAAAAAATCATCTGTGAAATATGTTGGAAATCTATCTGAATTCTAGTCTTTTGATTTACAGAGAAAGATATATTTACTTATTTTTTATTCAAGATTTTCTTTAGACACCATCTCATTAAACATGACTGGAAAAAAGATGTAAAATCTTACCACTGAAATTTTGGACAAAATAATCAAATTTTAATGTAAACCAACATTTTTTTTATAAGAATCTTAATCTATATTATAATTGTAATAATTATTAGATGTAATTTTTGGATAGTCTAACTTACGTTTTTTTTAAAAATTGATTGACCACTGAAAAAGATATTTGTAACAAAATCTATACTATAATAATAAAGGGAGGAGTGCGGGACAGCGTACGGTTTATATCTTTTAATCCACTTAGTAAAATAAGTTGGATTACTTTGAATAAATAATAAATGGATATTACATAATTTATGTACTAAATTTCATAACTCTTGATTAAATATAAATAATTTTATTGCTTATTTAAAATTGACTTTTTTTCAAAGTTTCAAATTTCTACACTTCCGTCATATTGCTGCCGCCACCAAACACATCTATATGTATGAGTATATAACTATAATTGCACAAACACAAACTTACAAAAATACACCCTCACGGACATACATTCACACATATACATTTACACAAACACACACATACAGTCATGATAGCAGCATTCAGTGACTTGGAAATGGGAGAATAAAATAAAGTACAACTTTGTATTTATTTATTTATTAACAACACAGTTTAACTTTTTTTAAAAAAACTCATTTGTATAAAAATTTAATATAATGGTGACAGAACGAAAACACATATAATATATACAAAGTAAAGGGAAAGGCGAAAAAAATACACAAGCACATAATACACACATCTTAGACCACATAGAACAATATGCAGATGAAAGGGGTGGACAAATGAGCTGCTACCAGAGTAAAAGATAATATAGTGAGGAGCACTGGGAAACCTCTCTAATAATTTTTTAGGCAAGCGAGCATGCTCGCAGCGTTACCTGGGTTGATGGTGAGGCTGAGGTGCTGGAACAACCAAGTGCCCTCACGAGCATCACCAGTTACCGCTGTATGGTGAACCGCCAGTGAAGATAAGAATAAACAGAGGAAATTACAGCAACTCATGCAAATGTTTCAGGGTTCTGGTGGACAAAATGAAGAATGTGTTACCCCAGGGGCGGTTGGTGACAGAAATAGGGCTTGTTCTTGTGGCTGGTCATCTTTATCATTATCAGAGTGAGTAGACAGGTGGTATGGAAGCCCAGGACATCAGATATTTCCATCACTATAGATCTGATAAGAAACTTATCAGGGAATGTAAACTTTGTTAGCTTGAGATCTTCAACCTGTCAGGTGACAAACCCTGGATCTGTCATTGCTCACCAGGTTGCTGTAGGTCATATCCTAGATTAATGGTTTCTCTCCTCAGTTTAACTCTGCAGTGGGAAAATCAACTGTCCAAATCACACGAAATGATAACATTGAGATTAGCATATCAAGGGAAACAAATGGAATCTCAAAATGTCTACTGTAGAGCCATAATGGCATTTGTGTTGCTCACAAATTTGGAAAACAAACCTGAAAAGAAACGCCTATTCAGAGACAGTTATTGTCTGACTGGGTACCAGTTGACTGAAGGTATGCGGTATCCATCTAAGCACTACTAGGGGACAGGGCTGAGACATGCTGGTCAAACAGGTACATTAGGTTGTCCAAGACTTTATGGTGTCCCATTTATATTGGACTAATGGGACTTCTGCAGGATGAAGGCCAAGTTAGGTAATTGTGGTAGGCTCTGCAGTGTTGTGGAGTACATTAAGGGCATGATATGAGGACTAAGGAGGGAAATGTCAGCAATGCTAATGTAATGAGAGACAGAAGACCAAGGCAGGAAGGGTGACTTACTGCCATCCAGTTTCGATGAAATGGAGGTTGCATATACCACACCAGATGGATTTATTTTTAGTTCAGTGAAAAATTGACTGCAATAAGGTATGCTGTGAAAGGTATACATCAGAATATTGTCAGAGCTGCAATATCATAGGCATATATTAGGTATGAGAAATTATTATTAACTCCTACATGAAAAACCACATTAGCAAAACAATGTTGTAAATGCATCACATTAAAAATAGTCTTTACTCTAATAGTGCAAATATTTGATCCAAAAGACTGTTATTAACTCAATGTCTCGTACCACAGAAGACTACATTAGCAAGACATTCTAGAAAAGTACTAAACAGCACAATGACTACACCACATAAAAAATTGTTTTTACTCTAATCAAATTTTCACATCATTCTGTCCACTAGTAAAAATCAGAGGTTATAGAAAAATAAAGAGTTGAAGGCACTCTTGTTCCTAAGCAGTAAAGTAGACATGAAAGCATGCCACCTGCAAACATAAAGCTGACACAGAAGAGGATAGAGAATTTCATTCACTTCCCTGTTGGAACTAGTCATGTTGGAAAGGAGATGTTACCTACCAGAGAAGAAAGGAAGAGACAGAGACGAGTATTTACATAGACCTAGGCCCTCGAATCATTTGGTCATTGCAGCGTGGTCACAGTATTTTGGAGTCTGGCATAGACCACGCATTCAAGTTTTCTCAAGATTAGGTTGTCAAAACATTGCAGAGACGACGAGAATCCATATGAGTGACTGACTCTGAGCATATACAACTTAGGAATTAATAGGTAATTCCTATTGGGGCTTGATTACCACAATGCTTTTCAGTAATTACGGAAGGTTGCCATCTTGAAAGCTAGGTCAGTAATTGGGGCTCCTAGGGAGCACCATACTGATAAGGGAAGGATTCATTGAATAGGTTTATAGTCAGCTGATGTGAAACTGAGTAGTTGAAGATTCAGTGCTTGCATTTGGCACTGTTGATATGTAGGCCTCTATGACCATCTTCCTCAATCACTGTCTTTGTAAATACCATCAAGATACAAGACATGCAAAACCAAGTCAGCCCCTATCTTAGTAACATCGTTAATGTCCAATGAAAATAGAGCAGGTCCGAGTGGACCGCCTCGTTGGACTCCCGAGGTGGAGAGTATGAATTGGTTACCGAAAGAGAGATAGGAGGGCTCCCAATAAGCAAAGATGTAGGGCTTGGTGGCCCTCTCCATAATTAAGCTGAAGATGACATCACGACTAATAGAGTGAATGCCTTCTTGAGATCATGTATGAGGACAACATTAGCGATCTCAGAAAGAAAGTTGGTGAAAAACCAACCTTGGTACCCACTCCCAGCTGAATAAGGGAAAATTCTGTAGACAGGTGGTCTGAGATCGATGTCAAAGACACTTATGTTATGAACTGTATCAGAGTATTTCCAAATGCAATGGGGCCGAAGGTCGCCATTGAGTTTTACAAAGCTGAACCAGCGACCAATATAAACTGAAACTAAAACAAAAATAATTATTTTAAATTTTCAGAAAGCGAAACAACTAATATTTTCAAATATATATATTTTTTCTTGAATTTTAAAAAGTTTCTTTCTTTCATTTTTTTCCTGTAATCAAAAACTGATTAGGATTACGATATTTACAGATGAGTACATTTTTGATATAAATATGCTTGCATGTGCAATGAAATAAAAAAAAAAGAAGATTGTTCGTTTCGGTTATTGAAGGCAGCCAATATATTTTTTTTACATTCACCATTATTGTTAGTGAAATCTTCAATTGCGTTAGTTTTAAAAGTTCTACCTAAATATTATTGGTAGTATCGTTGGAGGGTCAGACGCCATGCTTTGCAGCATAGAGTTACACCCCTTTAAAGTCTGAGTTCAAATACCGCCCAAGTTAACTTTACCTTTCATCCTTACCAGGTCGATAAAATATATCACCAGTAATGCACTGAGATAATTGCTGGCCTTGTGCCAAAAGTAGAAACAATTATTAATATTTGTAATAAAAGAAAATTTTGTAAGGGAGGGCCGGTTGAAATATCGGAAGTATCATTGATTATTTGGAAACAACAATCTACCTCGAATCATTAGAGAGTGTGATACCTCAGACCTAACAAACCAAATAACATTTACAAATGTTATTGTTGTTTAGTCTCGGCTCAAATTTGATTCCAAATTAAATGACATTATGGAAATTGAATTATGCTAAATGACAACAGGACACAGAGGACTTCGATCGCAAAAGAACAAGAATGAGATAGATGTATGTAACAAAAATTTGAGATCGGAAAGATAACCTAAATTTCTAAAACTAAATAATATAAGTAGTATTAAATATTTAGCCTTCATTGTTGAGTTCACTGAGATGTAAGTAAATATTTCTAATATTTAATTTCTGACGTAAAAGTGTTTTTCCAAGAGAGAGTTAATGAAAACTGGTGATAAATAATAAAAAAAAAAAGGCTGCAAATAACGAAGCTATTTATTATTATTTCAAATCCCGCCGAGGTTGACTTTGCCTTTCATCCTTACGGGGTCGATAAAATAAAGTACCAGTAATGCACTGGATAATTGCTGGCCTTGTGCCTAAAGTAGAAACAATTATTATTTCAAGTCTAAGTACGTAACAGCGTATACATATTAATTAAATACAATACGTGGTTTCGTATATTATTTTTTATTCACATAAGTTTACTTTCTGTTTGTAAGAGCTAAGTATCTTGGTTATAGACATAATTGATATGTTCGTGACAATTAACTGAACAGTCTTCAGCTATATGTGATAGTATCGACAAATATACTTTACATTAAACCTTAGCCTAAATTTTAATGTAATATGTAGCGACACTTTCTCTAGTGGTAACCTAGTGAATTCGGTGATAGACATGTAGCGACGCTGGTTCGGGTCAGTCTAATCACTACTTCTGATCAGATCCGAGAATAGTCCTTAGAAGGACTGTTATCGCATACGGTCTGATCAGATATGAAGATAGCCCTTAAAAGGACTGTTGTCGCATATAGCCCTTAAAAGAACTGTTGTCGCATATAGCCCTTAAAAGAACTGTTGAGGATGGACAGACGAAAGCACAAGTTGAAAGGACGAAGCAAGGCGAGATGTAAATTCGATCAGCTATTTTATTTTCACATGAAGCGACGATACGGAGTACAAGGCAATGCGTGTGTGCGTGGCAGAGTAAAGGAACAATGATGCGCTAGCTGCCTCTGGCGAAAGTGTTTGGAACCACTCTATTTATACAGGAACAATCTTTTGTTGTTCAGTCGATGTGTAGGCGTTTATTCTGGTAGGTTCTAAGGGTTCTTTTGTTTCACGTTGAGTAGCTAGCTAACAGGTAGATGGCGCTGTATATTTCACAGCTGTTATTTCCGGTGGCTGTACATTAGCCCACTGCCAGTTCTTTTGTACAACAAAAGAGCGAAATATCGTATAGTAATGGGCCAGTGGTGCATTTGTCATGACAATAGCCCCAGGATTGTCCAACACGTTGTGAAATTTTGTGATCATCGAGTACAGGACAGAGTCGATGTAGATGATATGGCAAGATGTGTGTGTCAGGAAGAGAAAAAAGAAATAAACTATAAAATGACTTTGACCAGATTTATGCAGGCGTGATGAATGAGCCTGTTGCAATTTCGGTTGAGCTGCCTGTGAATTGCGTGACAAAAAGTCTAACTGGGCAGTGAAGATAACCGTAATGTGTGAACTGAATGGCCGTAAGCATGCTGCCTAAAAGTAACAGTTTTCTCCACAGCATATGACTTGAGCGAATGAATGTGGTAAAAAAAATAGCGAGGCATTCTCGAGCTATTGAGTGAATGTGTACGTGAAAAAGGAAGGCCAGTGTTTTGAGGTTGCGATTTGTGAAATGCGTGATCAAAGAGAAAATATTTTGTAGTGTAAGAGTTAGAGGGACACAAATATCTATTGCTCAGTGTATGAACCAAAAGGTGAAACAAATGTGGTTTTGTAGTGTGCATGAAAACAGAATATGTACACGCCTTGTATGTATATAAAAATTATGGCAATTACACAATCAATGTTACAGAACAAGAAAAATACAAATTTTGCAAAACAAGAGAGAGAAGAAAAAAAAATGTTATACACAATGATATACACAATGTTTGTTCTTAAATAGTGTTTGTAATAAATAATGTTCATAATAAATAATGTTCTTCGTGACATGAGCACATGGTCACTAAAAATTGCAATTGTTCAAGCAGAAAGTTCATTGTATTTGAAACTGGAAATAGTAAACACAAGAAAAATGGAAATGTTTTGCAAGAAGAATGATTAAGAAACTCACTTGAGGTTAACGGTAATTCACATATTGTGCCAACTTTGCGGGCCAATGGACGCGTCGTCCGCTTCTCGTGACCGGAGATGAAACAGGTGGCTCGCTGGGACAGCAATCTGTTTGAGTTTCTGGTGTAGAGACTGTAACAGTATCCATGATGGCTTTTTTTAATCTGTCCACGCTGACAGAATTCTGTTTACCATCTAGATCGAGAATAAAATATTTCGGATATTTTTTTAGAACACGATAAGGGCCAGAATATGGAGGTCGAAGATGAGCTGAGATGGTGTCGTTTCGAATGAAAACGTGTGTCCAATCATCAATGTCTGAAGGTACGTGTGTGGCCATGTTCTGTTGACGGGTGCTTGCAGGAACAAGGTGAGACATATTGTCGAAGACGGTGTACGTATGATCCTGGGTCTGGAACATCCTGAGGAGAGATGGGAGCAACCATCTGACCAGGTAGAACCAGGGTGGTGCCGTACACTAATTCTGCAGGTGTGTGTCCGAATTCCTCTTTAACGGTGGATCGAATGCCCAGAAGGATGAGTGGTAGATATTCAAACCAGTGTGTCTTGTCTGGATATGCTTTTATTGCAGCTTTCAATTGGCGATGGAATCTTTCCACGAGACCATTAGCTTGCGGGTGATAAGCTGTCGTGCGGATGTGTTTACATCCTAACAGGCGAGTCAGTTCCCTGAAGAGCTGGGAGTCAAATTGGCGTCCTCTGTCCGTTGTTATCTTCGCTGGGGCGCCATAACGTGATACCCAGTGTAAAACCAAAGTTTTAGCGACTGTTTCCGCTGAGGTGTCATTTATGGGAAAAGTCTCAGGCCAACGAGAAAATCGATCGATGCAGGTGAGCAAGTGTGTGTAGTTCTGTGATGGTGGTAGAGGTCCAACGATGTCGATATGCACATGATGAAAACGTGCATCGAGTTGCGCGAATGTGCCGAGTGGAGTTTTGATGTGTCTGTGGACTTTGGCTTTCTGGCAGGCAATGCAGCTCCTGGACCAGTCGCGCACGTCCTTGTTAATGTTAGTCCACACAAAACGAGCAGAGATGAGTTTCTGTGTAGCCCGGATTCCCGGGTGAGACAAGCAGTGTAAAGCAGAAAAAACTTGTCGACGATGCATCTGTGGTACGTACGGTCGTTCATGACCGGTAGAAAGGTCGCACCAAATTTGTCCCGGAGAAGAAGGAATGGGAACTTGCTGAAACTTGAGAGATGGCGAATCTCGGAGTTTCATAAACTCTTCGTCAGTCTCTTGGTCAGCTGCGATTTGTTGAAGGTCGATGCCTGAATGCACATGTATTGCGTTCAGCTGGATTCGGGACAGGGCGTCGGCTGCTACGTTCTCTGATCCCTTGATATGCCGAATATCAGTTGAATATTGGGAGACAAAATCCAGGTGTCGGAGTTCTCTCGGTGAATGTCGATCAGGTTTGGTACGGAATGCATAAACTAGTGATTTATGGTCATGTAGATCACGAAATCTGATCCTTCGAGCATGTGCCGAAAATGCTTAACCGAAAGATAGGTTGCCAAGAGTTCGCGGCCAAAGGTACTGTATTTCGTTTCTGCCGGTTGCAACCGCTTAGAAAAGAAGGATAAGGGTTGCCACACGCCGTCGACATGTTGTAGAACGCCTCCAACCCCCGTGTCTGATGCGTCCACTAGCAGCGAAAGAGGAGCGCCAGACCTGGGGAAAACGAGCATGGAAGCGTTTGCCAACATTTCCTTCAGGCGGTTAAAAGATGTTAATTCTTCCTCGTTTAGAGTGATCTCTTCGTTTTTGCGAGTCCGGTTACGAAGAAGGTCCGTGAGGAGTCTGGCTGCGTCGGAACAATGAGGGATAAACCGCCTATAAAAATTCATCAGACCGAGGAATTCACGCAGTTTCCGAAGTGATGTAGGTGCAGGAAAACTGCGGATAGCTTCTACTTTCTCGGGAAGTGGACGAATGCCGTCTTTGTCAATCATGTGCCCGAGAAAGGACAGTGAAGGAACGCCGAGAAGGCACTTGCTGGGGTTGATGATGATACCGTACTCAGCTAAACGTCGGAAAAGGAAATCTAAGTGCTTCTCGTGTTCATTCTCGGAAGCACTTGCTATCAGTACGTCGTCAATATACGCGTATACGAAGGGTAGATCGCGTAACACGGTGTCAATAAACCGCTGAAAAGTTTGTGCAGAGTTGCGCAGACCGAACGGCATTCGCAGAAATTTGAATAAACCGAACGGTGTTGTGATTGCGGTCTTCGGAATGTCTGCAGGCTCCATAGGTATCTGGTTATATGCACGCACCAGATCTACCTTGGAAAAGATACATGCGCCTTGCAGAGAGGCAGAAAAATCGTGCAGGTGAGGTACAGGGTAATTATCGGACACTGTAGAATTGTTAAGTGCACGATAATCCCCACATGGTCGCCAATCATTCTCTGATTTTTTTGGAACACGGTGTAGGGGTGCAGACCAGTTGCTGGAGGAAGGGCGAATGATTCCGAGGTCCAGCATGTGTTGGAAATCCTGCTTGGCGATTCTCAATCGGTCTGGAGGCAGTCTCCTTGGTCGGGCAGCTGTGGGTGGTCCCTTTGTCTCGATGTGGTGCGCGACACTATGCTTAATGGGACTATCCTTAAATACCGGGTGAGTGATGTCTGGGTATTTCTGGAGAATGCCGTTGTACCGCGAAGGCTCTGACTGGCAAATTACAGGGCTCACTGTGGGTTGCGTCGTAAATATACCTCTCACAGTAAGGTTTGTGGTGGTGTCAATAAGCCTTTGGTTCTTCATATCCACCAGAAGGTTGAAGTGGTGGAGAAAATCGGCTCCTAGGATCGGGGTCGGCAGGTCTGCCACGACGAACACCCATTGAAAAACGTCGCCTCAGGCCTAAATTGAGGGTCAGAGACTTTTCCCCGAAAGTCGGAATTGACGATTGGTTCACTGCCTGCAGAAAGGACAGGGTGTCTTTTGCCCGAGATCAGTGAAACCGGATTAACACTGACCTGGGCTCCTGTATCCACGAGGTATCGGATGCCTGTCGCCTGGTCGTTAATAAAAAATAGACGACTTTTCTTTTCAGTACCAGGGGTGAACGTCGTCGCTAGGCCCTGGGTGGCATTCCGGAAAGAGCACGGGGCTTTGCACTTAGATGCCTGTGCGCCGAAATTTGTGTGATACCAGCAGATGTTGCCAGGCACACGATTTTGACTGGGACTACTGGATTTTTTACTGTGAAAAGGCCTGGCTCGATTGTTGCTGCATCGCCGGTGTGTTTGAAAGGTCAAGTTCTCTACCTGATTCGAGAGGTCTTTAATTTGACCAGCCCGCTCTCTGATCATAGCCCGCAGTTCTGAAATCTCGGCTTCTGTCGTTTGTGACATGTCCATGTTGATATTTTCTTAGGTGCTGTCTGGTTGCGCGTTCGACTCACGTTCGGGTCACCAATTGTAGCGATGCTGGTTGGTCAGTCTAGTCACTACTTCTGATCAGATCCGAGAATAGTCCTTAGAAGGACTGTTATCGCATACGGTCTGATCAGATATGAAGATAGCCCTTAAAAGGACTGTTGTCGCATATAGCCCTTAAAAGAACTGTTGAGGATGGACAGACGAAAGCACAAGTTGAAAGGACGAAGCAAGGCGAGATGTAAATTCGATCAGCTATTTATTTTCACATGAAGCGACGATACGGAGTACAAGGCAATGCGTGTGTGCGTGGCAGAGTAAAGGAACAATGATGCGCTAGCTGCCTCTGGCGAAAGTGTTTGGAACCACTCTATTTATACAGGAACAATCTTTTGTTGTTTAGTCGTTGTGTAGGCGTTTATTCTGGTAGGTTCTAAGGGTTCTTTTGTTTCACGTTGAGTAGCTAGCTAACAGGTAGATGGCGCTGTATATTTCACAGCTGTTATTTCCGGTGGCTGTACAGACATAAGTTTCGTTCCCCGACAAGCTGAAGATCGCAAGCTGATGAAGTATCATTTGTCGTTGAATCTGTATGACCTCTTTACTCACTGCTATAGGAGGGGTAGAGGAATTGGCCAGCCACATGAGTGAGCACTGTAAGCTGGAATGGCTATCTTCCTGGATTTTTTCCATTCTGTCCGCTGGGACCACGAGGCGGCTTGCGTCAGGATTTCTGTATACCAGAGTACATTCTCTCACATTATCTAGGTTCGTATTATTAGTGTAGCGAAAGGGCGGTGGATTGCCAGTATTGGTAGAAGGTCGGAAATCATGCTTTGCAGCAAAGAGTTATGCCCCTTTACGGTCTGAGTTCAAATCCTGCCAAGGTTAACTTTGCCTTTCATCTTTACGGGGTCGATAAAATAAAGTACCATTAATCCACTAGTAGAAAGAATTATTAGAGTAGCGATGGTATAGGTTAAACAATTTTTTTTTCGAAAAGAAAACTCACATACACACACATATCTATGTTCTTTCATTACACTCACTCATTTCGAAAAATCATTTTTTTTCTCAAAAAGTGCATAATATAAATATGTTCTTTCATTACGCTCACTCATTTCGAAAAAACCTTGTGTTTTTTTCAAATTACGTCCGTTACATTGGTTCGTTGTAATCAGAAATCCAGCAGGAAAAAAATGCTTCACTCACCATATTCTCCAAAACTTGCTCCTTCTGATTATCATTTGTTTAGGAATTTACATAATCATTTTGATAGACTGAAATTAACACCAAGAGAGGAGGGTGAAAATTAGTTAGTCCTCTAATGAATATGGTTTTGAAAACAATGGAGACTATGATTAAATGCAATCCTAAATACCACTATTTTGATCTTCAAAATACATGTTAAAATCTGACAGAACTTTTATTCAAACCAAGTATATATAATGTTATAGAAGCTGCAAGTGTAGCTATAGTCTGCAAATATACAAACTTCAGTCATGAATGTATGATATAAAGTTGAGTTATTCAGGTAATGGTATATATCTACATTTTATTAATATGGAAATATAATAAAATTTCAACTATTTAATCTCTATCTTTTAACTACCCCTTATGTCTTTCTTTTCCTTTTTAACTACCCACTATTTCTTTCTTTTCTTAGAATATCAGATGACATTGCTAGAATATTTTCCAGTAGACCTTCATCAATATTTATCGTCTTTTAAGGATCAAAAGAAGATGTATTGTTTATATAAATTGCTGGTAGTATTACTATAAAGTACTTGTTTGGAACCGACATTAATAGCACATTGCTCTACTTCACAGTCTTCAATGTGTATCAGATGATTTGCCAATCTTGAAAAAAATTTCAATGGAGTTTGCAACATCTTCAGATATTGATAAACATCATAGTTGATGTATCAGTAAAAATAATTGTAAAGAATGAAATATAAATACAAAAAGAAGAAAATTATCCATGTATTGTGTTGAGAAAAATGATGGTAAAATTAATTACATAAGAAACTTAAAGGATGGATTTTTTTTCCTGAAAAAATGGCAAAAGAAATAAAAAAACCTCAATACCAGTGTGATATTTGCAAAAAATCATTATCTCGGAAAGATACACTCATTAGTCACCAACGCATCCATAATGGAGAGAAGCCATATCATTGTGATATATGTGGTAAATCATTCTCTCAAAAAGATAGCGTAAATAGTCACAAACGGATTCATACAGGTGAGAAGCCCTTTCACTGTAATATTTGTGGTAAATCATTCTCTCAAAAAGATAGCGTAACTAGTCACAAACGGATTCATACAGGAGAGAAGCCCTTTCACTGTGATATTTGTGGTAAATCATTCTCTTCAAAATCTAACTTAACTGTTCACAAACGGAGTCATACAGGAGAGAAGCCATATCATTGTGATATCTGTGGTAAATCATTCTCTGAAAGTGGTGTCTTAATTAAACACAGACGTATTCATACAGGAGAGAAACCATATCGCTGTGATATCTGTGGTAAATCATTCTCTGAAAATGGTGTCTTAATGAAACACAGACGTATTCATACAGGGGAGAAACCATATCACTGTGATATCTGTGATAAATCATTCTCTCAACATCATCACTTAGCTAGACATAAATACATTCATACAGGAGAAAAACCATATCACTGTGATATCTGTGGTAAATCCTTCTCTGAAAATAGTGACCTGACTAAGCATAAATGGATTCATACAGGAGAGAAGCCCTTTCACTGTGATATTTGTGGTAAATCATTCTCTTCAAAATCTAACTTAACTGTTCACAAACGGAGTCATACAGGAGAGAAGCCATATCATTGTGATATCTGTGGTAAATCATTCTCTGAAAGTGGTGTCTTAATTAAACACATACAAATTCATACAGGGAAGAAATCATATCAATGTGATATCTGTGATAAATCATTCTCTCAACATCATTACTTAGCTAGACATAAATACATTCATACAGGAGAAAAACTATATCACTGTGATTACTGTGGTAAGTCCTTCTCTGCAACTGATAACTTAACTAAACACAGACGGACTCATATGGGAGAAAAACCATATCACTGTGATATCTGTGGTAAATCATTTTCTGTATCTTGTAATTTAACTAATCACAAACGGACTCATACAGGAGAAAAACCATATCACTGTGATATCTGTGGTAAATCATTTTCTGTATCTGGTAACTTAACTAAACACAGACGGACACATACAGGAGAAAAACCATATCACTGTGATATCTGTGGTAAATCATTCTCTCAACATCATTACTTAGCTAGACATAAATACATTCATACAGGAGAAAAACCATATCACTGTAATATCTGTAGTAAATCCTTCTCTGGAAATAGTGACCTGACTAAACATAAACGTATTCATACTGGAGAAAATCGATATCACTGTGATATCTGTGGTAAATCATTTTCTGCAACTGATAACTTAACTAAACACAGACGGACTCATACGGGAGAAAAACCATATCACTGTGATATCTGTGGTAAATCATTTTCTGTATCTTGTAACTTAACTAATCACAAACGGACTCATACAGGAGAAAAACCATATCACTGTGATATCTGTGGTAAATCATTTTCTCTATCTTGTAACTTAACTAAACACAGACGGACACATACAGGAGAAAAACCATATCTCTGTGATATCTGTGGTAAATCATTCTCTCGTTCTAGTCACTTAGTAATTCACAAACGAACTCATACAGGAGAGAAACCATATCATTGTGTTATCTGTGATAAATTCTTCTCCAGTCGTGATTATTTATCTAAACACAAATGGATTCATATTGGAAAAAAACAATTTCACTGATATCTGTGGTCAATCACTTTCTTATACAAGTAACTTAACTAAACACCAGTACATTCATACAGATTAAAGTCATATAACTGATATCTGTGGTAAATCATTTTCTCAAAACCTTTTCTTTACCTATACAGGAGAGTAATTCTGTAGTGAAATTGTACACCAGGTAGTTTGTTATTGCAAATATATAAACCACAATACCACAAAGCTGCTATGCTACTAATTTATTAAATATAACTTTTGCCAAAGTTATATGACAATACATGAAGAACAAATAACCACAGATGAAATATGTGATGTTATGTATCAGGATGATGTGTATGCGTGTTTGCTTGCAAAGTTATTATTAAAAATGTATTTACCAAACTTCTGTTGATGGGATGAATTTCGCTGGCTTGGCCGAGAAAGAAAGAGAAGATAAGACCCACAGGGTCTGTGTAAAGCAGTGGACTACATGTTAACTGTGAGAATTCAACTCTGTGACTGACCTGCCTGACTCTGGGAATAGGCTATTTATGAATATCCCTTCCTTTGTCTCTGGGACCTGACAACAAGCAGATGGCCATTTGATATGTCAAAATCTCAGGCATATTGGTGACTTGAAAATCCATTCAGATCTGTTCTGCTAGATTATCCTATGATAGCAATATCAGTGGCACCTCATGTAGGATGTAGTTTTTCATCACGCAGGTCAGTCTTTGAACTGCTAGAGTCTAGGTTCTCAACTTGATTGAACATATATTGTATATCATCAGTTCGCTGAGTGGCATGTTGACAGCATTGATTTCACTGGCAAGATCAGTAGTATGGAATTCAAGAAGAGTGAAGCCAGCAAAAGTCTGTCATCATACAGAGATCAGCTCACCTATGCTACCTTGTTTCAACAGTAGTGATCACATGATGAAATCTTTCACCATGTATGGGCGTTGTGATGTTTCTCCTACAGTCCTTGAATGCATATTCCCCACAGATGTAGCAAAAGTGATCTGGGTCATTGTAACAAACACGTCTTGAAGTGGAGATATAAAAAATAGCTGTCCACAGTGAACAGTGCAATTTTCGAGGGTTTTTCTTAGTAGTTTTCATGACGTTATTATTGTTAATTTTACTGATGTAGTATTAACTTGGATATTTACCATGCGGTATTCTAGGTATTTTAGCCTACATATTGTTGTTAATATTAATGATGTTCCCTGCTGTATTAGCGATAAATTTTCGAGGGTTTTTCTTAGTAGTTTTCATGACGTTATTATTGTTAATTTTACTGATGTAGTATTAACTTGGATATTTACCATGCGGTATTCTAGGTATTTTAGCCTACATATTGTTGTTAATATTAATGATGTTCCCTGCTGTATTAGCGATAAATTTTCGAGGGTTTTTCTTAGTAGTTTTCATGACGTTATTATTGTTAATTTTACTGATGTAGTATTAACTTGGATATTTACCATGCGGTATTCTAGGTATTTTAGCCTACATATTGTTGTTAATATTAATGATGTTCCCTGCTGTATTAGCGATAAATTTTCGAGGGTTTTTCTTAGTAGTTTTCATGACGTTATTATTGTTAATTTTACTGATGTAGTATTAACTTGGATATTTACCATGCGGTATTCTAATTCTATTGTATCTCTCTCACACCATGGACCCCCACACACACCATAGTCTATTCGACCTAGCATGCCATTTCCACTGCTGCTGCTACTACCTGCCTAACTAACTGTCTCCTCCTCTGGCGCATCCCAACACACCCTGCCATTACCCCACCACCACTGTTCTTCTAGCCCTCAATTTTCCCACCGTTATGGATGGATGAGCTGAGAATACATTTGAGCAACTCTGACTCAATAGATGAAATATGAATCTGCGAGCTACCAAGCACCCACGTGAAGCGCCAACCCAGAGAAAACTAGAAAACTAGGAGTAGATGAATGGCTTGTGAAAGCGGTACAAGCCATGTATAGGGGAGCAGTCAGCAAAGTTAGGATTAGCAATGAGTATAGCGAGGAATTTAGCGTACAGGTTGGGGTCCACCAGGGCTCTGTTCTTAGCCCTCTCCTATTCATCATAGTCCTGCAGGCAATAACGGAGGAGTTTAAGACCGGATGCCCATGGGAACTCCTGTATACTGATGACCTCGCACTCATAGCTGAATCTATGGTAGAACTAGAGAATAAATTCCAAACCTGGAAGCAGGGACTAGAGAGAAAGGGCCTCAAAGTCAACATGACAAAGACTAAGGTCCTTGTAAGTAGACGAGAAAACAGAACCCAGATCCCCTCAGGGAAATGGCCTTGCTCAGTATGTAGGAAAGGTGTAGGTAGGAACTCCATTCTCTGCCCCAAATGCAAACAATGGGTACACAAGAGATGTAGCAGGATCTCAGGAAGCTTAATTAAGAATGTAGGATTCACATGCAGCAGCTGTGCTGAAACAGCAAGCAAACAGCCACAGGAAACAAGTACCACCAATCTCTGGGAGGGCCCTGTAGAAACAGTAGACAGCTTCTGCTACCTAGGTGACCGAATTAGCAACGGAGGTGGGTGCTCAGAAAGTACAATAACTAGGGTAAGAACGGGATGGAAGAAGTTTAGGGAACTACTTCCACTGCTAGCTGCAAAAGGCTTCTCCCTCAGAATGAAAGGCAGACTGTATGATGCGTGTATCCGAACAGCGATGTTGCATGGTAGTGAGACCTGGGCGCTGAAGGTGGAAGACTTACGTAGATTAGAGAGAAACGAAGCCTGCATGCTCCGATGGATGTGTAACAGTAATATACGTGAACGACAAAGCATAAAGGAATTGAGAGAGAGACTGAGCATAATAGGAATCAAATGCTGCGTGCAGGAGAGGCGGTTACGCTGGTATGGACATGTGATGCGTATGAAGGATGACAGCTGCATAAAAAGGTGCAGAGCACTAGAAGTTGATGGAAACTGCGGAGTGGGGAGACCCAAGATGACTTGGGATGAGGTGATAAAAGCCGACCTTACCCAACTACACCACTCAAAGACAATGACACACGACCGTGACTTCTGGCGTCACGCAGTAATACAGGGTATCCGACCTCCCATGGGTACATGCTGAAGCATATAAACAATATGCCCCCACTTCCCCCACCGTAAGGTGGTCGTGGAGGCGCCACGGCAAAAAAGCACCCAGCCCACACTGTAAAGTGGACGTGTAGGCGCCACGAAAAAGCACCCAGCACTCACTGTAATTGAGGTTGGTGTTAGGAAGGGCATCCAGCTGTAGAAATCAAGCCAGATCAGTTCCTGTATGAGCAAGGCATGGTCAGCCGACCAGACACTGCCCACAACAGGACAACCCGTCTAACCCATGCTAGCGTGGAAGAACGGACGTAAAACGGTGATGATGATGATGATACAAGTCACAATAACATCTAAAACAAGCATTTAAATTAAAGTGTTCTAAAAAGAGACATGACTTAATATGCACTATATCTCCTTTTACAGCTCTCTCATTAAAAGTTGTCACAAAAAAACAAAGGCATTCTTAAAAGTCTAATAGGAACACTTGATGTACTGCCTGTTACATTACATTTCTGTAAATTTGGTATACAGGGGGTATATGAAGGTGGGCCGAAAAGTTAATAGACTGACTATGAAGGAATGATGCATGCATCAATTGCAATCTTTCTTATTAATAACTGCATAGTTTCTTTCCAGGAAAGAAAACTTCAAAAGTAAATAGTAGTGACTTCTCTTGAAAATGGACGAAAGTTAGCATTGTGGTGTCATTCAAGCTAACATTGTTGTTACATTAGGGGATGGTGCTTCAGCTTTACCAACAGTACAAAGGTGGGCAGCTGGATTTAAGAGGGGAAAGGGCCTTGCTGAGGCAGTTATGAAAGGCTATCAAGACCAAACACCCAGGAAAACTAATGAAAGGGGTCTTGTTTTCTCAGGACAATGCTCCAGCACACAAGTCCTTGATTTCAAAGGCTACACTGTACATGACTGGCTTTGAACTGGTTGATTACCCTCCCTATTCTCTTGATTTGGCCCCATTTAACTATCATTATTCGCCAAAATGAAAAAACACTTGGCTGGGAACCAGTATCACAATGATGATGATATCATATCTGTTGACAAATTTTTTTACCAACAGGATGAAAGCTTTTTCACCAATGGTATCCATGCACTGCAACACCGATGGAAGAAGTGTGTGGACTATGTTGAAAAATAAGCCTTATTTGGTTACATTTCACGAGAGTATCTTGGTCAGCCTCTGAACTTTTAAACCAATCCTCATATTGTAGATCAAAATCTAGATGTGATGGAGAAAATCTGATTCCTTATTCAGAAAGAAAACCCTAAAATTAGCTTAAATCACCTGAATCCTGAATTATCTGTTGCTAAAGAAACTTTTTTTCATTTAGTCATGCAGTGTAAGTAGTAAATAAAAAAACTTTAGTAAATAATATTAAAAACAACTCTAGACATTTTTTGATCCTATGATTTCATTAGCAAAATTAGTTAAGTTTAATTGTTACCATACGAAACAACTTAGGAAAATATACTTCCAAGGCATCTGGGTCTGTAGGTCACACTATAACCACACGTATTGTTAACCAGGTAATACTAGGTGTCATACCAAAAGATTGGTGCAGTAGCATCATTGTCAACTGCTATAAAGGTAAAGGTGATGCACTAGATAGAGGAAACTATAGAGGTATAAAGCTGATGGACCAGGTCATGAAAGTAACAGAAAGAGTTATAGCACAGTTGATAAGGGACCGGGTGAAACTAGAGATGCAATTTGGGTTTGTACCAGGAAGAGGCACCACTGATGCCCTCTTCCTTGTCAGTCAGTTACAGGAAAAGTACCTAGCTAAAAGTAAGCCACTCTACCTGGCATTTGTCGACCTTGAGAAAGCCTTTGACAGAGTTCCACGTGCTGTAATCTGGTGGGCTCTTAGAAAACTAGGAGTAGATGAATGGCTTGTGAAAGCGGTACAAGCCATGTATAGGGGAGCAGTCAGCAAAGTTAGGATTAGCAATGAGTATAGCGAGGAATTTAGCGTACATGTTGGGGTCCACCAGGGCTCTGTTCTTCGCCCCCTCCTGTTCATCATAGTCCTGCAGGCAATAACGGAGGAGTTTAAGACCGGATGCCCATGGGAACTCCTGTATGCTGATGACCTCGCACTTATAGCTGAATCTATGGTAGAACTAGAGAAGAAATTCCAAACTTGGAAGCAGGGACTAGAAAGAAAGGGTCTCAAAGTCAACATGACAAAGACTAAGGTCCTTGTAAGTAGACGAGAAAACAGAACCCAGATCCCCTCAGGGAAATGGCCTTGCTCAGTATGTAGGAAAGGTGTAGGTAGGAACTCCATTCTCTGCCCCAAATGCAAACAATGGGTACACAAGAGATGTAGCAGGATCTCAGGAAGCTTAATTAAGAATGTAGGCTTCACATGCAGCAGCTGTGCTGAAACAGCAAGCAGCAAACAGCCACAGGAAACAATTACCACCAATCTCTGGGAGGACTCTGTAGAAACAGTAGACAGCTTCTGCTACCTAGGTGACCGAATTAGCAGCGGAGGTGGGTGTTCAGAAAGTACAATAACTAGGGTAAGAACGGGATGGAAGAAGTTTAGGGAACTACTACCACTGCTAGCTGCAAAAGGCTTCTCCCTCAAAATGAAAGGCAGACTGTATGATGCGTGTATCCGAACAGCGATGTTGCATGGTAGTGAGACCTGGGCGCTGAAGGTGGAAGACTTACGTAGATTAGAGAGAAACGAAGCCTGCATGCTCCGATGGATGTGTAACAGTAATATACACGAACGACAAAGTATAAATGAATTGAGCATAAGAGGAATCAAATGCTGTATGCAGGAGAGGCGGTTGCGCTGGTATGGACATGTGATGCGTATGAAGGATGACAGCTGCATAAAAAGGTGCAGAGCACTAGAAGTCGATGGAAACCGCGGAGTGAGGAGACCCAAGATGACCTGGGATGAGGTGATAAAAGCCGACCTTACCCAATTACACCTCTCAAAGGCGATGACACACGACCGTGACCTCTGGCGTCACGCAGTAATACAGAGTACCCGACCTCCCATGGGTACAAGCTGAAGCATATAGACAATATGCTCCCACACTCCCCACCGCAAGGTGGTCGTGGAGGTGCCACGGCAAAAAAGCACCCAGCCCACACTGTAAAGTGGACGTGTAGGCGCCACGAAAAAGCACCCAGCACTCACTGTAAATGAGGTTGGTGTTAGGAAGGGCATCCAGCTGTAGAAATCAAGCCAGATCAGTTCCTGTATGAGCAAGGCATGGTCAGCCGACCAGACACTGCCCACAACAGAACAACCCGTCTAACCCATTCTATCGTGGAAGAACGGACGTAAAACGGTGATGATGATGATGACTGAAATCTGTGGGCGTTTTTTCTATAACAATACCTATATATTATATAAAACATGTAGCATCTAGCATATCTCTTTCTAGGTACAAATCCTGCCGAGGTTAACTTTGCCTTTCGTCCTTTCGGGGTCGATAAAATAAAGTACCAGTAATACACTGGGTATTTGCTGGCCTTGTGCCAAATGTAGAAACGATTATTACTTTGTTCCTCAACCAAAATGGAATGTGTATTACCAGCGGTGATAACACCAGTGAAGTCCCTCTTGAAAAACTGTATATATACATACACATGCTCTTTCTCTCACACACATCTACACATACATATCCACTGTAAATGCAAAAGGATTTTATCCCGTTTAGCACGATATAGACTCCGTTGATCACAACCTTTGAAAAGACAGCCAACAGATCTTCCTACACTATAGACGCCATTATCAATAGTTTTCCTACAGATGGCGATATGAACAGATCTGTTTTATCTTGAAGAATTTTTTGGGGGTTTCTACTCCTGCTCACTATCTTTCTATTTCTTCTTTAATTCCCCATTCTATTTTCTGATGAAAGACTAGCGCCCGAAACGTTAAGACCCTTTTCCTACTATATCAAGCATAACACTAATAATCGATAACCATCACGCAGCTCTATGGTCGCTCAATAAGAGAATTGAAGCTAAAAATGTAAAACTTCAGAGCGTCAATATTTAATATTTTGAAGAGAACAATATAATCAGACAGAATACGTATTATACTTACATAGCCACTAAATTTTTTATTAGGCCTATATGTCACCATTCACTCCCGCTTACTATTGCTTAGGTGTCTTTCCAGAGACCCAGGTTATCTGGTACACAGGGGTCAGCCAGAGAATACCTTCTCTATTTGAGGCTTTTAACATATCGGGCCGGATTTCATCATTCACAGTAGCCTTGCCTCTAATCACGTATTTCGTGTTAATTTCCTGTTCTTGGATTGCAAAAGCATATCATTCAAAGTGGGAGCCAATATAACAGTTGTTGGTCCAAGATAGACTACTTTCCTTATCTATATTACTCTCACTCTGAAGCTTCCTGGCAACATAGCCATGCATGATTTTTTGCTGATAAGGATGCAGTTTTTCATCCATGGATTCACTGCGATACTGCTGAGTGACTTCCCTGGGTGTGAGTTTTTGATTATCACACGGAATATCTCTCGAGGAATATCTCTCGTGTAGTATTCCCTGGTTACGCGTTCCTTATTACAGATACCTTTATAGGATATGTTCTCATCTATCCCCAGGTATCTAGCAGTCCTCATCAGATATCGGTGAAACAGTTAGGCCATTGATGACAATGTTGCTAGATTGGGTTGTTGTTTTTCCCCGCTTTACAGTCATGTATGAGCATTTATCTTGGCCAAACTCCATTCCTATATTCTTTGAGAACGTTGTAACCAGGTCAAGATTTTTCTTCATCCCATCCATGTTCTTGGCATAGAGTTTCAGATCATCCACAAAGAAATTATCGGTTAGGTTCGTATTTCTGTGCTGTGAGCCAATGATGTATCCTTCACATTTCTTGAGCAGAATGATAATATCACAGAGAGATTGTTTCCCTGAAATATACCCCTGCAATATTTTATTTTATCAGTGAAAATAGAGTCCTCCCTCTCTGTCTTTAACCTTAGGATAGTAGCCCAAGAAGAAGACAGCTTCTCTATGGCTCTGATAATAATGTCTGAGTTTTAGCAAGTTGGAGGGCCTCTATCATCCAAGAGTGGGGAACAGAATCGAAAGCTTTCCTGTAGTCCAGTCAGACTGTAGCCATATTCCTCCTAAGTTGTTGCACCTCCGACATCACAGTTTTGTTGATTAGGAGTTGTTCAGCACATCCCCAAATCCCTTTCTTTCCAGCTGCTTGTTCATCTGTGATGATGTTATTATTTTCACAGTGATGTTGGAGGAATAGGTTCAGGCAGGCTGTATACATCTTATACATCAGGTTCTAGCATGCAATGGGTCGGTAGATTTTTGCCAAGTGGGTGTCTTTGTTCTTGAGGACCAGTAATGTTTGTGCTAATGTCAACCATTCTGGTATAAGTGTATCTCCCTTAAGAACTTGTTGGTAGAGGTCAGTAAGATACCTTCGATAGAATATCAGTTTTTTGTACCAATAGCCGACAATCATGTCTCTTCCTGGCGTTTTCTTATCTTGAAGTTTTCCTATCACAGTCTCAAGGGTCCCTCACTTATTTCGTATGTTTTTGTTGTAGTGTAGGAGCAATAGTTCTTTTGGATTTCTTTTAGCCACACTGCATCTTGGTTGAAATTCTTTTTTTCACCCCATATTTTGCTCCAAAAGGAATCTATGTCTTTCTGGGATGGGGCCTCAGTGACACATATTATTTTGTTCTTCATATCTTTATAGACTGATGTTTGGTTTCGTCTGAATATTTTATTAAGCACTTTTCTCTCATCTACCTTCTTCAGGTATCAGCGTTTTTCGCTAACAGCTCTCAATTCTTGTTTGAGGGTGATCAGTTTATATTGAAGAGTTCTGGTTCTACTGTTACCAAAACATCGTCTCTATTTTATTTTTCACTCTTTGTTGGTGAGGAGTGAGGTTTTTTTGTGTTTGTTTGCATGTAAGGAGCATTGTCACATATCCTATGGTTTTTCGTAGGTCAGCAACCTTTTTTTCTATTTTAGTTATATATGATGGTATTTTTGGTGGTGTTTTGTTCTTGTTAATATCTCTGCTATCACCAAGATAATGCTTCACTGTCGTTGCTAAGGCATATAAACAGGCGTTGATTTGCCAAAATGTTGGGGTTTTTATCTGTCGTAAATATTCACCCCCTATTTCGTCAATAACACGTAATATTTCATTATTTGGCTTTTTATTAAATATTGTCGTTTTAATACGTTCAGCAAGAGAGATATTTATACATGAATTAATTTCTCTCTGGAAGATTTCGTTGAGGGAAATTTTCAATTGTTTATACTCTTGATTATTATCATTATCGATAGTATTTTCCACAACAGTCGAGGTAGACTCGGATGGTACACGTGGTGTCAAATTTCTTCGATTATTATTATTATCGATAGCGTTTTCGCCAGCATTCGAGGTAGACTTAGATGGTACACGTGGTGTCAAGTTTCTTACAGGCATAGTTGTTTCAAGGCATTGTTCGACCTGGCTGCTAGGAAATCTAGTAGCATGGCGACCTGTAGCACGTGTTGTTGATTCCATGTTTGTTGTGGGGGACTTACAATTAATAATATTTATATTATTTTTACGTTCAACAAACGTCGCTTGTTGGCGTAATTATTTCGCTGTGAAATAATTTAGCTCTGGGTGCATTTCGTCCCAGTGTAGCTTCATTCTGTTCATATAGCCAATGGAGGGATTGTTTTTTGCCATTTTATAACAATTAAATAAATCATCATTAAGTTTGCAACTCCAAGAGAAATTCGATTTATAATTTCGGTTTCTTCTGTAGCTACAACTGAATAAAGTTTGTTTACCTTTCTTGTTGTATGTATGTATGTATGTATGTATGTATGTATGTATGTATGTATGTATGTATGTATGTATGTATGTTCTTCTGGTTTTATAATTTCACAAATTTTTTCCCAATAGAGAGAGACTCGGTTTCTAACATAGATACAAGACTTTTATTGGAATTTACACATCAACTAGGTAGATTATGTATGCATGTGTAGATATGGATGTTATTGTATGTGTGGATGTGTATGTTTTGAGTTGTATGTGTGCATGTGTATATGCCTTGTATCTGTACATGTGTATATGCAGTTATTAGATGCAACATTTTTGGAATGTTTTACATATTTTTACTGTTCCATTAATGGATTGTACTTGTAATTTCCTAACTAGTTGTGTTCTTTCTGTTCCTGTGAAGCCTAGCTTCTCAAGATTTGTATTGAGGCAGTTACTAACATACCCCAGTGCCCCAATAATCACAGGCATAAATCTGAAGGTGTAATCAGGGTGGAGTATCTGCAGATTTCTCATCAGTTCTGCATAAATATTCTCATTTTCGTTAATCTTTGATATTATATTGGCATCTGCTGGGCAGCTAATTTCCACTACTGTGCATGCTTTCTTCTCCCTGTCCCATATCATAATATCTGGTCTGTTATGCCTAGATTTTATTGGGGTTTTTACTGGAACATTCCACCAGTACTCTTTCATATTATGTACGTGGTTGTCTTCCACATTGCTGTAGCCTTTAATGTGTTTATTATCGGAGCTATCTTTTTACGGACTGCATTGTACAGTGTTTTGGCCACTACATCATGCCTCATAGGTAGATAGTACCGTGATGATATCTTTGGACAGCTGCTGATGACATGGGTGATATCCACGATGTTAGTTCTGCAGAGTCTGCACTTGTTATCACATCTAGGTGTTTTGCCTGCATGCCTATCTCTTTTGTGAATCAGGTATTTCGTGTTAATTTCCTGTTCTTGGATTGCAAAAGCGTATCCTTCAAAGTGGGAGCCAATATAGCAGTTGTCGGTCCAAGATAGACTACTTTCCTTATCAATATTACTCTTACTCTGAAGCTTCCTGGCAACATATCCATGCATGATTTTTTGCTGATAAGGATGCAGTTTTTCATCCATGGATTCACTGCGATACTGCTGAGCGACTTCCCTGGGTGTGAGTTTTTGATTATCACACAGGAAATATCTCTCGAGGAGTTCCTTCCCAACTCTCACGATCTTATCTGTTTCATGCAGATAGACTTGCTCGAGAGACGGGCTCCTACGCTTGGAGGTTCGTAGGTGTTGTCGGAGGGATATGATGCGACATTCAAATGCTGTCTGGACTGATGTTAGGCCTCTGCCTCCCTGCTTACGTTTCAAGTAAATGTCACTGTTGATGTGGAAGTTTCCGGTGTTGTTTAGTATTTTTCGAGTTCCAACATCAACTGCTCGGATTTCGTCTATCGTCCAATTGAGTATTCCAAACATTGGTGTTAGGACAGACACAGCAAACACATTGTGAGCCACTGTTTTGTTGTATGTATGTATGTATGTATGTATGTATGTATGTATGTATGTATGTATGTATGTATGTATGTATGTATGTATGCATGCATGCATGCATGCATGCATGCATGTATGCATGCATGCATGTATGCATGTATGTGTGTGTATCTATATATATAACGGCCATTTGCCTCCTCAAAGAAGGAACGATTCCCAGCAATCTCGACTAAAAAACAATGCTTGCACTGCTTCTCTTCAAAAACCAACAGTTACAAGAACAACAGAAACGACAAGAAAAAGAAGCAATGGTACTATCATACACACACATGCATACGTACATACATACATACATACATACATAGATACACACACATATATACACACAGGCCGGCATTGGTGTTTGATGAGGTTGAGAACCTGGTCAGCTTTCAGCCTGAGCTGTGGTATTTAATCTCCCTAGGCAATAAAATCTGGAGGCAAAATTCTCTCCTTACCAAAAAAAAACAAATCATGTCAACATCCTTACACACTTAAATATAAATGCATGTATTTTTACAAATGTATAAATGCATAGCTATATACATAGGTAAATGTATGTATGTATGTATGTATGTAGATTTATATATATATATATATTATACACACACACACACACTGTTTTCAGTCTGGTCTACCTCTGGTGGTAGGGTCCGTACCGTAGATAGGACTCAATATAATCTTGTAAAATCCATAGAGAAGTTCTGTGTTTCGCTGAATTAATTCTTTAGATACAGAGTAAGATATTAGGTATTATATTAACAATAAAAATAAAAACAACAAAATAAAAACAAAGTTATAAAGTAACTTGACTTTGTTCTTTTTATTTTCATTGTTAATTTGATAACACACACACACACATATATATACCACACCCCACTCTCAAGCATGAAACTAAAAACAATATCATTTGTACTGCCTCTCTGTTTTTTGTTCTCTGTTCATTTATTAACTATACACACACACACACACACACACACACACACACACACACACACACACACACACACACACACACACACACACACACACACACACACACACACACACACACACACGTATGTGTATATATATATATATAGTTAATAAATGAACAGCCTGTTTTAAAATAAATGAACTAGCCTGTTTTAAAATCCCTTTTTGACATATTAACCAGTGAGAAATATTTGGTTATCGAGTTGAGCTCTGCTGAGGATCGAATTCCAACCGTGACCATCTCCACTGAAAGTGTTCGTGAAATAGTCTTCAACACTATACAGAGCATTTGTAGTTGTCCCAAATTGAAGGATGAGTTTTTTAAACTTTATTTTATCATGAGTTAAGGCTCTATTGATTCTTCCCTGGATTTTACTAAATTCTGTAGGATGAATCTATATCCTGATTCTTTTTGAGTTGAGTTTGAATTAATTTTCCCACATCTTACGTTAACTATTTTTCCCATTTTGACGCTATAGTCACTTATATATTATGGAATACTGTTGGCTTGCTGCTACATATTTTCTATACCTTTCATTTATATATTTATGCTCGGATTTCTTTTCTAGAGTGCTTAAATTATTTGTGACTAATCCCGGTATTTTTTATTAAAAAAACCGCGATAATATTGCTTTTTGCTGAACTCCTTATTGTAGAGTTTTTTTTTCGGAATGTTTTTTGACTGTTGTCTCTTGTAAACAAATATTCGTTTCATTCTGACGTCACCAGCCCTGTCTTTCCACATGTGCGTTTTATTTTTCATAATCACACATGATGGTGAACTAGCCTGTTTAAAAATCCCTTTTTGGCATATTAACCAGTGAGAAATTTTTGGTTATCGATTTGAGCTCTGCTGAGGATCGAATTCCAACCGTGACCATCTCCACTGAAAGTTTTCGTGAAATAGTCTTCAAGACTATACAGAGCATTTGTAGTTGTCCCAAATTGAAGGATGAGTATTTTAAACTTTATTTTATCATGAGTTAAGGCTCTATTGATTCTTCCCTGGATTTCACTAAATTCTGTGGATGAATCTATATCCTGATTCTTTTTGAGTTGAGTTTGAATTAATTTTCCCACATCTTACGTTAATATTTTCCCATTTTGACGCTATAGTCACTTATATATTGTGGAATACTGTTGGCATTCTGCTACAATATTTTCTATACCTTTCATTTATATATATATATATATATATATATATATATATATATATATATATATATGCACTGTGTTACAAGAAGCTTGCTTCCCAACCACATGTTTCCGGGTTCACTCCCACTGCCCGGGCCGACCAAAGCCCTGTGAGTGGATTAGACCGAAACTAAAAGAAGCGCGTCGTATATATGTATATATGTTTGTGTGTGTCTTTGTGTTTGTGTTTTCACTCCCACCAATGCTTTTTGGTTTGTTGACGTCCCCATAACTTACCAAGGTGATGCTCCAGCATGGGCGTAGTCCAGAGACAGAAAAAAAACTAAAGTGTATATATATATGTGTGTGTGTGTGTGTAGAAGAGGGGTCTCAAACTGAAGGACATAAAAGGGCCATTACATCCTGGAGGAGAGGCACAGTGGGCCAAACGTGATGGTGGGTGATGATTTTCACCAGTTATAATCATTTCTACTATAGGCACAGGGGTTTAGGGTCGCGTCCATTACATCGATCCAGTTCACTGGTACTTAATTTATCGACTCCAAAAGGATGAAAGGCAAAGTTGAGATCGGCGGAATTTGAACTCGGAACGTAAAAATGGAAGAAGTACCGCTAAGCATTTCGCCAGATGTGCTAACGATTCCACCAGCTCACCGCCTTATTTTCACCAGTTATAATGAAATCTGAAATATTGGTTCTACCACGGGCCATAGAAAAGTAGTTCGCGGGCCGCATGTTTGAGCCCCCTGTTGGAGAGATAGATAGATAGACGTGTACCAAACACACACACACACACACACACACATTTCTTACTCTCTCTGTCTCTCCCTATTTCTCCCCCTTCCCTCTCTCTCTCTCTATATATATATATGGCGTTGTTATTTGACGTTGTTGAAAAGAGCAGTGGCTTTGACTCGGCAATAAAAACTGGAGTCAAAATTCTTTCTGTACCAAAAACAAGGCACACACAGACAGACACACACAGACACACACACACACACACACACACACACACACACACACAAGTGTGTGTGTGTGTGTGTGTGTGTGTCTATCTATGTATATATATATATATATATATAAGGGATACAGATATTGTTTGTTCACTGTCACTAAGCATCTCAATTCATCGTTGCAACTAAGTTTGTGATCGAGGTACTTTATTTTGCAAGGTAGTATTTTTCCCTTGAGTTTGTGATTCAAGAGAAAGGTAAGAAATTCTTCATATTTTGCATCTTTTGTATTTTGACTTTACAGTTTAAATTGTAGAATTGTCTATCCACTCAAAATATTACAACAGCTAACAGTGAAATATAGAATTTAAAAAAAAAAGCTTTTTCGACTGAGATCAAGTCTTTGGGAACATTCACATCTATTTTTCAAAAATATATAATTTGAAATAGCTTGCTTTTGTTTTGGACTGAAACGTTTTTGTATTTAATTCGTACGAGTATTTTTTAAAGATTTTTTAAAGATTTTTTAAAGATTTGGCCCAGTAATCTACTGATATCAAAATCAGTAGTATACTGAAAAATTGAAAATAGGATAGGGGGCGTTTCGTGATTTCGAGGGGCAAAATGGGTTGAGAACCTTTGGTGTAGATGTTCCTTATTTTAAATGTTTTCACATCGTGAGAAAAACATTATTTAATACTATTGGGTGGACGTTGACCACCTTGAGTTCATACACTCTTTGACGGGGGTTTTGTTTCTCATCACACAGGGTGACCAATAATTATCTTCCTCACCAAGTAGTCTTAGTGATGTTGACGCTGTAGTCGCCGACGACCAAACAGGGTAACAATTTGTATTGGGTTACATGTTATAAGAAGATATCGGAACTAACCTGACATTCATGCAAACATAAAAACGTAGATAGTTACATACTCATCTACGTACACACATGTGAAATCTTGCATGCATTAATTTTAACTCTTTTTATTAATAATTGCATTGCTTCCTTCCAGAGACTATGTTGAAAAATAAACCTCATTTGATCATTCCATGAGAGTATCTTTTAAGTTACGTTTGAACGTTTCAACCGATTTTTGCAAACAATAATTGTTTCTACTTTAGGCACAAGGCCAGCAATTACCCAGTGCATTACTGGTACTTTATTTTATCAACCCCGTAAGGATGAAAGGCAAAGTTAACCTCGGCGGGATTTGAACTCAGACCGTAAAGGGCCATAACTCTATGCTGCACAGCATGGTGTCTGACGCTCTACCGATTCTGCCAATACTTATTTGAATGTCATCGTTGTTGTTATTGACGTCATTATTTAGCACAGCGGTGGATTGGCAGTATCGGTAGAGGGTCGGACGCCATGCTTTCCAGCATAGTTACGTCCCTTTACGATCTGAGTTCAAATCCCGCCGAGGTTGACTTTGCCTTTCATCCTTACGGGGTCGATAAAATAAAGTACCAGTAATGCACTGGGTAATTGCTGGCCTTGTGCCTAAAGTAGAAACAATTATTTAGCACAAGGTCTGTACTGACAGACACGGCATATTTCAATGCGAGTTACAGGTTTTTCTCTTTTATTGTAAATTTGTGTGTGTGTGCTTGTGTGTGCATGTGTATTTGCGCGTGCGCGTGTATATGACGTATAAATGTGTGATTATATGAGGTGTACATGTGGGAATATGAATATATACATACAGTAGTGCACTCAAGTGTGACCATGTATTCAACTGAATTTATATCAATAGGGACTGCATGGATAAATGAAGTCTAAAAAGTTATCCCCATTGAAACTGTAGCAGACGGCTTAACACTTTTTCTCTAAAACCAAGAATTCTTATCTAAATGTCCTCCTTGCGGTTTATTATGTCCTTGAGCAAGACATTTTATTTCATGTTGCCCCAGTTCATTCAGTTGGCAAAAATGAGTTGTACCTCTATTTCAAAGGGCTAGCCTTGTCACACACTGTCATATTGAATTTCCATGAGAACTACGCTAAAGGTACACGATAATTTCTGACAATATCGCTCCGTCAAATGGTGCCAAGCAGCCTTGATGCTTACAGAGAATGTCTGGGTTCTTTTGGACAATTCTTTAGCAGAAATTTATTCTTTCGTTACTCACACAACCACGAAAACAATCTGGGTACTTTTGTAACGACACCAATTCTTTAGGAATTATTATATTTACTATCTCCCCAATTAAACCGCCTTCTTCCTCTCTATATGTATATATACTTTACAGTATGTATTAATGCGTTATAATACACTCACTCTCAATCTCTTACACACACACACATACATGTGTATTGACAAATTGTTGAATTTCTACCAGGTTTCAAATTATGTTTTTTTTTTGTAATGATTACAATAGTTGTTGTTGATGTTGTTATTCAGCCTTAGGTCTGTCCTGATTTTGTACATCTATAATGATTTTTAATTTAATATGAACGTCAGTGGTTTGTGGGGACGAGCAATCCTAGTATTTCATTGGCACTTTTTTTATCGACCTCAAAAGGATTAAATGCAAAGCTGACCTCTGCAGGATTTTAACTCAGAACGTCTGTAACTAAACACCACAAAGCATTTTGTTCGACGCTTTAACGATTCTGCCATTTGAGGTATTCATGTCAAGTATGAATAATCTTGTTTTTATCTAATGTCTTTTCTTTATTTAAAGTGTGAGGGAGAGAATTTGACTGCTTTTTCTACTAATCAGAACTACCGTACTGTAGGTGTTTCTTATTGTTAAAATGGTGACACATTTATTCGTGAGAAAATAAAGCAACTATCATTTAAATATACTGGAAAGCATTCAACCTATTTGTTGACACCAAAATACATTTGATAGAGAATTTAGTTCACAATAGTCTTTTCTGTATTTTGTGGCATATTCCAATTCAAGTTTTATTGTTATTTGAATTTCATCTCGAATAAATAGTTTGACACATAACATTATACATGGTAGGACGCGGTTTGATATTAAAAGTTTCTTATTTTCCTTAAAAGCTGCACAGCTTAGACCTCAATAGACAAATTCTGAAACTTGTATGGGTTTATCATATATTGTAAGGGGTAGAGGTTGATTATTCTTATCTGTTTACATCATTTAGTTTTGGAGATGTTTACAAATAGCCCAATTTCTGCAGCATGTCTAGCTAGAGCATCACGGTATTTTGCAGACCTTGAATAGAGTTGTTTAGAGCAGTGTTTCCCAACCTATGGCTACATGGCTAAAATGGGCCATGGCAAATTTCAGATGGGCCACATAAATTTTATAATTTTTACTGACCACTAGTCTAATATATGGGCCACAACGTATTGATTGGTCCATAGAGCTTTTATTGTCTATTAGTCCTTAAATTAATGAAATTAAATGTATGTAAATAATTTTAATATATTTAGATCATAAAAAATTAGTAATTACTTAGTGCTTGAATAACTTTTAATTAGTCAGGCATTGAAAATACCATTTTTTCTGACTGTAGAAAGAAAATTACACCATTTCAGTTCTGTGAAAATCTTGCTCATAGTAGACCTTATGCATGTGAGGTGTTTTTTGATATCTTCAAGGACCCGACCTGTTGTTTTCCAGTATCTTTTTGTTTTTGTAAATATGAAGGGGCTGCCCATGAAAACCTCGAGCTTTTCTCTTTTTAGTTCTCTTTAATTCTTGCGTATTTTATTCGCTCTCGATACGGCCAAGATCTCCCTTTCCACTTCATTCAAATAGACATTCTTGTATCTTTATTGGATATATTCTACGTAAAATGGAAGTAATTTCTTTTACACTATAATAATTTTATGGGTCGCAGAAAAATTCTGGGTTCTAAGTGGGCCATGAGCTAAAGAAGGTTTGAACCACTGATTTGTAGCAGCCATGTCATCGGCGTAGCCAAAATTTGACATAGCTGGCAACCGATCAAAAAATCTAAGTCGCACTCTGTTTCTGATTTCAAGATTATGGATGTTATGACAATGCAGAAAAGTAAATCTGAAAATATATCACCATGTTTTACACCTTTGAGGATGTTGATATGCCTGGAGATACCAATGTCTATTTTTATTGTTGCTATAGACTTGTCATATGTTTGCTTTCGGAGATTTATGAATTTCTTGTTGAGGCATGTGTTATCAAACAATTTCCTGAGACTATCGAGTTTCACACCATTAAAAACTTTCATGAAATTGATGAAGGCTATATACACAGGTTTGTTAAATTCGATTGATTTTTCAATAATTTACTCCAAGGCAATTATTTGTGCAACTGTACTCTATTAGGTTGATATGTTGCTTGAGATGCAGGAAAAGATGCAAAGATCACTCTTAACCCGTGAAGCAATGATACTAATAAATAGTTTATACACACTAGGATGTTTTTTCAACACGCTGACGCGTATGTGTGTATGTACATATAAATATGATATGTATGATATGTCTGTGTTTGCACGTTTATATATATATATATATATATATATATATATATATATATATATATATATATATATATAAACGTGTAAATACAGACACACTTACTAAAATACACACTCAGACATACATTCACACAAACACATACACACATACACAGCATAACGCTAGCCGCTATTTTGCTATAGTTTTTCACCATCCTCGCCTTCATTTTACATACACATACATTCACGCAGGCAGCAGATGTAAAGAGAGAGGAGTAATATGAGGTAGTCAAATTTCTCCTCTCTCTTTACGTGTTGTGACAGAATCACAGAAATTTATATATATATGACTTAGAAGCCTGACTGGACAATCAATTGCCACAACCCAGTCTGCTATCTTTTTTGATGATATCTACAATAAGTGTTTCTTTAAAAGCTTGAGGTATTATGCCAGTGATTACTATTCGATTGAAAAGATGTAATAAAGCATTTACTAAGGTTTCTCCACTAACTTTGTGATATTCTGAGTGGATGTTATCTAAAACCTGGACTCTTACTGATTTTCAAGATTTTAATTGAGCATTTCACTTTTATTTTTGGAATTGGTCGAATGGGATCATTTAATGTATCACCAATAGAAGCTGTAAGAAAATCATCAAAGGAGAGCTCTTCATAAAATTTGCTCTAAGATATCTTTGCTTGTCAATATATATATATATATATATATATATATATATATATATATATATATATATATATGTATATATATATATAAATATGTATATATATAAGTAAAAAACAAAAAAAACAAAAACAATAACAAAGAGTGTAGTACGAACAGTGAGGTATTAGGTTCATGCTTGAGAGTGGGGGGGGGGGGGGGGGGCGACGACGTTTCGGGCATAAGCCCTTCACCAGGTGAAAAGTGGGAAGGAAAAGAGTTCCGAGGGTGTGAGGGGAGTGGTGGAAAGACATTAAAAAAGGGGGGTGGGGTTAAAAGGAAGGAAAAAAATTAAAATGAAAATAAGTGGTGAAATGGTGTGAGGCCTGTAGAGGTGGTGGTGGGTTGATGGAGGGGGAGAAGGAAACATGGTGTCCGAGTGGGAAGGGCGGAAGGTGGTGTGTGTGTATGTGTGTAGGTGTACGTGTGTGTTGGGGGTGTTGGTAGTCGGGGGAGAGAGAGAAGGTGTTGGGTACAGTATGAGTGAGTGTGATATACTGGTGTGTGTGTGCGTGTTTGGGTGTGAGTGCGTGTGTGGTAGGGTGAGTGTTAGTATTATTAGTGGTGGTGGTGGTTGGTGGTGGTGGGGGGGGGGTCGACACGGGTACGTGGGTGGGGGTTAGTGGTGGTAGTGCGGGTGTAGAGAGGGTTGTGTATCCGTGTGTACGTGGGTGTGGGTGAGTGTATGCATGCTGGTTTGTGTTCGTGTGTGCATGCTGAGGGGGAAGGTGGGTTGGGGGATGTTTAGTATTATTAGTGGTGGGGTGGTCGGATGTGGATGTGTGGGTGGGGGTTAGTAGTGGTGGTAGGGTGTGTGAATAGTGTGAGTAAGTGTATATATATACTGAGTGTGTGTGCGTGTTGAGGGTGTGGGTGTGTGTGTGATAGGGGGAGGGATGGGGTTTTTAGTGGTATTAGTTGTGGGGTGAACCAAGGGGATTGGGGTGGCTGGAAGTGGAGGGGACGGTGAATCTTGGGAGTGTTTTAGTGGTGATAGTAGGGTGTGTGTGTAGAGGAGGGGGAGGGTAAATGTCAAAGGCTACAGGAAGAGTGGTGGGGAGTTCAGACTGGGGGTGTGTGTGGGTCTGTAGGGTGAAGATGGTGTGCTGTTCGGCCCTAAGTTGGGTTGCGGGGCTCCATGGCATTTAATCAGGCCACACTTGGCGGAGTGTCCAGGGCAACCAAAGTGGCGGGTGATGGAGGAACTCCCACCGAGACGAATATCTCGGAGGTGTTCCGTGAACCGATCCGCCAGGCGACGTCGGTTCTGTCCGACATAGGTTGCGTTGCACTCCGTGCAGCGAAGTCCATAGACGAGGTTAGAAGAGGTGCAGCGGAAGGCATGCACATGAGAGAGTGGCCGTTGAGACCCTGGAAGGTCGTGGTGTTGGTAATGTGGGGGCAGGTGTGGCAGCGGGGTCTGGAGCATGGAAGGGAACCGGGGGGGGGAGGGAGGGGAGCTGCGGACGAGGAGGTTGCGGAGGTTGCGCGCGCGTTTTAAGGAGGGGAGGGATGGGGATGGAAAGATGTGGGAGGTGGAGGGGTCTGACTGGAGGCGTCGGAATAGCCGGTGGATGGAGGAGTGGTAGGTGAGGGGGAGGGGAGACGGTGGGTGGGGATGCGGGGCGTGCGGTGAGGGCGGTGGAGCGGCGGGCTGCGCGGGCCTGGGTGAGGGTCGTGTGGACAAGGGGGGAGGAGGAGGAGGAGGAGGAGGAGTAACCTCTCCGGATGAAATGGCTGACCAGAGACAGGGCCTGAGTCTCGCAGTCAGCATCTCAGCTGCAGTGGCGGCGGATCCGGAGGAGTTGGGAGTAGGTAATGGAGTGTTTGGTGTGTGGAGGAGGTGAAGTCGAGGTAGGAGTAGGAGTTGGTGGGTTTGAAGAAGGCGGAGGTGACGAAGGAGCGGTGGGAGAGGTCGATGGAGACGGAGATATCCAAGAAGTGGACGTGGGTGGTGGAGATAGAGGTGGTGAAGTGGAGGGAGGGGTAGAAGGAGCAGAAGAAGGAGAGAAAGGAGTGGAGCTGTTCTCGGGTGAGGGCCGTGGCTCAGATGCAGTCGTCGATGTACTGACCGTACAGTTCGGGCGTGGGGCCGGTGTATTGGTTAAAGATTTGGGCCTCAACATGGCCAACGAAAACTTTGGCATAGTTTTACCATTCCAGTGACCTGCTGGTAAAATTCACCCCAAAAGGAGAAGCAGTTAAGGGTGAGGACCAGCTCAGCGAGGCGGAGGAGGGTGGATGTGGAGATGACGGGGGAGGGGTGAATGTCGAGGTAGTGCTGGAGGGCGCGTAGGCCGTCGGCGTGGGGGATGGCGGTGTAAAGGGACTTAATGTCTAGGGTAAAGAGGAGGGGATGTGGGCCGGGTGGGAAGGTGAGGGAGTCAAAAAGGCGAAGGGCGTGGTTGGTGTCGGAGATGTGGGACGGGAGGGAGGTGACGAGGGGGGCGAGGATGGAGTCGAGAAAGGCGGAGATGAGTTCGAGGGGCAGTTGCAGGCGGATACAATGGGGCGGTGCCGGGGTTGTCGGGTTTGTGGATCTTGGGGAGGAAGTAGATAGTGGTGGTGCGGGGGTGCGGACGATGAGGTGGGAGGCGGTGGGCGGGAGGAGGGAGACGAGACGAGGTGTTGGATGGTGGGGGAAACTTGTTGTTGGTAGAGGGAGTGGGGTCGGAAGGTAGGGGGAGGTAGAAGAGGAGTTGTGGAGCTGCCTGAGGGCTTCGGTCGTGTAGAGGTCGGCGCTCCACACCACCACACCATCACAGCGCCTCCGGTTTGATGACGATGTCGTCGCGGTTACGGAGGGAGCGGAGAGCGAGTAGTTCGACCCGTGAGATGTTATACCGTTTGGATATATATGTGTGTGAGTGTGTGTGTGTGTGTGTGTGTGTGTGTGTGTGTGTGTGTGTGTGTGTGTGTGTGTGTGTGTGTGTGTGACCTCCTCATCAGCCACTTTCGTGCAATACAATTTTGTGCACACGGGTAGTATTGCATAATATTAGTCCCAGATTGCACGACGGCTTAGAACAAGCCGGCAGAATGAGGCATATGAGATAATGCAACAGCATAAAGACAAAGGATAACAAGTGAGTATCTTTCTACTATGACAGAAAATCGAGTACATAAGCAAATAACAATAAAAAAGTATTACGAATGGAAACAAGGCAGGATACAGTACAGACAGGTAATGCCGGAAGGAGGGAAATATAAATTGACTTTCGTAAAAAAAGATGAGAGAGTGTGTGTATGCGTGTATGTAAGGGAGAGTTGTCACGCTGGTAAGTAAGCAGTTAGTTCATCAAAGAAGAAGAGTACAGTGCCACAGCAGTAATAAATAGCAAAGTTGCATAAAAAAACAAAACAAACTAACATAACAACTTAATTAATCTTTAGCCGGTCAAGTTGGCACAACAGGCAAGTATTTCATACACATAAAAGCATTTAAGTTTTTAGCTTATTCTTGTCAAAGTCTTGGTTGTCCATCGTAAACGATAATGACATCTTCATTGTTGTTCCCATCTGCCGTGGGCGCGAAGGTGGCTGTGGAGGCCGATCCTTGACTTGCAGGTCCGGGGACACCTGTTACCTCCGCCTCTCGCCCATCGCCGCAGGGCTTTCGGAATGTACGCTAAAGAAGAAACCTGTGCGGGAAAGATTTATAGTGGGAGGGCCAGTCCACAGTAACGGTCCCACTCACTCGGCCGCAGAAGCCAGAATCCGGTGGTACGAAGGACCGTCACAACCAGGGACTTCCTTGGCTGCAGTGGATGGCCACGAGGTCTGTAGTGCCTTGCCGTCCTCTAGCGCTCCACACCGCTTGCTGTCGCTGCTTTCGTGACCGTTGGGACGATGTTGTCCTCCTCCACTCACTCCACCGGGTCCAGTCTTCGCATGCAGGAGTAGGGATTCCCTATCTAACTCACCGGGGAGGAGGGGGGGGGGGGGTTCGGACCCGTCAGGATACTCTTAACCTGGTTCGGCCCGCCAACCAAAGCGGTTTACCGGGGTGTGGCCGCTGTCGCATCAGCTTCTTGGGGCCACAGGAGAGAGCTGAGTGTCAGGTGGGACCCAATATAGGACGAGCTGTTCTGAAAAGGGCATGGCTAGCCCCCCCCCCCCTACAGAGGTACATTCCCCTCCCTGACACCCCAGGCATATACACACGCATATACATACACATACATATGTACATGTGTATATACATATTTAGACATTTTTGGATGGCCGTTGACTCTTATGAGTTCTTCCGCCCTTCGTCAGGTTTTGTTTTTTGTCCTGCAGGGTGTCCAAAATCACTCTCTTCACCAAGTAACCAAGTAAACTTGATGGGGGTGCCAGTTTAGTCACCGACGACCCGACCATGCGACGGGTTGTACTGGTTTACATGTTACCAGTAGCACTCAAGAGTGACCTTCTTGTCAAAGTACTGGGTGAGTAAATGTCACAGTTGACTAAAATTTACGTCTCTGACATTCTTACCAACTTCTAAAATAGCAACAGCATGATCACAGCTTAACATATTCCTAGTAAGACTTCTTCTTCTTCTTCTTCTTCTTCTTCTTCTTCTTCTTCTTCTTCTTCTTCTTCTTCTTCTTCTTCTCTTTCCCCCTTCATTTCTTCCTCCCCTCCCTTCCCTTCCTCTCCTTCCTTACCTTCTCCCTTTCCTTCCCATCCTCCCTTTACTCTCATTCATTCCTCCCTTCCCCACCTTCCTTCCATTCCTTCTCCCCACTTCCTCCTTACTCTCCTTACTCTCCCCTTCTCCTTGCTCTCCTTTTCTCCTCCTCTACTTCCTCCATTTCCACACCTTCCTCTTCTCCCCGTCCCCCTTCCTCCTCTTCCTCTCTTGTCTTCCCATCCTCTCCTTACTCTCTTTACTTTCCTTGTACTTCTTTCCTCCTTTCCTCCTTGCTCTCATATTTCCCCTTGCTCTCCTATTTCTCCTTACTCTCCTTTCCTCCTTGCTCTCCTATTTCTACTTACTCTCCTTTCCTCCTTGCTCTCCCATTTCTCATTGCTCTCCTATCCCTCTTGCTGTCCATTTCTCATTGATTTCCCTTTCACCGTACTCACGTTACTATCCTTGCTCTCCATTTCCCCTTCCTCCACTTCCTCCTCTTCCTCCCCTTTCTCTCCTTTCTCCCCTTCCTGTCATTTCTCCCCTTCCTTTTCTTCCCCCTTCCTCACCTTCCTGCCCTTCCCCCTTCTCATTCCTCCCATTTCTTTCTACTTCTTTGCCTTTCTTACTTTCTCTTTCCTCCTCTTTCCCTCTCTTACACGCTCTCCCCCTTTCCCCTGTTTCCCCCTCCTACTCCGCTCTTCCTCTCTTTCTCCTTCTTACACATCCACATTCTTCCTTTCTCCTTCTTTATCTTTCTTCCCTCCTCTTTCCCATTCTTTCTCCTACTTTCCCCTTCCCTTCTCTTTCCTCTTCTTTCCCCCCTCTCCTACTATTTCCTCCTTCTTTCTAAACACTTTTACCTGCTTTCTTCTCCCGCTTTTCATGCTCTCTTTTTCTCCTTAATCTTCTCACTAACATTTCTCTCCTTGCTCTCCTATTTCTCCTTGCTTTTCTCTTCTCCTTACTCTCTCCCTGCTCTCCTTTTTATCCCTCTTCTTTTTACTTTACTTATTCGCCTTGCTCTTCTTTTTTTCCTTACTTCTCTTACTCTCCTTGCTCTCGTTTTCACCGTATTCTCTTTATTCTCCTTGCTCTATTATTTCTACTGGCTCTCATTTTCTCCTTACTCACCTTTTCTACTTACTCTCCTTTCCAGAGATCCAGGACACCCGGTTCACACGAGTCAGCTAGAAAATGCCTTATTTGAGGCTTTTAGCATCTCGAGTTGGCTTTATCTTCCCCACCGGCCCTGCCACATTTAATTGCTCTTGTGACCTAAGCGTCCGAGAGATTAGTCACCGCTCCCAGATGCAGCTCGCGTACATCAAAAGACGCTGTTGTTATCGTGTTTAGGTATTCTTTCCACTTCGCGAGGATGCACCTCTCTGAAGAGAGGAGAACACCAGACACGTTCCTTATAACAGGAGGACTTCTTATTACGAAGTCGGCGGATGGTTTGTACTTATTCCACAAACACTGGCGATGGGCCTGCGACCTGTCCTGGGAGAGGCTGGATGGATGCACAAAGATTGCGTATCCTGAAACCCCAAAGAGGATTCGGAAGGGAGCAAACCTTGACAATTGGAACCTAGAACATCACAACTCTTACAGGTAAGGAACAGGAACTAGTGGATGAGGCTAGATGCTACATGATAGATATAATCGAGGTTTTCTCAACAAAGTTTCGAGATTCAATGTCTACATTTTCTATTTCTATATCAAACGGGGTAACAATCCAGTCAGGTACGTGCATTTTCTCCAGGTCCTCGAAACGCACTTTAAAGTCTTCCCATAAATTTTCAACGTGCTTTATATATATCTCCAAATCATAGTCTGCAATGTGTTCATCTTCTT
>OZ024741.1:86872513-86917513 GCA_964016885.1 Eledone cirrhosa
AGAACAACAGACACAAACCACCGCAACACAACAAGAACATGACACATACATAAACAGTAAAAACAAAACTTTAATGGAGGTCATCTCCAACGACCCTTCGGTGAAAACCGAAGGGAAAACCTTTTCGAACTGTGTAGACAAACCTAATTTAAAGATGATTAGGGTCCCTACGGACACCTATAAATCTTTAAAGGAAAACTTTCCTAAGGACGTGGGTAATCCTTGTGTTAAACCCATTAACCACGTCCTTTTAAAAAGTTTCCCCACCCTCACCCCAGACACCCCCACCCCACCAAACATCTCCGTCCCCACCCCGCCGGAAACCACCACCCACCCAGACAACTCCTCTAACACCCCATGGAACCCGTGCGGCCTGATCCCCGGGAGACGAAGAGGTGAGTGTTTTCTTCTCCTCTTTTAACTTTTCAGAACCAACATGGCCAATATAAGAGTTGGGTGTGTGAATGTACGCGGCCTGGGGATGCCCTGGAAACAGGGCAAACTATTAAACGACCTCAGGTCGCACAGTATGGATGTAGTAGCCATTTGCGAGTCCAGGATCCACAGCGAGCGACAGCTGGCCCCCATCTTCGATGACTTTGAGATCTACGCATCTCTCTGTCAGCCGGGGGGTGGGGGCGGGGTTGCTGTTTTGCTGCGGAAATACCTGGGCCTCGTAACACAGACGGTACATCTTGTCCCGGAGGGTCGACTGGTGGTCCTAGACGTTGGCGGTAGTGAAGGTGGAGCCTTCAGGCTGGTGGCCGCATATGCCCCATCCGGGACACCGCGGCCAGACTTCTTCAAACGTCTAGAGACTTTTCTGGGAACGTCCCGCTCCTTGCTTTTAGTGGGGGACTGGAATGGAATCCTAGATGCACGTTGGGACTATGTAGGAGCATGTCCCGATAAAGGTGGGGTGTAACATCCTCAAACAGTTAATCGGCTGATTTGACCTGGCCGATAGATATCGACTAGATTTTCTGACTGTGCCACTGTGGACGTGGACTAATCGTAGCGGAACATCTAGATCGTACCTAGATAGGGTTCTAGTTAGAAATAAGGATAGGGACATGTTAAGCTGTCCACAAATGTTCATGGTTGCCTATTCAGATCAAAAACTAGTGACCTGCATGGTCAACCTTGATAGAACCCATAGACAAGGACCCGGCTACTGGAAGCTGAATTTGTCGTTACCGACATGCAAAGCCTACAATAGACGGATTAGCACTTTAGTTAAACAGCACTTGACAGGGGCCATTGTCAACAACAGATGGTGGTACTCTCTCAAGAGGGCAGTTAGATTAGACTCGTTAGTTTTTAGTAAAGAATTAGCGTTAGATAGAAATAGAACCGAGAAAGAACTGGTAGATAAAGTAGAAGAGGCAATTAGAAGTGGCAACGTAGCCAGCGTGCTAGCAACGAGAACGGCCTTGGACCAGTTCTTCGACGCAAAGCATGAGGGCTGCGTTGTCAGAAGCAAAATACGTGCTCTGGGAAACGAGGGAGCCAAAACTGTTAGCTGGGCCCGAGTGACGGAGGCAAAAAGTGGCAACAAGTCCACGATTCGGTCTTTGAAGGACCAAAACGGACGCGTGATACATGAGCCGAAGCAGATGTGTGCGGCCTTTCAGCGGCACTTTGCTCAGCTGTTCGGGCAGGGCGGCGCGCCGGGAGGGTCTATGGATTTCGGTCCATACCGCGACGGCCTACCGCGACTCTCGGACAGCGAGGCAAAGTTCTGCGAAAAGCCGATTTCAGCCGCTGAGATAGGGGACGCGTTGAGCCAATGCGGTAAACGCAAATCTCCAGGTCTCGACGGTCTACCCTACGAATTTTACGTAGCAATGCCGGACTTATTATCCGGTCTCCTGGAAGCGGTCTACTGCAACTGGCAACAGAACGGGAGAATTCCCAGTTCTGTGACCGGGGGCGTAGTCACACTAGTCAGGAAGGACGAGAATAAGGGGGATGACATAGGAAACTTCCGGCCCATAACTCTGCTAAACACAGTTACAGATTTTGGCCAAGGTTTTGGCAAAGAGGCTGGCGCTTGTCGTCGAGAACCTGGTGGGAGAAGCGCAGACATGCGCAATCCCGACCAGGTCCATACACGACAACCTCCACCTCATGCGATACATCATAGAGAGGGTAGGGTGTAAACCCAGCTTCGGTGGGGCCCTGATCAACTTGGATCAGTCTAAGGATTTCGATAGGGTTGACCATCGTTACCTGGATGCGGTGCTCGAAGCGGCAGGCTTCGGACCCGTGTTCAGGGGCTGGATTGCTGCAATGCATAACAGCAACATCTGCTCAAGGGTCAAGGTGAACGGCTACCTCTCGGAGCCGTTCCATATCACGCGATCCATTCGACAGAGATGCCCTCTCTCCTCCCTTCTGTACGTGTTGACTCTCGAGCCACTACTGCGGAAGTTGGAGCTATTGCAGGGCATCCCTCTGGAACCGGGACTGCGGAAAGCGGCGTCGGCCTACGCCGACGACGTGACAGTAATGGTGTGGAGCGCCTCGCAAATCGAGGAAGTCGGCACCTTACTGAAGGAATACGAAAGTCTCACAGGAGCGAAGCTGAACCGGGCCAAGTCCATCGGTTTGTAACTCGGATCGTGGAGAGGCAGACCGATGCCTTCCGATGGCGTCGTCGGACGCTGGACGGAAGGACCAGTAAAGCTGCTCGGGGTCTGGTTTGGTCCGGACCTCCAGGTGGAGAAGAACTGGAACGAGGTGTCCGCCAAGGTATTTGCACTCACCCAGAAGTGGGCGGAGTGCAAACTATCCTTGAAAGGTCGAGCGGAGGTGGCGAACACTTTTATAGCGTCCGCCATCTACTACCGCTTGACCATCGTGCCTTGTCCAGCCAAAACGCTCGCCAAAATGGAGCGCGCGCTCTTCCAATTCCTTTGGAAGAGGCAGGCTCCTTTGGTGAGAAGATCCATCTGCTGCCAATGCCCTTCCAACGGAGGGCTGAGGATGCCGTGGCTGACGATATGCAAACACGCGCTCAGGCTGCGGCATCTCTACGTATTCCTCACCGGACAACCGGTGTGGGCCCCGTTCATGAGGCGAGCCTTCCCACGACTCGTCTCGCTGACCGAGCTGCAGTCCTGGGTCAAGCAAAGACCGAGGAAAATGGGCGACTGGCACATCGAATGTGCTCAGGCGCTCACAGCCCTCTGGCAGGCGGACCCGGCGATCAGTGGAGACTCCACTTCGTCATTCTATAGAGGGTTGATCCGCAGCAAGTGCGACGACGCACTCGGTGAAACTCTGGGCGTAGAGGAAGACGAACTGGCCAGTCTGTTCGGTAGAACATTCCGCCCGGGACCGATGGACAACTTCCAAAAGTCCCTGGCCTGGCAGTGCTACCGAGGAGCTCTACCAGTTCGAGACAAGCTCTACAGACATGGGCGCCCGTGCAGGGACCCTGCAAAAAAGATCTGTCTGAGGTGCGTGCTAGACAAAGAAACCGTCGCGCACGCATTCATACACCTGTGGGGCTATGTAGAACGACTATTATCGCGGGTGGGACCAATCCGGTTGACCACCGAGTCCATTGTCATGATCAAACCGCCACCCTCCTTCAAAAAACGAAGGAGAGGCGGTTTTAATTTGTGTGATAGCTATGGCGAAAGAGGTTGTATGGTGGACAAGGTTGAAAGGGCTGAGGTCAGACACCTTTCTCTCCGGCCAACAACTGATTCTTTTTTTCAAATACCACTTTGGAAGAAGAATCAGGATGAAGAGAGAGGTGCTAACCCAGCAAGTTTTATGAAAGGTGGGTGAAAGTGGCGAGAATGGCCCGAGTGAATGGGCCTTCTCTCTATATCAGCCTGTAGGTTGAGGAAAAAGAGGAGGAGAGGAAAGGAGTACAAACTCTTCGTACTCCTGGAGATGAGGGTTGCACATTTTTTTCGGGGCTATGTGTTACCCATATGTAATGTCTCCCCCTATTGGGGAAAATCGATTAATTTTTAAATTGCATCTGTGATAACATTTTACACGTTTTTATTGTATGTAAACTTCCCCCTTTGTATTTGTCCCCTTCTTTTGTGCCCCTGTGGCTAATAAAGAAACATATCTATCTATCTAAAGAAATCTATCTATCTCTTTATCTATCTATCTGTTTACCTATCTACCTATCTTTATCTATCTATCTGTTTACCTATCTACCTATCTTTATCTATCTATCTATCTATCTATCTACCTATCTATCTATCTATCTACCTATCTATCTAAATATCTATCTATCTATCTCTTTATCTATCTATCTATCTGTTTACCTATCTACCTATCTTTATCTATCTATCTATCTGTTTACCTATCTACCTATCTTTATCTATCTATCTATCTGTTTACCTATCTACCTATCTTTATCAATGTATCACTCTGTCTATCCCTATCAATGTAACTATTCTATTCTATATCCTATCTATAACTAGTTTCCTCTTTGTGTCAACTAACCGGCTGTCCCAGTTATTGCTTCCATTTATACGTGTCTAACTTTAAAAGACGGACACGAAATGCAAAAAGGAGTCTATCAAATTTCTTAACTTTTTTACTGTGACTCATAACAACGCAGCTATCCATTCATTTATCCATTCATTCATCCATTCATTCACAGATTTATAATATATTTGAATCATCTACGATTCATTGGCTGGACTATTTCTTAAATCAATTGAATGCATGTACATTTATATAAGGGTTGGGGTTGTGTATTTAATGTATTTAATGTATATACACCCTTCTGCATCAAAAACGTTTTTATGTATATATTTTTTTCTTTACGCTGTATGGTTTAACTAATAGCTGGGTTTGTCATTCAGCCATTCCGATCAGCAGATCCTGATGTAATCGTAAAAAGCACCTAACGTTTCGTGTATTTCCATTATAGATGTGGTATCTCGTGGATGGTTCAATGAAAAACATAAGAAGGTCGGATTCCAATAACTTCCTTTATTATTACATAATACATATTTTAAGTTGTCCAGAAATGCTCATGGTTGGCTATTCAGACCACAAGTTAGTGACCTGCATGGTCAACCTTGACAGAACGCATAGACAGGGACCCGGTTACTGGAAGCTCAACTTGTCCTTACCGGCAAGTAAAGCTTACAGGGACCGGATTAGCACTTTAGTTAAGGAGCGGTTGACGGGCGCCATCGTCAACAGCAGGTGGTGGGGATCTCTCAAAAGAGAGATTAGAGTAGTCTCTATAGAATTTAGTAAGGAGTTAGCCTCAATTAGAAATAGGGAGTTGGTAGATAGTGTAGAAGAGGCAATTAGAAGCGGCGATGTGGCCAGAGTGCTAGCGTCGAGAACGGCCCTGGGCCAGTTCTTCGACGCGAAACACGAAGGCTGCATCGTCCGAAGCAAAATACGTGCTCTGGGAAACGAGGGGACCAAAACTGTTAGCTCGGCCCGCGTGACAGAAGCCAAAAGAGGGAGTAGATCCACTATCCGGTCTTTGCGAGACCAGGATGGACGGGTGATCCTTGAACCTAAGCAGATGTACGAGGCTTTTCAAAAGCACTTTGCCAGATTGTTCGGGAGGGGCGGGGAGCCGGTTGAGAAAGTGGACTTCGGTCCATACCTCGATGGCCTGCTGCGTCTCTCGGACAGGGAGGCGAAGTCCTGCGAGGAGCCGATTTCAGCCGCTGAGATAGAGGACGTGCTGAGCCAATGCGGCAAACGCAAATCCCCGGGTCTCGATGGTCTTCCATACGAACTATATCTAGCTATGCCGGACTTGTTCCCCGATCTCCTCGAGGCGGTCTACTGCAACTGGCAACAGAACGGGAGAATTCCCTGTGCTGTGACCAAGGGCGTAGTCACGCTAGTGAGGAAGGACGAGAACAAGGGGGACGATATAAATAATTTCAGGCCCATAACTCTGCTAAATACAGAGTTACAGATTTTGGCCAAGGTGCTAACAAAGAGGTTGGCGCTTGTCGTGGGCAACCTGGTGGGAGATGCGCAGACATGTGCTATCCCGTCCAGGTCCATCCACGACAACCTCCACCTTATGCGATACATCATAGAGAGGGTTGGGAACGAACCCGGCTTTGGTGGGGCCCTGATCAACTTGGATCAATCTAAGGCGTTCGATAGGGTCGACCATGGTTACCTGGATGCGGTGCTAGCGGCGGCAGGCTTCGGACCCGTTTTCAGGGGCTGGATCAATGCCATGCACAGCAGCCGCATCTGCTCTAGGGTCAAGGTGAACGGCTACCTCTCGGAGCCGTTCGAAATCGCGCGGTCCATCCGACAAGGGTGCCCTCTCTCCTCCCTTCTGTATGTAATGACTCTAGAGCCACTGCTGCGGAAGTTGGAGTTGCTGCAGGGCATCCCGTTGGAACCGGGATTGCGGAAAGCGGTGTCGGCCTACGCCGATGACGTAACAGTAATGGTGTCGACGGCCTCGGAAATCGGGGCGATCGGCACCTTACTGGAGGAGTACGAAAGGTTTACAGGGACTAAGCTGAACCGGGACAAGTCGATCGGTCTGAAACTCGGCACGTGGAGGGGCAGATCGATGCCCTCCGATGGCGTCGTCGGGCGCTGGATGGAGGGCCCGGTGAAGTTGCTCGGGGTCTGGTCGGACCAGACCTCCAAGTGGAGAAGAACTGGGGTGAGGTAACGAATAGGGTGTTTGCACTGACCCAGAAGTGGGCCGAGTGCAAACTGTCCCTGAAAGGTCGGGCGGAGGTGGCGAACACTTATATAGCGTCCGTCATCTACTACCGCCTGACCGTTGTGCCTTTCCCAAGGGAGGGAAACGCTCGCCAAAATGGAGCGCGCACTCTTCCAATTCCTTTGGAAGAAGCGGGCTCCTATGGGGAGGAGATCCATCTGCTGTCAACACCCTTCGAAAGGAGGGCTGGGGATGCCGTGGCTAATGATACGTAAACGCGCATTAAGGCTACGGCACATCCAGGTATTCCTCACCGGTCAACCGGTGTGGGCCCCGTTTGTGAGGCGAGCCTTTCCCAGACTCGTCTCGCTCACCGAGCTGCAATCCTGGGTCAAGCAAAGACCGAGAAAACTGGGCGCCTGGCACACCGAGTGTGCCCAGGCGCTAACGGATCTCTGGCAGGCGGACCCGGCTGTCAGTGGAGAATCCACCTCGTCATTCTATAGAGGGCTGGTGGTTAGCAGGTGCGACGACGCCCTCGGAGAAGCCCTAGGCATGGAGGAAGACGAACTGGCCAACCTGTTCGGTAGGACATTCAGCCCGGGACCCATGGATAACTTCCAGAGATCCCTCGCCTGGCAGTGCTACCGAGGGGCTCTGCCCGTTCGAGAAAGGCTCTACAGACACGGGCGCCCGGGTAGGGACCCTCGAAAAAGATCTGTCCCAGATGCGTGTGCGACGAGGAAACCGTTGCACACGCATTGGTACACTGCTCGGGCATTGCCGATCTGTGGGGCTATGTCGAACAACTGCTGTCAAGGGTGGGATCGATCCGGTTGACCACCGAGTCTATTGTAACGATCAAGCTGCCTCCCATCTTCAAAAACGAAGGAGAGGCGGTGTTTCTGTGCGTAATAGCCATGACGAAAGAGGTTGTATGGTGGACGCGTCTGAAAGGACTGAGGTCAGACACCCTTCTCTCTGGCCAACGACTGGTCCGTTTCTTCCGATATCATTTAGGAAGAAGGATCAGGATGGAGAGAGAGGTGCTGCACCCCAGCTGTTTTTATGAAAGATGGGTGAAAGTGGCGAGAATGGCCCGTGTGAATGGGCCTTCACTCTACATCAGACTATAGGTGAGGAAGATGAAAGATTAAGGGAGCACCCCCTCTCTGTGCTCCTGAGGAGAAGGGTTGCACACTTATTTTCGGGGGTGTGTGCGACCCCCCAAGGCGCCTCCTCCCTATTGAGGATTTTGTTATTAAATTTATTTTTGTTATATTTTATTTTATTTTTATATCTTGTTATCGCCTCCTCCTTATTGAGGACGCCTTTTTATGTAAACTCCCCTCATTGTACTTGTCCCACTTTTTGATGCCCTGGTGGCAAATAAAAAGAAAGTTATCTATCTATCTATCTATCTATCTATCTATCTATCTATCTATCTATCTATCTATCTATCTATATATCTATCTCAGTCTGTCGGTCTCTCTTACTGTCTGTCTATCTGTCTGCGATCTGTTTTTCCATATTCACACACACACACGTGCGCACTCTCTCTCTCTCTCTCTCTCTCTCTCTCTCTCTCTCTCTCTCTCTCTCTCTCTCGCTCTCTCTCTCTCTCTCTCTCTTTACACACACACACACATATATATACACACACACGCACACACACATATATATATGTGTCTGATGGTAGCTACAATGCTTCCATAGGCGGTATGCCGGTTGAGCACTCTATGCTCTTACAGAGCTGAGTATGATAGAATATAAAACGAAAAATCAGTGATGCATCTGAACTCAATATATATACTGTATATAAGAGAAGACGTTTAATTTGGTTGTCTTCTGACGGGAGGGGGATAAACCATTATCGACTTTATTAAAAGGAATAAAATTATTAAGAGGAATAAAAAATATAATATAATATATATATATATATATATATATATATATATAGTAATAATAATAATAATAATATTATTATTATTAAGTTTCAGAAGATCCCGTTAAGGGTGAAAGCAGCGATTCTTTGTTTAAACTTTAATCTGTTATTTTAATAAATAAATAAATAAATATATATATATATATATATATATATATATATATATATATATATATATATATATATATATATATATATGTTTTTCAAAAGTGGAATTGAGATGGACAGTTTGTGGTTTTTAAACCCTCCATCTCAATTCTACTTTTGAAAAGCACAAGAACTGCGAAACCGGTAAAGGAACCAAATAAATATTTAAAAAAAGACTCCAGTTGCATTTTCGATTTCATCTTTTTTCCTTATATATATATATATATATATATATATATATATATATATATATATATACTGTCAAGATGTAGATAATTCGCGTTGCTTTCTCTTCAACAATTTTTTTTTCTTTTTATAGTATCTCTTCCCCATTCTTTCCCGATTTTCTGAAGAATGGCGTAACACAAAAGAAATGATCAAATTCAATTAGTTTATATGGGTTAAACTGCCCAAGCGTGGCACTGCTGTCTATGAGACTTCGTTGGTATATAAAGTCATGAAGAAACTAAGCTTGATTTGTGGAGTAGGAGCGTTTTACTCTGGTGACTACTATAAAGGAAGTGCGGGTGTTTGGGCAGGAGTGAGAATGGGGCTTAGTCCAGGTACAGGCCGTTGCACGGGCTTAAATGCCGAGGGGTTCAGGTTCCCGCGCTTGGTAGGTGTGGATCATTAGGTGGTCATTTGTTAGTTTGAGGCATAGGTGTGATTTTTGTATGCGGATTTTTGTATGCAGATTTTTTATTTATTATGTTTTCTTGTCGAACAGTATGTAAAGTGCTTCGGTTGAGTGTAAGTTGCTGGGGTCTCTTCCTCCTGAGTAGGATAGGACCCTGGTGATGGTAGTCCAGCGTAATTGGTAGGTTATTCCAGTTTCGCATAACCGCCAGAGGTGGGTGGAGAGGCTTGTTGCATGCTTTTGTCTGGATTTCGGAAGCAATATTTGTGCTGCGTGAACTGGGAGTTGAAGGCGCTAGCCGTCATACCTATGAATACTTTTCTCTGCGTGCTGGTGGTGACCTCACATTTGTATACTACATTGGTAGTTAAGCAATTGGAGTCCAGAGGGCACTCTTCCCGTTGACGGCAGTTGCAGTATTGTTCTATTGTCGGGCTGGTTAGGCCGTGGGATTTGTGTCTGCTGGGTTTGGTTTTGTTGGATGCAGCGATACTTTGTGCTATATTTGATATTATTGAGTTGAATAACTTCACGGTGTTTTTTTTTTTTATTAAGAATTCAGTGGTACCGGTGTAATGGTGGGAAGTGTATCCGGATGATCCCGAAGAAGATTCGAGCGAGGGGTGGTGCCACTGCCACATTGTGGAGTGTACGGGGTGGGTTGTACTACGTAACCATATATTTCCTGTTCCGGCGGTGGTTGCGTGCACCTTGGGGGTCCGACGAATTCTATGTCTTGGTTAAATCCGCTACGACAGAGGGCGACGTTGTAATAGGGCGTATGCTCATGGAAGATCTGCTCGGTCGCGGACAGCCAGGAGATACGGATGGAGACGTTTTTAGTCAGGTTATTAGTAATGGAACGGAGGTGGTTGGAGTTCCTGTTGATATATTGGAGGGTCTCGTTGGGTTTCCTATACGGATAGTATAGTCCGGATTCGAGGATCAGTGTGACATCAGTGTGACATCGAAGTCCACTGAATTCAAGTGATGCTGGATGTTAATCCAAGGTCGGTAAAGAAGTCCAGATCCTTTCTGGTTCGGTCGGTTGAACGGCGGCTGAAGTTGTGGAGGGTGAGCAGGCCGTCGTCGCGATACAAGCCCCCTCTCTCTCTCTCTCTCTCTCTCTCTCTCTCTCTCTCTCTCTCTCTCTCTCTCTCTCTCTCTCTCTCTCTCTCTCTCTCTCTCTCTCTCTCTCTCTCTCAATGGAGTTTTCAAACGGCATTTATTATAATACTTTACAGCTGTTTCTATGCGTAAGCTCTCTATTTTCCTGTTTTTGGAAAAAAATTCTTAATCGAACTTAAACAGTTTTTTCTGCTTACGTCCAATCTGTCGCTATACTTCACCAAGGAATTTTTTTCCCTAACAGGAAAATAAGCGAGTGTTTTATGGACAGAATCAACTGTAAAGGATTTTAATAAAAGCTGTTTGAAAACTCAATTGTCTTTTGTTGATTATGATCTCCGTAAAAGAATCTCGCGTAAAAACTCGGATCTAATAAGGATAAATATTCCAGTTGTTACGATCAATAGAACAGCTTGCCCGTGAAATTAACGTGAATGTGGCTGAGCATTTCACAAACTCGACTACCCTTAACAAATTTTTCAGGGAGTGTCTGTGTGATTCAGAATGTGACAAGGCTGGCGTTTTGAATTACAGGTACAACTAATTTTTGCCAGCTGAGTGGACAGGAGCAACGCGAAACAAATTGTGTTGCTCAAGAGCACAACACGCCGCCGGGAATCGATCGTGAGCCGAATACCCTAACAACCACCCCACGCGCCTTCACACACACACACACACACATATATATACTTGCAACATAACACACAATTATATCCTGTCATATATAATATAATGAAGTTAATCTTATTCTAATCTTTTCAGAACCAAGTGGATCGCAGAATATTTGGACATTCCAGTGGAGAATTCTGGCGGCTTCCATATCCATTATTTTCTCTTTGATGATGTCTTGGAACACTTTGTTTTAATAAGAACTGCGTTAACTGTATCACTCACATTTTTTAACTTGACAGGATAATCTAATTAATAAAATCATTATGTTATGCTACGCATTTTATATGTACTAATTGGCTCACCCGAAATAAGGGCTCAATGATTTTCCTGCTCAAAGAATCAGTGTAAGCCCATCTTTTCCAGAGCATCTGGATATGAGAAAATGGCAAAGAGGTAATTTTATTTTATAAAAAAGCTGAGCACGTGAAACTCTACAGTGTTCTTAATGAGCTATATGTAAGTTTATGTAAAAATGAATTCCGTTATTTATTTTTATTGTTCAACGAATTATACAAATTTCAACTATAATAAAGTTATGTAAAACAAACTGAATTTAACATACGTGTAAAGTAACGTTATAAATGCACAAATATTGAAAAATAAACATTTATTTATTTGAAATATGTCATAGAATACACATATATACAAAGCCATTGTCTACTGGAAAAGTATATGGAAGCTGTTGAAGCTTGCCTTTAGAATCACTTATGGGGCTGCTAGAAAATTGTCCATTGATCTCAACCGTGATGTGGACAATGAGGGATTACCTTAATAATTTTTGTTCCAGAATAAAAATAAGAAAAAAATTGAACGTACATAATAATATAATAATTTTCCAGTTTCTATAATGTTCCTTTTAAACAACTAAATACATTTTAGAAAATCTCTCGCAGAAATTATAAAGTTACCTTTTTATATTTGAAAACGAATTTCTTTATATCAATATACGTGCATATATATATGTGTGCATATATGTATATATATACATACTACTGTACGTCTGTATACATATATGTATGTACGTATACATACATACATACTTACATTTAAGTAAGTGCCGTACTAAGAGTGAGAAATGAAATTTCGTTTCATTCTATTCCATTTATCGTTTTCGGTGCGCCCGGCCGACTGAACTCACTCGATATGTAAATTAGGCTGCTCAGCCGTTAATATGCATAAGGAAAGTATATACTTTCAGACGTTCAACCATCTGGCAGGAAGGTATACGATGCTGACGATAGCTAATAAGCTTGAAACTAGTACATCGTTCCTGTGTCAGTGTTGAACAAAAAGGTGACGTGGTTGCCTAAACACTGTACGGCGTAATTCGGGCTGTTTGTTTGTTTACAAACAAACAAACCGAGCATTATAATAAATGTTCGGGAAATCGATACGTGCATATATATATGTGTGTGCATGTATGTATATATATATACATACTACTGTACGTCTGTATACATATATGTATGTACGTATACATACATACATACATACTTACATTTAAATATATATATATATATATAATAAATCAAGAAAGAAGAGTGACATGGTTTGCTATACAATAAGGGCTTTATTCACATTGCTGACAATTGTTTCTCTGAACTGGTAGGTCTAGAGATCGCTACCCGCCTGCTTTTGCGTCAATCGATCACCAATACTTTGTTATAACCAGTAAGTTCACCAGAGCGTGCGAGAATGAAGGGAATACACAGGCATGCCTTCTATATATAGTAGTCGCATTAAATCAGAACAATAATAATACCAACAATACTAGCAATACTACAATAAATTAGCTAGACCGTAAATATTTAAAATAATCACAACATCAATCTAAGTAGGACATAGAGTATACTGATGACTTTAGCATGTAAAACGAGCTGATACGAAGCAGATGTATGAAATTGACATGTAAAAGCTGTCATGGGGTGTATTATATAAAGTGTAGAGATAACCTGGGGCTTGAAACAATGGACCATTTACTTTACTGTAGGTTTGCTGACCGTAAGGATTATTTATTATCTGACAGATAAAATATTTTCATTGTAGTGAGGATGGCAATTTTTATGCGGTGTAAAGCGGATTGATTATTTAAGTGGTCATATTAGATGAAGGGATTGTTAGTTCGAATCATGGGGTTGTTTAGCTTTCACAGCATTAATAACACATCATGTATGGATAAGACAACAATAATAATAATAATAATAATAACAACAATATAGTAAGTAAGTTAATACAGAGGTTAAGAAGCAAGGTATATATAGAGAGAACATAATGACTACAATTACGGATACATTGGGGTGGTCATTATAACAGGGGGAAGGTGATATTTCAAGGACTGTGGTAGTAGTCAAATAATGTACTTGGAATTAAGTTCATCTGTTGAGAATCAAGTGTGAGGAATTTGTGTTGACAGCAGCCGAGAAGAGATATATTTATGGGTTGATAAGATATTTGTAGACATTACTGCGGTATAGAATTAAGGAGGCTAGAAGCTGCTTAAAGAATATTATAGTTCTGTGGTGGTCTGTGTGAGAGTGCGGATTTCATATGTTGAATGCTAAGTTATGTTGGTTCAAATCACGGTGGCTTAAATCTTGTGAATTTAGTAGCGATCCTGTGTCTGCAGAAAATTGACCTTTCTATCTTCTTGTTGAGTAGTCTTTTATCGTTCCTAAGGATATACAGTAATTCAAGGTCGCAGAGCCTACAATAGGAAAAACCGGTACTATATGCCCTTGCGGTCGACAACCTCGACCAGTTGATATTGTAGTCGATGTTTTTGTCCTTAAGTTCCCAGATTTTTTAGGCGAGGGTTGTAGAACCCATTAGTGCACGGTTCTTCATCGAATGTCTGTGCACACACCATCTTTTTTTTAAAAGTATCCAATGTAATGCCAAGTGGAGTTGCCCGAGTTCACCGTACACATGTACACTAAGCTCGAATCAAGGCACCTGTTCGCCAATGGGCACCTATCTGGTAGGTGACAATTGCAGTTTGAGGTGTTATTCCGTGCAACTTCCACATTGCTGTTTTGTACACTTCTATAAGTGGGTTGTGATTCGTGCCCGTTGAGGTTTTGCTGCGGCGCGTTCGTATGCGTTTGCGGTTGAGATATTGTGATGTATTTATGTTTAGAATTTGGCGCTATGTTGCGCATAGGTGGGGCGGTCTCCCTAGAGGTATTTTCTGTGGTTGATCTTGCGTATGTGGGATTCTATATTTGCAGCCGTAGAGTATGAGAGTTTTATAGTTTTTCTATTGAGGATTTTATGATATCTATGTGATATAGGGAAGTGTTTATCTATTAGTTTAAAAAACGTAGAAGGCAGTTTAGTTTTTACAGAGGAGTTGAAGATTGGATTAAACCACAGGTATTTTCTTTCTCTAATTCTTCTATGGTTTCTAGGGTTTACATTATTCGTGTTTGGACCACCTACTCTAGGTGCTATTTGCCTACCTCTATGTCTAGTTCTGTTACCTCTATTTTTGTGTGAGCGGTTGGTGTCACTGTTAGTGGGTTTGTTTGAGTTGTCCTTATCCGTTATAAATTGCAGCTTTTCTTTGTGTCCGGCCGTATGTAATGCCGCGTTATAATAGTTAGCAAGTTCATTAAACATTTCTAGGTTTGAGGATAATCGGGATATTCTAAGGGATATACTACGTGCTATGGATCTGATTAGGGATCGGGGAGGTTTGAATTATAACTAATGTATGCCAGATTCTCATTATTTTTGTGGAAGGATTCTATTAATCCCGTATTTAGATTTAGGGTTACATCTAGAAAGTTTGCCTTTTTATGATTCAGTTCGTAGGTAATACTTAGGCCTAGTTTTTTGAAGAATGTTCTAATGTTTTTTCTTAATCTTTCTATGCTCTGGTTGTTTAAGTTCCTAGCTATAAGGAACGTGTCATCTCTATAAATCCCTCCTTGGAGGTTACTGAATTCTTTATGTAGGTTGTGAGCTATAAATAACCCCACGACGTCAGTGATTTGCGCTGAATCGTTCGATCCCTTTGTGATATCGAAGCTGTTTATCCTATCTTTTCTTACCCAATAGCTATTTTCAAATTTTATGATAGTCTTTCTCGCAGCTAGTATTATTTCAATTTCATCAGGGGTAAGATCGGAGTTATTTTGGGCAAATATAAGCGCTTTATCTAGGGTGGCCGGGGATATGGACGCGTAGTAATCATTTATATCGAATTGTATGAAGTCGCATGCTTCTCTATTTCTTATTTTACTGAACCATTCAATCTACAAAGAAGTTTTCTGGAGTTATTAATATTATTCAAATATTAATAAATGGATACATTCACATAATCAAAATATATGTTTTATTATACAAATATAAATTAGCGAGAATCGTATTTCAGCTCAGGAATTAACGAAAATCAACGTCCGATATGTGTGGCAAGCGCTCGATGATTCATGTGAATCAGAGCTACAACATACGTTAAGGGCCAAACACACTGAGATGATGGTTAAACATATCATCCGCACAGCCAAAACAAACGACCAAGTAATTCGGGTCAAACAATAAAAATATATGTGTTTATTATATATATGTGCGTGGGAATCCTCAAACACACACACACACGCACGCACGCGCACGCACGCGCACGCGCGCGCGCGCGCGCACACACACACACACACACACACACACACACACACACACACACACACACACACACACACACACACACACACACACACACACACATAGATGTGTATGTGCATGGTAGCACCTGTAACATCATACATTAAAATATTACGTTCAATACAATGGATAATTCATATCGTGCTTTGTTTAGTATGACTGGAAATACAAGAAATACTGTAATTCATTATACCGAACACCCTACATAATTTTGATACACTAAGTCACTATTTAATGTATGGGTGTGTAGAATATATATACACAGATAAATGCTTGCACTTGTATTTCTAATAATATGTATATGAACTTTCTCACGTTTTTCATATTATTTTTCTTAAAAACTGTTGAAATATTCTCTCTTTGAAATATTGACATAAAAGGGCACATTTTTCGATAAATAATTGTTTATACTTTTGGTACAAGGCCAGCAATCATCCCAGTGCATTACTGGTGCTTTATTTTATCGGTTCCGGCGGGACTTGAACTCAGAACGTAAAGAGACGTTACTCTCTACTGCAAAGAATGTTGTCCGAAAGCTCTACCGATACTGCCAAACCAGCACCCTTTTTCGATAAATGATGAAAGAACATTTCTGCAGCTCTTTTTTGTAAGATTACTTTTATTATATTTCTTTATATATATTTTATTTGTCGTCCACACAAATTTCTGCAATTTTTTCAATAACCAAGAGCAACAGATATATTTTTATCTATAAGTTCAGTAATGTGCTTATCTTCTTCTTCTTCTTCTTCTTCTTCTTCTTCTTCTTCTTCTTCTTCTTCTTCTTCTTCTTCTTCTTCTTCTTCTTCTTCTTCTCCTCCTCCTCCTCCTCCTCCTCCTCCTTGCTTTCCTTTTCTCCTCCCCCACTTCCACCATTTCCACACCTTCTTGTTCTTCCCCTCCTCCCCTTTCTCAACATCTCTCCTTCCTCCTCTTCCTCTCTTGTCTTCCCATCCTCCCCTTCGTCAGCTTTCTCTCCTTGCTCTCATCCTTCGCTTCATCTCCTTCCTCCCCTATCTCCTTGCTCGGGGCCTAACCCTGGGTCTCCTGCCGGTTGGTTTTGCCCTTAAAATCTGTCCAGAGATTCTTTCCTAAGATTTCTGATCACATGCCCATAATATCGGAGATATGATCTTTCAATTCGGAGAAATAGCGGCTTTACCTGGACTGGATCTTCGAGCTATGCACCTTATCGAGAACGTTACTCCAAAGACCCTTCAGAGGAACCCCATTTCGGCTGCTTGTATTTGCGATCGTATTCTTTCGCTCATTACCCAAGATCCATGACCATAGAAAAGGGTTGGCACGAATAGCGAACTGAAGATAACGAGTTTGTCTTTTACACCTACCTCCTTTCTTCTGATTACCGAATGCTGAAGCTGGCACAATACTGCACCAGCTTCTGCAATTCTTGACTTAATTCAACCTCCTGCTTTCCATCACTCGTGAATACGACTCAGAGATACTTGAACTTCTCTATCTGCTTCAGTAGTACTCCATTCACATGTAGAATGCACTGCGCAGGCTTCCTTCAGAGGACAAGTGTCTCAGTTTTCGCAGCACTGATTTTCATTCCAGCCATGCAATACTCTGTATCAAACCTATCAAGTGCAATTTGGAGATCATCTTCTGTCGAATTAAATAACACCACGTCGTCTACAAATTCCAGCCGACTGATTCTACACCCACATTTCAATCCTGTTCATGAAAACAATGAACACGAGAGATGACAGTACACACCCCTGGCGGAGTTCGACTCCCAAATTGAATAGTTTGATTTATCCGAACACAAATACTCGGGCATTCGTATAGTGACATCAGGGCAACAAAAAACTGACCATCGATCCCATAATTCTGCTGAACCTTCCACAGCAGGTCCAGAGGAACGCGGTCATATGCTTTTTCGAGGTCTACAAAACAAGAATACACCTTTTGGCAATCCTCCCACGATTCCTCGAATACCTGTCGCGGAGTGAATATTTGGTCAGCTGTGCTGCGTCCGGGGCGAAAACCACACTTTATCAGCTAGCTTGAACTCGACAATTTCCCTGCATCTCTTTGCCAGACACTTAGCATAGACTTTACCGGGGAGGCGTAACAAGGAGATCCCTCTGTAATTGGAACAATCTCTCTTGTCTCCTTTTTGAAAATTGCTTATGTGCCTTTCCAACGATCCAGGCCAACCGGTAGACACGAGTCAGCCAGAGAATACCTTCTCTATTTAAGGCTTTTAACATCTCGCGCCGGATATTATCTTTCCAAACGGCCTTGCCACATTTGAACTCTTTAATTGCTCTTGTGACCTCAGCCTCTAAGAGGTTAGTAATCGTTCCCAGATGCACCAGAAGATGCTGTTGTGATCGGGTTTAGGAGATCAGTGAAGTATTCTTTCCACCTCGCGAGGATTCACCTTTCTGAAGAGAGGAGAACCCCAGACGCATTCGTGATAGCAGGTGTGGATAAGGGCTTCTTATTATGAAGTCGGCGGATGGTCTGTCAGAACGCTTTATTTGCTGATCTGAAGTCGGATTCCAGCTTAGCCCCAAAGTCCTTCCATGTCTTAACTTAGGACGCCTTTACTGTCTCTGCTGCGATTCTTCGTCCTTGCCTGTACTGCAAGTGCAAGAAGGAGGACTTATTTCCAAGCCAAGCTTTGTAGGCCTCCTTCCTTACTTGGATGGCATATTTGACGTCTTGATTAAACCAAGGGGGTCCTCCTGCAATTCAGCACCACACCAAGCCTTTCGCCCGTTGTATTTAACACCTGAAGCAGAAACTGCTGAATTGAACAATCTCCACTCTGTTTCAACGCCCGCAGTTTGCTCAGGGAGTTCTCTGAATTTGGATGCAATAGTACCTGCATACCTAGTCCTAACTTCATTATCCACCAACGCTTCCAACTTTATTCTGTAGGTCGATCTGGATCTGTCAGTTTTGTGGGCTTCCTTGGCTTTCGGTAGTCTCAAGCTGCAAATAACTATATGGTTATCAGTTGATAGCTCAGCCCCTCTCCTAACACGAACACCCAACACATAATCGCAAAGATCAGAGACAATGACAAAATTAATTATTGATTTCTGTCCCTGATTCCCTGTATACCAATTTATATTTATGGGTGTCTTTATGCTGGAAGGTGTTCATAATAGATAGTCCATTGCTAGAACAGAAGACTAATAAGGTCTCACATTTCATATTTAGATCGGGTTCGGCGTTTCTTCCAATCACGTTTCTTTCTATCAGGCGGTCAATTCCATATATGACTCATTTTAACTACATCTAACGCTGCAGTGACTTCGTCAAGGAAGGATATATATTCGGATTCCTTGTTTAGTGCACAAACTTGCATCACCCCAAAAGACCTATCTTTCAGCCTAAGCTTCAAGAGGCAAATCCTCCTTCCTAATGGGATCCAGTCCATAACACATTCTTACAGCCGGGATCTTGTGAGTATCCCCACTCCCACCTGTGCAGTCATTTTTGGCACCACACCTGAATAGTGGGGTTTCCATCCTATATCGAAATCTAGAGTATCAGAGCTACGGAACTTTGTTGAGGAAACCCCGACTATATCTAGCCGGTAGCATCTAGCCTCCTCCACTGGTTCTTGCTCCTTACCTGAAAGGGCTGTGGTGTTCCAGGTTCCAATTATCACGGTTTGCTCCCTTCTGAACCATCTTTTGCTTCTCTCGGGATACGCAATTGTGTATCCAGTCACAAATCTGGTACTTTCTCAAACCCACGTAGGCTCTTTTAGAGGCGGCCTTTACTCACCTCATCATAGCTATATCACTGGGCTGTTTTCTTGTGAGCTACAGGTGTCACCCATTGCTTTACCTCCCCAAATAGTTTACCACTGTCTGTCCGGGGTTTCTTATTCGTCCGGCAGCTGTCTGTTTATATCACAACTAACCATCATATTTGACGGCCGTATCGATATCCACCACCTGCGACCCGTTCTCTAACAGAACTGCTCTGGAGAAGTAATCATATGCTTAATTGCTACATTGAACAAGAAATTGAGATAAATGTGGTCGGTGCAGATGTATAGAAACCACGTAATAGGAGGACTGCAGCCTGATATACGCCGCCTCCGTACCAATAATTAGCATGGATTCGGTTATTGTTATGTACGGGTCTGTGCATTTGGATAGTTCTGAAGGATATATATATGTATATATATATAAATGAAATGATTACAAAGGGGAATATATACTGTTAGAACATGTTTATATAAAAACACCTACATACGTCTCGCCCGATACTTAAATATTCACTCTCTCTCTCTCTCTCTCTCTCTCTCTATATATATATATATATATATATATATATATATATATATATATATATATATAGTTGTTATATAGTAAGGTGCATTATATTGGTTGTGTAAAATGGTCCAATAAATTTATGTTAGCAATATTAAGTTCTCCACGCTTTTGTATATCTCACATTCCATTCAAGGGAACAGCTAGATGATGTAAAATGGAGTATAAGTATCAAAATGAAAATCCGAAGGCAAGGTAAAATTCCAATCATTTAATCACGACACATGTTTCAATAAGAGATAATCGATCTATCTCTTATTGAAACATGTGTCGTGATTAAATGATTGGAATTTTACCTTGCCTTCGGATTTTCATTTTGATATATATATATATAGAGAGAGAGAGAGAGAACGAGAGAGAGTCAGAGAAAGAGAGAAACAGTCAAACTAGCATAGAACTTTTAAAACGATGCGGTATACAGTAAACAATTTATAATTTGATTCTTTTATCACAACATTCTTTGTGAAGACGCTTGACTCCATGGAAAGGACGTGTCGTTTGGAGTCAAATCAATTGTTGAGATAAATAGTTTACGTCATGTACATATTCAGCAATTGTCTCATTGAAATATATTTGCCATTGGGTCTTTTTTCAAACAGATTACATTCTCCTTCTTTAGTTCCTTTTACTCCTCATGGAACACTGGGCGACAAGAGATCTCGATTCCATCCGGTTATAAGCCTATAGAAACGACGAGCAGATACCTGACCTGCGAGCAGTTTTGAAATAATGTTTCCGTAAATTCTGGAGAACATTTCAATCAATGTAGCATATGTGAATGAGACACAGCTACATAACTACAACTACACCATTACCGTATTGTTTATAACAATAATGTATTTTTTATATAATGTAGTATTTAAAATATTTTCAAATTGGTTAAAACATAACAACAAAGAAACCAGCACTTGTGTGCATATTATCTGATACCAACGCCGTAATTAACATAACTATTCTGCAATAAATACATATTCGAACAAAAGAAATGCATTGGTTCTAGAATATTCTTCCATTTCCCGCTGAAATTCTTAGATCAAAATGAAGGTGGTGTGGAAATAGTCAGGATCAACTTAAAATCATATCTGTACAGTTTTCAGAGTGAAGCTTAGTTATTATCTCAAATCTGTTTTCTTTCATATTGAAATTTAATGAAAATACTCAACCCACTTATATTATTTAATAGACTGGATGTATCAATCCAAGTGATACATCAGTTGATCTCAAGGGTTTCTACTGAATCTTACATTCAAATTCAATTAAAATTAGCCAAACCTTATTGGTTTAAACTTCTAAATTGGATGAATCAATAAATCTCTTTAGCACGATATAAGGATCGTCTGTTTGTAATACTTGAGTTGTTAAGGCGTTGTACTTGAAATCCAATGGGATATTCCTGCGCAAGTTCGAATTCCCTTCACTCATAATTTTTTCTGCAGTTATTTTAAAGAAAATTGATAAATTTGAATATTTTGATCATTCCATTTTTCGTCCTTTAATATGATTCGATTTAAAATATTTGATCTTTGCAAAGTCCATTTTATTCCACTGCCCGTAGGTTTGATGTCCACTTTTCATACCGATACATATGTAGTTCTGTATCTGTTATCATTGAATTATGTCTTAATGACTCTAGTTCATATATTCCACGTTTACAAAGAATATGATGAGTAATTCAATGGTTTCTTTTATTGTTTATGTCAATGTAGTTTTGCTAAATATCATATTTACTTTCTAAATGTTGATTTAAAAAGACAAAACGCTATGGGAGATTTACTGACCGGATTTATATACCAACATTTCAACAATCATGTTATTGTAGTTAAAATAACGTAACTTTTTTTGTAATAAATATTTATGGATAAAACCAAAGAGGTTGAACTTTAAAATTAGGCCTAAATATTTTTTCAGAGTGAATTTAGTGATACATCAGTTGATCTTAAAATCCACAGCCATATCATATATCCAAATTCAATGAAAATTATTCACACCTCACCACTCGTTTGAACTCTTAAACGTATCATGAGATCGCTCAACTCAAATAATTTTCTATGACCTTAATACCAAATATAACGGCTTTTGGTTTGATGTTTTCTTTTATTCTTATTATAGATCTAGTCACCTGTACTCGGTGTAAATCATTGAAATATATATGTTATTGGGTTTTCTTTAAACATGTTTCTTTGGTTGATATGTTTATGATTTGGAGAATATTATTTAAGCTTCAATGTCATATTGTTATTGTATTTGACCATATTGGGTTTTAGTAAATATCGTATTTAAAACTCTTTCTAAATAATGAAATAAAAACAAACGTTCACGGATATAAAATGACAAACAGATGTGCGATATTTACGAAACACAAACTAACGTCTTAAACGCTATGGCATTGCAGCTGAAACAAAGTAATAAACAGCTATAGAACCTATGCAGGAATATTCCGATTGATTTCACGTCCAACGGTCAACCATTCACAGATAAACGTTTATCTGACAGTTTCTGGCAATATTATGAAGGCGGACGCTATGCTTTACAGCATAGAGTTACGGCCCTTTACGGTCTGAGTTCAAATCCCACCGAGTTTAACTTTGCCTTTCATCCTTATGGCGTCGATAAAATAAAGTACCAGTAATGCACTGGAGTAATTGCTGGCCTTGTACCAAACGTAGAAACAATTATGAGGGTATTACTCACCTGTTACCCATGCCATAACCACTAGTTCTATCATTCGTTCCAACTCGTAAACTGGATAAATCAATAAATATTTCTAGCAAAACCTTATTCCACAAAATATGAAATATAGAAATGTAGCAGTAAATTAAATATATTTAACATAGTTGGTTATAATCAGGTATATTTTTTCAGTTTTGACATAAATTTCGGTATCCGCCATTGTTGAAAGCCGATTTGCTTTCTTCCTAATATATAAGTTCTAAAATTATTCCTGATATGTAACACCAGCCTCAGTAGTATTTACATTAAAAGGATTCACCAGGCAGTTACATATCTTCACGTGTAAAATGTCAAACCGTTTTTCCATATCTAATTTAAATTGGTTGGGCTAAACACAGAAACTTTCAATATTTTCAAGCTTTAATTGATGAAAATTCTTCAAAACTGATGAAATTCCTTCTTCAGTATTATGCCGTAAAAGTGTAACATTTTCGATGAATAATGAAAGAACATTTTGTAAACTATAAATGTAATGGATCCTTGAAACTGCAATTCAATTTGATAGAACTTCTTGAAAATGTCTATCAAATAATGCATGTTTTGGTTGTTGTCAAAAAGCAACCCTTCTTCTTCTTAATCCACTTATTCCTGGGAGGGATGTGGGGGAAGAGTCCTCAAGCACGGCCTTCAGCGTTGTCCTGTCAGAAGCAACTGCTTCCAATTGATCCAGTTGGATCCCCAAGCGAAACTAACCGAGCTCATGGATGTTATCCAAACATATTGTTCGTGGTACACTCCTGGGTTTCCTGTCGTAAAATCTGTTCGGCGATTCTTTCCTGAGACATTCTAACCACATATCTGTAGTATCGGAGCTATTATGTCTCAATTCGGAGAAGTAGTGGCTCTACCTGGAGCAACTCTCTGATCTCCGAGCTACGCACTGTATCGAGTAACGCTACTCCAAAGACCCTTCAGGGGCGCCCCATTTCGACAGCTTATATTCTCGATCGTATTCTTTCGGTCATTATCCAAGAGTCATGAGCACTACTGCACCAGCTTCTGCAATTCTTGCATTTCATTCAGCCTCCTGCTCTATAACACGCGTGAAAACGTTCTCGAGATTCATGAACCTCTCTACCTGCTTCAGCGGAACTTCACTCACATGCAATGTGCACTGCGCAGGCTTCCTTAAGAGAAAGAGTATTTTAATCGTCGCAGTACTAATTTTCATTCTTTCCGTGCATCATCCGGCAGCAAACCTTCAAGTACATGTCAGAGATCACTTTCTGATGAGTTAAGTAGTACCATGTCGTCTGCAAATTCCAGCCGACTGATCCTACACCCACCCGACTGCGCATGTCAATTGTGTTCATGAAGATTATGAACAGGAGAGGTGACAGTATGCACTATTGGCAGTGTCCAACACTCACATTGAATGATCCGCCGGGTCTATTATTTATAGTTATCAACTATTATTAAGGTAGGTTATCTGCATTGTGGCGACTATATTTAAAAAATTACAAGTCTCACAGTCAACCAAATTTTGTTTACACTTCTAACCACACGTTTAAATGTACTACGAAAACAGTTTTTAGCGACCAGGGAAACTTTGGCGCAATGAAGAGATACGTCGATTCCCCGCATGCATCTCTATCCATCTTGTTTCGTTTCCATTCAACTATGAACTACAGTTATCTGTTTTGTGGCGACAACACACACGCACACACACACACACATATATATAAATATATACATATGCGATCGATCAGTCGAGAGAGCTTTATGTTAGGTTAGACTAAAGAATTCAAATAAAATATAAAAGTATTAATGATTAAAATCTTGTGATTAACAAAATATTTTCATTACAATTAACACTAACATGTAATCAAATATTTCCAACGGTAGACTTATTTTTTATCATAATTTAACACAAAATGGCATTTTGCCGACATTTTTACGAAGACAATTTGAATGGACCTACCAAATAAAGATATTACAGGAACGAGTCCTAACCACTATCAATGAACCAATCACAGTAGCTTTCACAAATTGGCGGATTTGATAATATTATCAGTTGAAGCCAGTGAAGTATGAGCAAATATAAATATGGTTACTTCCGGAGCGAAGAAAGGCTTCTATAAAGAAAAATATTCGCCAAAGTTTGGTAAACGAAGATTGTTTTTTCTTTTTTACTTTTACAATATTATTATCGTATAAATATATTTTAACATAGAGCGAAATTTTCTTTTTTTCTTTTTAACATAGAGCTATTTTGTTTAATTATATGTATCGATGTATAGAGCTATTTCAATTAATACATATAAAATATATAAACATAACATGAACATTTTATTAATTAGATGTCAAAAAATATGAGTAATGTAATAAATCCAGTTCTTATTAAATCAAAGTGTTTCGAGACATCACCAAAGAGAAGAGAATGGATATGGAAGCCGCCAGAATTCTCCACTGGAATGTCCAAATATTCTGTGTCCCACTTGGTTCTGAAAAAAAAAAACTTCATTATATATATATTATCCTGTATATCTGTATATATATGACAATATATAATTGTGGTGTGTTATGTATATATATATATATATATATATATATATATATATATATATATATATATATATATATATATATATATATAAGAGGGTGTTAAAGTTTGCTTGAAGCATTGTGAAATATGTAAAATATGTAGTTTAGAAAGCCACAACAATGCAGATGGGAAATCTCGAGGTAGGAAGTGAGTGAGAAATAGGAGAAAAGTGAAAATTGAGAGAAACGAAAAAGGAAAACAAAACAAAGGTAGAAGGGTTACCGTAGTGGAGATTTAATCCCAATATTTCGGGCTCACGCCCATCAACGGGGGAAAGTTCCAAAAGGGGGGGAACAGGCTAAGCCGGAGAAAGTTGTATTGTCGTTAAAACATAGGAATGCCGTTATGGGGAAAATTCAAACGAGGGAAAGAATGCGCGTGCGCGTGATAGGCTGTGGCAAAAGCTACTGACCAATTGGGTTAAATCAATAGGGTGCGCTAGCGTGTGAAAGCCGTAAAATATGTGTGTGTAAATATATATGTGTGTGTAACTGTGTGTGTATATGTGTATGTGTGTATGTATGTGAGTGTGCGTGTGTGAAAGATAGTGGGCCGTAGAAGCTGGAATTCAAAGGGTGTGAAAGGTGGTAGGTTGTATAAACATGTGTGCGTGTATAAATATAGATGTGTGTGTGTGTGTGTGTGTGTGTGTATGTGTATGGGTATACATATAAGTGCGTGTGTGTGAAAGATAATAGGCCGTAGGGGCTGTTACTGGTCACTATGGTTAAATTAGCCATGTCAGCTCATTTCTCTCAGCGCCTTCTACTCCAGATACGTTGATGACATACTGATACTCACTTCTTCCCGGGAGATGGCGAATGAAATTCACCAAATCTTTAACGACACTGACCATCACGTCGATTTCACCATTGAACACCCTGAAGAAGACGGGTCACTCGCCCTCCTCGACTTCCGTATCAACATCTCGGAAGAAGGAGACATAAACACCACCTTCTACCGCAAGGCAGCGTGCAAGGACTTATTTGTGCATTACAACTCAGCCCTCCCCAACAACGCTAAGAGAGGCTATGTCCTAAATGAACTTACACGGATCACTAATAGATGCAGCGACCCTATGGGTGGTCTCACCCATACCACGCAATTCCGTAATCTACTCAAGTCTAATGGATATCCCAAGCGACTGATTAACAGAATTAGAGACCCCAGACCCAATAGACAGACACCCACTAGAAACTTAGATAAAAGCAGGTGCTTCTTTAAAATCCCCCACCTGAGTGATTATACCACGAACGCCATCCGCAGGGCCATACGGAGCGAGGGACTTGACATACATTTGGTCCACACAGGACCTTCGCTCCGAAGATGCCTCTCCACCAAACCCGACGAGTCAGATGGGACGTGTTCCCTCAGCAACTGCCCGATACGGGGGGCAGATTGCCTACGCACCTATGTCGTATATAAGATTCAATACGATAAATGTAACAAGTTTTACATAGGTAGCACCATCCGACCCCTACATGTTCGTATCAAGGAACATGTCAACACCAACGCATCTTCCTTCCGTAAACACATCCTTAAATGCGGAAACCCACAGGGCAGACCCTTGGTCACAGTCCTAGCGACTGAACGCAGCATCGGATCCTTAAGGATAAAGGAAGCACTTGTTATTAAGAACCTCAGACACCCACTTAACAACCGGGCTGAGAGAAATGAGCTGACATGGCTAATTTAACCATAGTGACCAGTAACAGCCCCTACGGCCTATTATCTTTCACACACACGCACTTATATGTATACCCATACACATACACACACACACACACACACATCTATATTTATACACGCACACATGTTTATACAACCTACCACCTTTCACACCCTTTGAATTCCAGCTTCTACGGCCCACTATCTTTCACACACGCACACTCACATACATACACACATACACATATACACACACAGTTACACACACATATATATTTACACACACATATTTTACGGCTTTCACACGCTAGCGCACCCTATTGATTTAACCCAATTGGTCAGTAGCTTTTGCCACAGCCTATCACGCGCACGCGCATTCTTTCCCTCGTTTGAATTTTCCCCATAACGGCATTCCTATGTTTTAACGACAATACAACTTTCTCCGGCTTAGCCTGTTCCCCCCTTTTGGAACTTTCCCCCGTTGATGGGCGTGAGCCCGAAATATTGGGATTAAATCTCCACTACGGTAACCCTTCTACCTTTGTTTTGTTTTCCTTTTTCGTTTCTCTCAATTTTCACTTTTCTCCTATTTCTCACTCACTTCCTACCTCGAGATTTCTCATCTGCATTGTTTTGGCTTTCTAAACTACATATTTTATATATATATATATATATATATATATATATATAGAGAGAGAGAGAGAGAGAGAGAGAAAGGAAGAGAGAGAGAGAAAGAGAGATAAAGAGAGAGAAAGAGAGAGAAAGAGAGAGAGAGAAAGAAATTCGTTTTCAAATATAAAAACTGCAAAGATGTAGGTGAAAAAGTTAGATCAGCTCAGAATACGATATTTATTACAATAAACTGTACACAAGGCTACATAGAATAAAAAAAATGAATTCCTAATGTGCAAGTATATCTACACATAGAGCGAATTTTACATTAAATATATTACCAGTGTTTAGTAATATATCACACACACACACACATACGCACACGCACACACACATACACACACACACACACATACACACACACATATATATCACTTAAATTAAATGGCAACTAAGCTTATGTATTCTTCGGTACTCAGAGTTTCACAACGCTGTCTGATTAATTCTAACACCATCAATCTTTGTGAAAATGCATTTGCTGATTTGCTATGTGTTTTAAGTGATATAAAATACGTCTATATTTACATATACTTTTGTAATTACAATTCACTCTAAGACAACGATATATTTGGTCTTGCAGTCCATATTCCTTTCTATTTTTCTTTTTCTCTCTTTTCTATTCATTTTGGCTAAGCACCATTACCATTCGTTTCCCGAAGATTACATAGGACAAACAAAATTTATTTTCAGAAACAGAATGACTATTCATCGTCAACCAATAGGAGACCCCAGTACTAAACAATTCCACAGAGAGGGCATCAAGACTTATGTGCGACAAATAAGACGCCACCCCCAAGTTCCACCCACTTTACTTTTTTTTAGACAAACCACTGATCAAAGACGGATAAATAAAACTATATCTTCTTATACATAAAACTATATTTATACAAAAATACAAACCACAACTCAATAAACTTCAACAAGATACATTTACTAACAACTACTCCCTCACACATAAACACATACACAGACACATACAATCCTTATTCATTCTGACACTTGACATGTTGAAGTTACATAGCCGATAGCCTTAACTTTGGGCAGAATTATGGCTTTTTTTTACATGACACTAATGCACGGACGCAGTAGAGAACAAGGTTTTATACCTACATACAAATCTTGTTTATTCTGCCATTTGACATTGAATTTACAAAGCCTTGATTTTTAGAATGTCAATATCCACATTTTGACGCAATTACAATTATCATTATTAATTTTCTGCGTAAGGGCGGTATCGGTAGTGAGTCGAGAACCATGCTTTGCAGCATAGAGTTATGGTCCTTTACGGTCTGAGTTCAAATCCCGCCGAGGTTAACTTTGCCTTTCATCCTTACGGGGTCGATAAAATAAAGTACCAGTCACGCACTGGGGTCAATTTAATCGACTTCCCCTGCCCCCAAATTACTGGCCTTGTGCCTATATAAGAAACCATTATTAATTTTCTGTGTAAGGGCGGTGGATTGGCAGTATCGGTAGAGGGTTGGACGCCATGCTTTCCAGCATAGTTACGTCCCTTTACGATCTGAGTTCAAATCCCGCCGAGGTTGACTTTGCCTTTCATCCTTACGGGGTCGATAAAATAAAGTACCAGTAATGCACTGGGTAATTGCTGGCCTTGCGCCTAAAGTAGAAACAATTATTAATTTTCTGTCAAAGGGCGGTGGATTAGCAGTATTGCTAGAGCTTCGGACAATATGCTTTGTAGCATATAGTTACGGCCCTTTACATTCTTAGTTCAAATTCCACCGAGGTTAACTTTGATTTTCCTCCTTACGAAGTCGATAAAATAAAGTACCAGTCGAATTTTCTGCGTTTAAATCAGAAATCATTATTACTCTTATACCACACAACACTCACGCCTAAACGTAGTGGAGAACTAACAGAATTTCATGGTCACAAACGCAATTCCTGTTCATTCTACTACTTGACAGATTGGATTTAGAGAGCTTTGATTGACTTGGACTGTCACTAGACACATTCAGGGAACCATGTGAGCCTTAACCTTTGTCGCAAATAGCATTACTTTTTTCACATTAATGCACGGACGTAGCGGAGAACTCACAACATTCTCTGCCTAATTACGTGATTATCCCCAACCAATGAAATTATATGCTAAGCAGATAGAAATTTGAGCCGTGTTCTCTTCATAGAATACGAACATTTTAAAACTCCAGTCAGAGACGAGAAAGTTCCAAGTCTTTCCATCTCGTTTAATTTTTGAAAATCACGAATCTGTGAAACCGGTAAATAATTTGTTTTTAATCAAAAGATTTTAATTATTTATACATTTTTAAAAATTTGAATTCTTAAAAACTTCAAGTGCATTTTGAACTTCTTTTATTTATATTCTACCCGTGTGGAGTGATAAACATTTCTTATACATAATCACCCCAGAAGGAACGAAAATGTCACTAAAGTCTGACCAAATGACAGCATATTGAACCAAAAGATTCTTTAATCTTAACCAATAAAATCAACCATTTTCAATTTCTTTTTTAATTATTTCTACCCGCGTGGAATAACCCCCCCCCCCCACACACCTGTATATATATATAGTTCGCTTCCTAGCCACGTGGTTTTGGATCCAATATATAGCCTTGGGTTGGCCTATGTCTTATGAGTGAAATTTGGTGTGTGCGTTGGTGTCTATAGTTATGTTTATTGTTGGTTTGACTTGTAATTTAGCAGTTTGATAAAAAGATGAATAAAATAAGTGCTACACTTTAAAAAATCATTTCTGTGATCGAAGTGATCGATGAAATTCCTTCAAGGCGGTGTCTATGGCTGAAACCAGTAAATAAAATCTCCCCCTCTCTCTCTATCATCATCATCATCATCATCATCCTCATCATCGTTTTACATTCATCTTCCACGCTAGCATGGGTTTTGTTCCATTTGATGCGGGAATGGTCGGGAAACAATGTCTCGCTCGTACGGAAGTGTATCTAGTACACACACACACACACACACACATATCAGAGTGTTGTAGTTTGCTTGAAGCATTGTTGAATAGGAAATATAAACTTAAATAATTTTGAAAATTATACAATCATGCATTAGAAAATTAAAAGTACCAAGATAACAATAGATTCTTATCGTAACAAATTTAATAATCCATTTAAAAATCCATTATCAAGGGAGTATCCTTGTGAGGGTCTTAAATGATCGATCGGAAATGAGTTGTTAGGAAGGTAGATTTACGTTAAATGTAATGAAAAGACGTTAACATTTCGAGCGTGCGCGTTGTGAAATGTCTGGGATAGAGTGTATGATATATGCATGTGTGTGCGTGAATGTAAGTGTGCTTAGTGGGATTTATGTATGTGTGTGCATGAATGTAAGTTTATGCAGTGAAAGGCGTGTGCGAATCTTTACTATAATAAAGAAAGGACTGCGTCCAGAATATATTTTTTTACTGTTTGTAAAATAAGTAGGATTACTTTGAATAAATAATGAATGAATATTGCATAATTTATGTAGTAAATTTCGTAACTCTTGATTAAATATATTTTATTGCTTATTTAAAGATTCATTTCTTTAAAATTTTCAAATGTCAACACTTCCGGTTATATTATAACACTTACAAAAACATCGCATATATTTCCGTCGCTAATTTTCTCCTAATGCAGTTTATATATAATATCGTATTTTTTAAATGTATCATGGATTACTTTACTGATTGCAGAAGAGAGTGTAACGCAGACTTCTGTGCATATTGTCAATTACGATTTTATTTTATGTATCATATCTACCTATGCTGCGTTCGGCAGCTAAGACTGTGGTGGTAATGTTGCTGTCCCGGTTTCCACATTTGATGATGTGTTTGCAGAAGGAAGAGGAGTTGGTGTTAACATGTTCTTTAATACGGAGGTGTAACGGTCGAACAGTGGTATGTAGAATAGATTGCACTTGTTACATTCTAGCCTGTATACTACCTGTACGTAGGCAAAAATTAGTGTTCTGGATAGGGCAATTGGCTAGGGTGGATCCGTTATCCTCTTTAGGGGATTGCCTTGTGGAGAGGCATCTTCGCAAGGAAGGTCCAGAGTGAGCTAGTTTGATATTGAGGCCCTCTCTCCTGATGGCTTTGCATATGGCGTTGGTGGTTTCTTCACTGAGATGTGGGATATTGAAGAAGCAACTATTATTTGTGTTGGTCTGATCTCTGGGTTTGGAGTTTCGTCTTAGGGTGGAGAAGGAAGCTGGGTATCCATTAATCTCTAACACCTGTGGAATCGTCTGATATGGGTGGCTCTATTAGCAGCGTCGCTGCATCGGTTGCGTATGCAAGCCATTTCGTTGAAGATATACCCTCTTTTAGAGCTGTTGGGAGTGCAGATTTGTAATGCACAAATAGGTCCCTGTTGGCCGCTTTGCGGTACAAATCGATGTGGATTTCACCGCTATCAGAAATGTTCAGTCTGAAATCAAGTAGAGCGGAGGACCCGAATTCGGTGGGATGTTCGATGCTGAACTTGATGTTATTGTCAGCATTGTTGAAAGATTCGAAAATCTTGTTGGCATTCTCCTTGGTGGATGTGAGGTTGAGTATATCATCCACATACCTAGTGAAGAAAACGCAGATGTTGCAGGAGCCGAGTACTCGGCGTTCTAGTCTGTTCATATACTAAATGGCTAGTAAACCCGATAGGCTGGATCCCTTGACAATGATGGATAGGAACTGGTGGATGTCGGTGGTGATGAGGCTGAAACAATCCAGGTCACTGAAACCGACACATTCAGTGAGTATGTCCACTGCCGGGAGTGTAGGTACCGATGTGTAGAGGGATACTACATCTCGGCTGGAGGCGTACCTGTTGGATTTAAGGGTGTCAAGTTCTAGTTGGTTGAGTCATAGGATGACTTCATTCGAACTATGGACGTGGCCCGGGAAGGTTGTCAACAGGGGCTTTAAAATCTTGGACAGAAGCCAAGAGATTTTAAAAGATGGTCCTTCAACACTGGAGACAATGGGTCTAATTTTCAGGTCGGTTCCTGCTGTTTCTCGTTATGTAATTGTACCGGAATCTCTTCGGGAGCCTTCGTCGGTCACAGATGTTGGTCCAGGTGGTGTTGATCCGGTTCTTTATCAGCGCGGGTGTAATTTCAGTGACTTCCTAGTAGAGACTGTCGTCGTTACATTCATGCACACACATACATACATCCCACTAAGCAGACTTACATTCACGTACACACATGTATATATCATACACTTTTTCCGAGACATTACACAACGCGCACGTTCGAAATTTTAACTTCTTTTCATTACATTTAACATAAATCTGCCTTCCTAACGAATCATCTCTGATCTTTGATAATGGGTTTTTAAACCCGAAAATATTTGGGATTATTAAATTTGTTACGGTAAGATTCTACTGTTATCTTGGCACTTTTAATTTTCTAATGCATTATATGGTTTTCAAAATTAGGGCGGCGGATTGGCAGTATCGGTAGAGGGTCGGACGCCATGCTTTGCAGCATAGAGTTACGGCCCTTTATGATCTGAGTTCAAATCCCGCCGAGGTTAAATTTGCCTTTCATCCTTACGGGGTTGATAAAATAAAGTACCAGTAATGCACTGGGTAATTGCTGGCCTTGCGCCAAAAGTAGAAACAATTATATGGTTTTCAAAATTATTCAAATATGAACAAAGTCTGATTCACCGTCTTGGGTCTTATTCCCCTCTTGGACTCAACTCACCTCCCCAATTTCTCTAATACCCCGTCCATTATCACACCCCTAGATTCCTATCGCTTTCTCTTTGCTCATAGCTTCGTACTTACATGCATGCACACTCTTTTACTCACATATACACACATATCTCTTAGTTTCGTACGGACCTATAACACACACACACACACTCATGCTTACGCACATGCTCAAGTATAGCTCTTTTTACAAAACTTTTTTTTTCCATTTCAGGTAGACGCGCGCCATCATCCACTTTTCTAAAAAACAAATCATACACAAAACGCCAGCACCAACAGTTTTGCAAGAGATGTCAACATGAATGGACCTATTATTTTTATCTAAAGACATTTTTTCCAATTCCATCTCGCCCGTCCCCTTAATCTATTTTATTTCTCATTCTTTCTTCTGATGAAGGACTAATGTCCGAAACGTTAAGACCCTCTTCCTGCTATATCAAGCGTTAACCTAATATATACCTTCCATATACTGTACCGATTGTGTTGTTATTTCTGTTTACATTTTACATACATTCATATATATATATATATATATATATATATATATATATATATATATATATGTAAATATGTTTTGAAACAGTGAGCAGGTTTGAAATTAGAAAATAGAATAGCTTTCACCGTATAGCGGTGAAAGCTATTCTATTTTATATATATATATGTATATATATATATATATATATATATATATATATATATATATATAAACTAGAATATATATATATATATATATGTATATATGATATTAAATAAATGGAAACTATATTTATAAAACCATATTTATTTCATTATATATATTTCAGGGATATCATATTAACAATATGTTATGCCTTCTTCAGACAAAATACAATATAAACAGTCTTATAAATAAATAGATACGACATACCTTTCAATCGACTTGCATTTGGGAAGTTGATTTGTTAACCCAACAATTTAAATATAACTTTCCATATATATGTATATATATATATATATATATAAAATAGAATATATATATATATATATATATATATATATATTCTAATTTATATATATATATATATTCTATTTTATATATATATATATATATATATATATATATATATATATATATATATATATATATATATATATATATATATATATATATATATATATATATATATATATATATATATATAAAATAGTATAGCTTTCACCGCTATACGGTGATTAAGGGGACGGGCGGGATATATATATATATATATATATATATATATATATATATATATATATATATATACGCGATAAACAGAGAAAGAGAATAAACAAATGTACAGAAAATTACCTGAACAAACTTTAGTTTTTAGTTTTGGGAGAAGATCTGTCCAAAATCCACATCTATTATTCATATAATTCTCCTTAGTTTCCAGGTTTGGTTTGGCGTCGATTACAAGATATTTCGATCTTTTGGGTGTGAACTTGGACCATGGATCATTGGAACAGTCTGAACAATTACCATTATTAGGATTACTTGAGAAAATAAAAAACAACAACAAAATTGTATATTTGCGCTCCTTTGTGTACTTTGTTTAAATTATACTGAGATTAACTTCACGTCTCGTTTTTCCCCGGGAACGATTAAATATAATACACTTCAAGTACTAGGATCGATTTAATCTACTATACACTCATCTAAAATATTTGCCTCTACTAATGGCAGGTAGGTCTACTTGAACAAAGAACCTTTGGTGTTACAAACATTAGGACCAAGTGATCTACAAATTACACACTGAATGTTTTAAAAAAATGAAGGTCATGTTATATAATGCAATTCTTCATATGCAGTGTTTGAAAGAAAGAATGGTAACAAATAGAACTGGTCTCAAGGCTAAATCTTGATATTATATATATATATATATAATATGAAGGCGTGTGGCCGAGTGGATTCCTAATCGTGAGGTTGTAAGTTCGATTCCCGGACCGGGCGATGCGTTATGTCCTTGAGCAAGACACTTTATTTCACGTTGCTCCTTCTACCTGGAGTTGCGACCGATAGAGAGTACTAGCAATTGGAAAGACCAACGGAAACATTGTTTCCTCGGTCCGATTTGACGAAAGTCGATCGACTAAAAAAATATATATATATATATATATATATATATGAATATTCGTAAAATTTGCGTATTCTCGGTGCGAAAGGTAGCCGTTACTAGCTACTATTTGCATAGTAACATTTTCGGGTTAAGATATAACCACAAATCGAACGAAGAGCGTGACAGAGAGAGCGAGGGAGAGAGAATAAGAAATGAGGGGGTTTGAGAGAGAGAGATGGAGAGAATGAGAAATGAGGGAGTTATATAGAGAGAGAGAGAGTAAGAGGAGAAAATGGACCAGAACGATGGGGAGATGGATATATATATATATATATATATATATATATATATATATATATATATATATGTTAACTTTAAAACAATTCTGTTGAGAACTTAATTCGTTTTGTGATATTCTGCAATTTTGCAATAATAATACACTTACTGAATTCATCCGCCAAAATAAGGGTTGCCTCCCTTGTCGAGCCCCACGTGGGTATTGGTAACGGTCAATCCTTAGCCTGGCACTTGAACTAAAAGCCTGTTGAGAAAGTGACGTCCTTGTTCAATCATCTTACCAAAAGCTTAACATTATTTGTCTAAGCGGACAGTACTTGATTTAGGAGTCGCAGAAACCCAAATGCTGGATTTTCACCAACCATCCAGTGGTCCGGGTAAATTTTTCAATCATATTTTTCTTATTTTGTTTGACCCGAATTACTTGGTCGTTTCTATGGCTTTGCGGATAATGGTTTAACCATCGTCTCAGTGTGTTTGGCTTTTTAACGTATGTTGTAGCTCTGGTTCGTTAGAATCTATTGAGCGCTTGCCACACATCTCGGAAGTTGTTTTTCGCTAATTTCCAATAGCCGAAATACGATTCTCGCTAATTTATATTTATATATATATATATATATATATATATATATATATATATATATATATATATATATATACACATACATACATACATACACACACGCTTCGTTTTGTATTTGTTTTGTAAGGTTTCTCATCTGAAAACGTGTGTTGAAACAGATATTGTTATACTTTGGGAGGGTCATGTTGCCAATAAAAACACACGCACCTTGATTTTCACTTCGTTTTATTATAAACTCCCAGTTGGTTAGTTTAATAACCGGGTAGCTGTTTATTTGTTTATTGTCAAAGCTTTTCCCTCACACGTTCTGTGACCCCCTCAGTGACTAATTTGTTATTTTGTGTCTCTTCTTTGTTCTGACCTACAACGTCTTGTTTTTGAGAGCAAGCATACGTGTAAGAATTAGTGGATGGATGAGAAGATGCACTGTGAATACGCCTTTCTGTATATCTATGGAGGTTAAGAAAGACAGAAGGAAAAAAGAAAGAATAAAAGAAAAAGAAATAAAAGAGGATAAAGAAACGACAAAAAACTTACCCAGATTTAGAAAAATTTGTAAAAAAACTTGTCACCTTTTTTGTCAGTAAAATGTCTTCTTCTGAATAATTTCCTCCAGATAAAACTCTCGTAAACACAAATGCAATATCATACCCATGCATTATACCGAACCACTTCGGCCACGGATTTAATTTCGAATAAAATTCGAAAGAATACATATAGACGTTGGAATGGGTGCTAAATTTCTGGGCAAATTCAATAGAAGGACATACAAATTTAGTATCTGCAACCACTTGGTCTAAAGTGTATCTATATTTTTCAGTTTCAGAAGAGGGGTACACACGAGAACCATAAAGATAAGAGATGGAATCCACTTGTAGAGAATTGAGAGGCATTGGCTCAAGTACTTTTTTTATTAACTTCTGTCCGGTAGGTTTATTTATTGGAACAGTCCCATTAGAAAGGAAATATTTTCCGTATGCCAGAAAGAGAAAAGAATACCCTTCATTTTTAACAAAACCAACTAACACATCCTTTTTCATGCTTTTATTTTGTAGAATTTCGTTTGGTTTCTCTGTTAAGAAATAGTTGTCTATAACTGGACAGAAAGTAAATTTTAGGAAGGTACTTAGATTATAAAATTGTGCGATTGCTAATTTTTCGGCATCAGCTTTAAGAAAGCAATCTAACATCTTCTTAGTGTTTCCAGTTGAACATTTCAAATAAGCAGCCATCTCTTTTGCTCTTGCAATGTTCCTGTCTATAGGAACGACAGCCCAGTCAGTGGTAGATGTCCCACTCATCATAATAGCGTTCTTGAAAAGGTCGCGAGAAATTGGAGATATGACATGTAAACTAACAGATGCTCCACCAGCACTCTGTCCAAACAATGTCAACTTATTAGGGTCACCACCGAATAATGCAATGTTATTACGGATCCACTTTATAGCAAGACTTTGATCTAGCAATCCCATGTTACCAGGAGCCTGTTCATTATTTAAAGAAAGAAAACCAAATGGCCCTAATCTATAATTAAGTGATGCGACGATAATATTTTCACTGGCCGCTAACCATCGTCCATCGTATATGTTCATCGTGCTTGAACCAGAAATAAACGAACCTCCATGTATCCAAATCATTGTGGTTAAATTTAAATTCGACTTTCTTGCTTCTGCTGGTGCCCAAATGTTCAAATAAAGACAGTCTTCGCTTACGTTAGTATTTAGTTTGAATAAACCCGCTCCATCAATGTTGTCATATTTATTGCTGACAATTTGAGTACACGACGAAACATATTCCTTGGTGTCTTTTGTGTTATTCCAGGGCTGAATTTCTTCAGGTCTTCTGAATCTTAGATTACCAATAGGAGGTTTAGCATATGGTATTCCCAGAAAGACATCTAGGTCAATACCCTCAACAGAAATTGTTTGTCCTTTAATTTTTCCAGTGAGAGTCTTAATTATCGGGTCTTCTGCATAGACACAAAAGTTTAAAAGAGAAACGATGAAAAAATATTTCAGTGCTTCCATGATATGATTAAGTGAACTGTTGAAGAAATGCTAAATAAAGAAAAAGAAAAAAAAAGAAAATATTTTAATAACGCATTTGAGTCTCAGTGAAAGGGATCTATATAAGAATGTTGGCGGTATCACACAAAAAGTAGTAAATTGGGGACCAACAGTAGAATTTTAGGGGTCCATAAAAATTTTGCTTTCAAAGAAAATATTTTAAGCCTTAGAATAACCTAACTGTTGAAGAAATGCTGAAGAAAAAAAAAGTCATTTTAATAGCATATTTCATTGGGTCTTTGAGCAAGACAACTTTAATTATTCATCTTTAAGTATCACATTATAAAACACGTGGATTGGCAGTATCGGTAGAGGGTCTGACGCCATACTTTGCAGTATAGAATTACGTCCCTTTACAGTCAGAGTTCAAATCTCGCTGAGGTTAACTTTGCCTTTCATCCTTAAGGGGTCGATAAAATAAAGCACCAGTAATACACTGGGATAAATGCTGGTCTTGTGCCAAAAGTAGAAACAATTATTGTATATATATATATATATATATATATATATAGAGAGAGAGAGATTTTTGAGCATATGTTGGTTGATATGATTCCAGTTCCTCAGTGAAATAACAACCCAACCAGGAACTGGGCATATCAGAGTATTGGCAAAATTATACACCTCAACAACATATGTACTTGTCTATACCACACTAATTCGGACTGCCTGAAGAGGTCACAGCCAAAGATGGCTGTCACCGAAATATATATAGCAGTAATAAACGAAGCTAAATTTTAAACATTTGACTTTTTATTTTACTTTATTTTATATATATATATATATATATATATATATATATATATATATATATATATATATATATATATATATATCATCATCATCATCATCATCGTTTAACGTCCATCTTCCACGCTAGCATGGGATAGATGGTTTTGTTCCATCTGGTGCGGGAATGGTCGGGAATCCGTGTCTCTGTATATATATATAGTTATAGGAATAACCAAAGAGTGCTTAGAAATACATTGCTTTATTAGCTAACAGTGTTTCATCCATACACCATGGCAGGAATCCTCAGAGCCTATACACATGAGTATATCAGTAGTTGCATGCTCCATCGAGCTGCGCCACCAGAACAAGGTTAAATGACCAGCAGGGGGGTCCCGAGGCTAGCGCTATATGGAAAAAGACAGAATACATGATGCACATAATGTCATAAAATGTCTTAAAAATTTAAATTAAAAAATTAAAAATTACAGAAAAAAAAAAAAAAATATATATATATATATATATAGAGAGAGATTACAGTAATCAAAGTTCAGTTTAAGTCATTTATTTGCTTACAATTGTTTCCTCCAAACCGAGGTTTGGATTCTTCGGAGCAACTATTTATAACATACTTGACCTCCTTTTCAACCCAAGAGACACATAAAACATATGCGCATATTGATCAACAGTGGGGTGACATTCATCAAATGAAATAGCATGGCAATTTACATATAAAGTGTTACATGATAAAAATAAAGTGTTACATGATAAAAATAAAATAAAATAAAAGCAAGAGTGAAAATAAAGATAAACATGAAGCGTTGGCAGTCTATGAAGATAAAGCAAGAGGAAAGCTTAGAGTAGTCAGTGCATGAAGCAATCTCCCGTGTAGCATACACGCTTGTCTTATCTATACATGATTAGAGTGCGTCAGAATGATATTTGCAGGGTCAGGCAGTTGAAGCAGGCAATCGATCTTATAATATAGGCTGAATTATTAAGTCATTTATTCTCATACATCTGTATGATATACAGTCTCGGATGCGGGGAAACACCAAAATATCAAAAACCTTCAACATACTATAAACCCTATTGTATCGTAGGCAAGGTCGTACCACTGTCCTTGCTCACACCACCACTCACATAATCCATGAGACGCAATATATATATAGAGAACATGCGTCTATCGTATAATTCGCAGTGTTTCAGCATATAGTCAAGCTATAAACGGTATCCAGTCGGTTCTTAATTAACATATCATGCTGTCCAAATTCCGGAAGTGCCTGAATGATTAAGGGGAACTAATGCGTAAGGGGAGGTAACTAGCTAGTTATTTGAGTTACATTACTATGCTAAACTACATTAATGGTGATTCAAATAGGTGCCTATCATGTGAAGTTATAACTAATATCTAGAGTATGGTACCCATTTATAAGTTAGAGAGTTGTTCATTAAGAAGTACAAGGGTGTATATACTAGGATGATTGCCAACCAATAATTAAGGGGTGTCATTCCTGAACGTTCTATAAGAGGAGTCGGACTCTCAAGTCACTGCTCAATGCAAATGTAATACAACAGTAGGACCTGGTATGGTCCCACTATTATATATGTCACCCGGTATGCTCCGGGTCATTGCTTGCCTGCATCTCCAGTAAATCTTCGGTATGGTCCGGAGATCCGATCTCTCACATAAACGCACTAGTCTGGCCATCAGGTAATAGACAACCCTCTTCTCAAATATAAATCAATTATGTATCACATCTCCAAGCTAGAGTGGAGTCTATTAATAGGTATTAAAGGAGTCCACATCAAGGTGATTACGTGCATAATTCAATGAACTGATCGCTTACAGTATATACCCACTTAACAATACGATTATCAATCTAATCATCAATCTATCTCTTGGTGGTAATCCATGCACAGGACTATGCTATCACAACCAGTACCGTGTCCCCATTTTATACTAATCTTATATTTGTGCAATGCAGAATAAGTAGTCCACGGTCGGTATATCGGTATTAGAGGTACAAGGGGGTATTCCCAGGGTAGGTGGCACTCAAATGCTGTCAGTATTATCTTTAGAGTATAGAGATGGGTGTGGATGTGAGGTGTAAGGTGTGCTACTGATGTTAATTGCTAGGGGTGGTGCCGGTTCCAGTCTGACATTATTATATATAGGGTTTAAAGTTTTGGAACGAGTGTCGGAAGCGGTGTTGGCAATTTGCGAACACTTCTGATTTTTTATTAAGGAGATTACGTTTAGAGAAGATGATAGTATGGGTCTCTAGTAGACAGAGGTTACAAAATTTATCAGGTGGTTTGTACGATGTTGCACTACCTACCACTTCCCATTTAAGTGTATATATTTTATTTTTAGTTTTTAGATAGTGTATGTAGCTAGATAGTGAAGTGGAGTTGGCTAGACTGTGTTTTTTGAAAGAGTGGAGGTGCGAATTGTATCTAGTTTTGAAGCAGTTAGAAGTGGAGCCTATGTAGGTTTCAGAAGAGCTGTTAGTTGTGACTGTACATGAGTATATGATATCCTTGGTTAAGCATTTTTTATCTAAAGGGCAGGTTCTACTTGATCTACAGTTACAATTACTCTGGGTGCTAGTCTGCCAGTTACTATGCTGTGTAGAAGTTTGGAGGTTAGCTATAGGGTTATGGTTATGCGGGTTGTGGTACGCAGCGTTAATGTTTACACTAGTGCTATTACTATTATTTCCATTGATATTACGGTTATTTGTTATAATGTTACTTTGACTGTCATTATGAATGTTATTTTGAAGGTTTATCGACCGTTGTGATTTAGTTTGTTGGAAGTAAGAATTAATTTTTCTTTTATTAGTACTAGCTATGTGGTATGCTAAGTTAGGCGTAGTAGAGTATGAGATCTTAATAGTGTTTTTGTTTAAAAGGCCGTGGTACCTGTGGCCGGATGGGAAGTGTTTATCTAGTAGTGAGAAGAAAGCCCTAGGAAGGTTGGTAGAGACGTTTAAATTGAAAGGAGGGTTGAAAAATGTATTATTTCTTCTTCTATTTCTGTTTTTTATGTCTGGTGATTTTTTTCCTTTAATGTTCCTATGGTCAATTCTGTGGTGCGGGTTACTCTTGTTGTTACAATCCCTATTAGTGTGTGTGCAGTTGCTATTCTTATTATTAAATTTTCCCATGGACATGTTGTGTGAAATGATGTTGTAGCTATGTGTTTTTGTAGGTAGGAACTCTATCCCTGTATTATGGCCTGATCTAGCTAATGCCTGATTATAATACTGCGAGTTATTGTTAAATGTGTTTATGTCATAGGATAGATTAGAGATTCTATTAGATACTCCCTTAGAGATAGAGTTCAATATAGATTTAGGGTGGTTAGACTTGGTATCTACGTAGATGATTTTTTCATTAGGTTTGTGGAAAGGTGCATATATCATTGAGTCTAAGTAGAGTGTGGCGTCTAGGAAGTTGACGTTTTTGGTGTTTTTGTCCTTGGTAATACTAAGGTTAAAGTTTTTGAATGTTTTGTGCAATAGTTTTCTAGTCCTTTCTATATTGAATTTTTTATAGTCTATGAGTAGAAGTGCATCATCGCGATACAAACCACCGCTGAGGTACGGAAGTTCCCTGTGGATTAGGTTAAGTAAGTATAGGCCAACCAGATCAGTGACCTGCGCCGAGTCACTAGACCCCATAGTAATGTCGAAGTTGTTTTACGTATCCTTGCGGGTCCATAATTGGTCCTCAAAGGTGATTATTATTTTACGGGCCGCAAGTATGACATCAATCTGGGGTCTAGTCAAGTCACTATTGTCCATGGCCATTATAAGTGCCTTATTTAGTAGGATAGGGGAAATAGAGGTGTAGTAAGAGTTGATATCAAATTGGATAAATTTTTTATCCTTGTTATCTATTATATTTTTGAACCATTCAATCACTTCACCCGTATTTCCCCATTGCTTAAGGTAAATCTTGTGTTTAATCTGTGGGATGATTTTGTCTAGGATTTTTTTACTGATAATGCCAATGTCAGACCTGGAGGGGTAGATTAGTCTAATCGAGGGGTTGCTAATGAAGTCTACCTTATGGTCTTTCAGAGAGAATCTAGGGGGGTTTGGGGTGTAAGGTTGTGTATGTCTCTGGAGCCCTAGTTTGGATACTATATTATAGCCTTCCATATTAATATCTTCTAAGTTTTTCATAGTGGTTTTTTTGTAGTTTTTATGTAGTTCATTATATATAAACTTTCTATACGTATTATAATCTAGGCTGTATATATTATTAGTTTTGTCGGCATGTACAACAATTTTACTACTAGATTTGAAGTCATTAATAGAGGTGCTAAGTTTGTTTAAGAAGGTGTTGTTTTTATTATGGTGTTTTTTTGTATTTAATGTTTTTAACTAGTTTAATTAGGTTGTTTTCGAAGAGGTTTAATAGTGTGTTATGAGGGGGGCTTCTAAATGTTTTAAAGCCGAAGGAGTCAAATTTGTTGGTGTTATTATCCTTGCCAGATTTGTTTCTATCATAATGGAATGTCCTCCATCTCACTCTATTGATAAAGGAGTTTACACTGTTGATCAACAACTTTTCATATGTATTTTTGGTTGGTAAAGGTATGTTCTTGGTTGACATAGGGAGTTGGTCTTTGATCAGCATGCTGGTAATTTATGGTATATCAGCTCAACAAAATGGAGCAGTTATTAGTATTAAGGGTACTATTTATGGTTATGTATGCAATAAAACCTTTGATGGTAATATATTATATATACACAAACCCTAAATAGTGAGAGATAGTCTTTAATTACTATCCTATTACCAGTAAGTTAAATAGCTCAATGTAATAACATCAGTTGTTATACAGAGCAGTTATATAGAGATTACAGTAATCAAAGTTCAGTTTAAGTCATTTATTTGCTTACAATTGTTTCCTCCAAACCGAGGTTTGGATTCTTCGGAGCAGTTATTTATAACATACTTGACCTCCTTTTCAACCCAAGAGACACATAAAACATATGCGCATATTGATCAACAGTGGGGTGACATTCATCAAATGTATATATATATGTGTGTGTGTGTGTGTGTGTGTATATATATAATTATGGAATCTCGAAGAGTATCATAACCACAGTTAATTGAGGTATTCAATACGTTAGAAGAATATAGGCATCATTTCTGAGTTCAAATCCCGCCGAAGTTAACTTTGCCTTTCATCCTTACGGGGTCGATAAAATAAAGTACCAGTAATACACTGGATAATTGCTGGCCTTGTGCCAAAAAAGTAGAAACAATTATTTTATATAGAAATGACTAGAACTGATGATTTCATACAATGAAACAGTTTTAGTCCTATAGAGATATTTTCTCTCTCTCTCCTTCTCCTCTCTCTCTCTCTCTCTCTCTCTCTCTCTCTCTCTCTCTCTCTCTCTCTCTCTCTCTCTCTCTCTCTCTCTCTCTCTCTCTCTCTCTCTCTATATATATATATATATATATATATATATATATATATATATATAAACGAGTAGGACCCCGACGGCTGAGCTCAAGCCGTTTCGACGGCCAATTCTGGACTAAATGAAACTTTTTTCATTTAGTCCAGAATTGGCCGTCGAAACGGCTTGAGCTCAGCCGTCGGGGTTCTACTCGTTCCTATTACCCACTCTACTACCCTAAGTATTGAGTACTTTGGTGCGTTATGGTCCACCTGGTTCCTTACCACATTTCCTTCGTTATATATATATATATAAAGAAAAAAAGATGATAAGATGAAATCGAAAATGCAACTGGGGTCT
>OZ024741.1:86922513-86946097 GCA_964016885.1 Eledone cirrhosa
ATGGATGTTATCCAACTATCTTGCTCAGGGTCTACCTCTGGGTGTCTTGCCGGTTGGTTTTGCCTGTAAAATGTGTCCAGCGATTCTTTACTGAGACATTCTAACCACATGCTCATAATATCGGAGTTGTAATCTCTCAATTCGGAGAAGTAGCGGCTCTACCAGGAGTGACTCTCTGGTCTCTGAGCTATGCACTTTATCGAGTAACGTTACTCGAAAGACCCTTCGAAGGAATCCCATTTCTGTCACTTTTATTTGCAATTGTATTCTTTTGGTCATTACTCAAGAATTCATGATCCTCGGTAAGAGTTTGCAGGAATACCAGGAAGACGGCGAGTTTGACTTTTACACCTACCTCACTTTTGATTGCTCAATGCTGAGGCTGGCGCATTACTGCATCAGCTTTTGCAATTCTTGCACTTAATTCAGCCTCCTGCATTCCATCACTCATGAACACGACCCCAAGATACTTGAACTTCTCTAACTGCTTCAGTAGAACTCCATTCACATGTATATAAATTTGAGGGACTTCTGTCTACCCGTCCATCACGCAATGTGTATGTGTGTTTGTGTGAATGCATGTGTGTGTAAAAGGAAGGAAAGGGATACACACATATATATGTCTAACATAAAAACAGTGACACACACACATGTCTCTAATTTAAGAACGCCGAGAAACTCACGCGCGCGCACATACACACACAGTCTTATTACCACTTAAGAGCTTTGGCCCGGGCAAACATCCCCTCAATTTTGGAACCATCTGGGTTGTCCTGAATTGATGGGAAAAGACTTGACGGTCTTACTCTGTGCTCCTGGTCAAGAGGCAGGTGCCTTACCTGGGACGTCATAATTAGTGGCTCTTTTACTTCTTCCCACATTCTGGATGCAGCGGTAAGGGCGAGAGCTACAGCATCCGAAGCTGAACGGAACAAAATCCTAAAATACCGTGTTCTGTCAGAGTCGGGCTACTGACAGCGAGATTCTTATATTCACTGGCGGCTCGCCAAACAGAGGTAACTGGTGAGTATCGTGAGGGCACTTGCTTGTTCCAACACCTCAGCGTCGCCATCACTCCAGGTAACGCTTTTTTCTTTTCCTTTCCTTTGTATATATTATATTGAATTGGTAGTATCGATAGAGGGTCGGATGCCATGCTTTCCAGCATAGTTACGTCCCTTTACGGTCCGAGTTCAAATCCCGCCGACCTTAACTTTGCCTTTCATCCTTACGGGGTCGATAAAATAAAGTACCAGTAATACACTGGAATAATTGCTGGCCTTGTGCCAAAAGTAGAAACAATTATATTTGATAGTGTTTTCGTTCTGTAACCATAATATTATATTAGGGCAGTGGATTGGCAGTATCAGTAGAGGGTTGGACGCCATGCTTTGCAGCAAAGAGTGACGTCCCTTTACGATCTGAGTTCAAAAGCCGTCGAGGTTAACTTTGCCTTTCATCCTTACGGGGTCGATAAAATAAAGTACCAGTAATGCACTGGGTAATTGCTGGCCTTGTGCCAAAAGTAGAAACAATTATTTATTCAAAGTAATCCAACTTACTTTACTAACTGGATTAAAAGAAATAAACCCTACGCAGTCCCGCAGACCTTACTTTATTATAGTTTAGATATAAACGTTATGATATAACGATGCAAATATATAAACGTTTATATAAGCGTTATAATATAGCGTCCGTTATATCATAATCGGAAGTATTGACATTTGAAAATCTTAAAAGAAGTGAATCTTAAAATAAGCAATCGTTATATATAAGAATATTTAAGTTTAATCAACAGCTACGAAATTTAGTACATAAATTATGTAATATTCATTCATTATTTATTCAAAGTAATCCGATTTATTTTACAAATGGGATAAAAAAATATATTCAGGACACAGTCCCGCACTCCTCCCTTTATTATATTATGATATATATATATATATATATATATATATATATATATATATATATATATATATATATATATATATATATATATATATATATATATATATATATATATATATATATATCATAAAACATGTCTATAGAATCACAAGATAAAATATATACCATTTCCTCTCCCAATTAGCATAATTAACTATATAAAAAATCGAATAGACCAGGCTATAAGAATTAGGCTTCTATGAAGAAATCTCCAACAAATAACTGAAACTAGCCCTTCGCGTCGGCCGCAACGGAATATTTATCGAATATTTCGACAGCGTAATCGCCCAGATACAGTCAATTAAACAGAATTAGGTGTAAAATAAACTAGGAGAAAATAGAATACATTTAAATACCTCTACCATGGTTTCGTCCGCATTTTGAGATTACCAATAATTATGTAATAATTATGTAACTCGAGCATCGGATTCATCAGCAAATTTGCTCTGATCTAGACACTAAATTTTCCAAAGTGATCGCGCCAAGAATTCATTCAAAATGGCTAAGAATCGTGACGTAGTAGCGGTCAGGTTGGAAGGGGTGTGGTAGTTGCTTACGGCTAGTGGCTTTTTTGCTAGAAAGCACAGCACAATACAGCCAAATTTGTATCTCAACCTAATGGGAGATTATTACATATAAAGTTTACATATATATATACATATATATACATATACGTGTTTTGCAACGGGTCACTTTGTGGCTCAATGAAAATTTAATAAATTAAATAATCAGAGCTATATATCATATAACTATATATATATATAAATTAAAATAATATCTAAGCATAGAAATGACTCAACAGGTAGACAAATCAGAGAAACAACTGAGATAGAACTAAGAAAACCAAAGTTAAACAGTAAGAACGAATGGAATAACAACAACAACCATACCCAAACAAACAATACTGACCTAAGGGAAATATAAATAAATAAATATATACACAAGTACAATAACAACAAACACATATAAACACATACTAGTGAACAAAGATAAAATACAAAAACACATACACTCAAACGCATGCGCAAACAGAGACAGAGACAAGAATAAATAAATAAAATAAAAATGGTGGAGGCATTCAATACAACGGGAGGAAACATAATAGTACCACTGTTGATGTCACAGATGTGTGATGAAAGAACTTTGATAGACTATATATAAATATATATATATATATATATATATATATATATATATATATACAATAAAAGGAAATACACAGATACATGCGAATACATACATATACATGCATATACACCATATATCCCTGAATTTATGTGGTGCCAACCTTAACCATTGTTGCTCAATGATTAATAGGGACAAAATAATCTGAATGAATTAGATTGACTCAATAGCAGAGCTATATAATACATTATAAAGAAAGAAGAAATATTAGATATAAATAAAAATATATATATACCCAATATTCTTCGACATCTTCGACTGCGCAGTTTCGTGGCTACTATGCAAAAACATTACATCATAGAGATGCAGTATTTTGTGAGATTTGCCAACTTATCAAGAGAATACCTCATTTAAAGTTTCAAAACACGTCCGCAAGGCGTGAGAGAGAATCCCGGAAAGGCGGAGGGGGAACTTATCACGTGATACAGCGGTCAAGAAACAGAGTTAAGCCTCTTACAACCAAGAGAAAAATACCACAAATGGCGGAGGGGATATATGTGTGTATATTCAGGGATATATGTGTGTATATGCATGTATATGTATGTATTCGCATGTATCTGTGTATTTCTTTTTATTGTCTATAACTCCCTAGGGTAGAGTAACCATTGAAGTATAGTGACTGCTGTCAAGATTACACTATTTACACTTCTAGCCCTCCTTAGCCACCTCGTCTGTAGCCTAGATATTAAAATCCCTCCGCCATTTGTGGTATTTTTCTCTTGGTTGTAAGAGGCTTAACTCTGTTTCTTGACCGCTGTATCACGTGATAAGTTCCCCCTCCGCCTTTCCGGGATTCTCTCTCACGCCTTGCGGACGTGTTTTGAAACTTTAAATGAGGTATTCTCTTGATAAGTTGGCAAACCTCACAAAATACTGCATCTCTATGATGTAGTGTTTTTGCATAGTAGCCACGAAACTGCGCAGTCGAGGATGTCGAAGGATATTGGGTATATATATATATTTTTATTTATGTCTAATATTTCTTCTTTCTTTATAATGTATTATATATATATATATATATATATATATATATATATATATATATATATATATATATATTTATATCTGTATTTTTAACCGTTGGTAAATCAATGATAAACATTGATTGCCAGATAAATTAACTATGGAGATATAAAAGATACAGAAGCGAAAACCAACCCAAACTAAACAGTGAGTGTGTTCTGTTATCATTTCTGGTAATATTATAACAATAAGACCCTCCCCAAGTATAACTATATATATATATATATATATATATATATATATATATATATATATATATATATATATATATATATTGTGTATATATATATATACACACAGTATATAATGAAATTAGGAAAATTAACAAAGAGAAGATAACGAACGAAAACAATGCAAAACGAAAAAAACGTTTTTTGAAGGGGAAACCTTAATTTTTTTTTTAATAAAAAAAAGACAAACGAAAGTTGCAGAACTCCAAGGTCTTCAGTCGTCGAGGTTCACTTCTGTCAGTTTCGACCCCTGCTGATGGTAATGCTGGTCACAGCGTCTGATATATACACGCGAATAAATGTTAAGGCACTTTGTGTAATTAGATGATGAAAATTAATTTCATTATGTTATGTAATTACACAAACGTTTGTTAACGTTTATTCATATATCGCTATTAAGTCGTGTTACACCCGATCCCATATCACTGGTGGATACATACAACCGACGTGGAGTGTTTAATGCCGCTTACACAATAATTTATGGATTGAGATGGTGCAAACACAACACATAAATAACCACTTAAATAAATATGTGTGTGTGTGTGTGTGTGTGTGTGTGTGTGTGTGTATGTGTGTGTGTGTGTGTGTTTATGTGAATATATGTATAAATGTGTGTGCAATTATATATACGGGAATAGTTATTTTATTCGCAGCCACCTGTTATCGGGTTCAGTCAAACTGCGTGGCATTTTAAAGACTATTTTGATCAACGCCTTGTGAAAGAAATCTACTACACACACACAATCATATGTATATCAGGAAATTTCATGGAGTTCATCGTACACACACACACACACACACACACACACACACACACACACACACACACACACACACACACACACACACACACACACACACACACTCATAAAATAGAGCGAGAAGGACAAAGACAGCTATTACGTAATCGGTTGATATACAAAAGCATATATTTACTAGTATAACCATTTTCTAAAAAAATTATGACAGTTGCATTAATTATAGAGAACGGATTATTACTGAAAACAACGGGGGAAACCATTGATAAATTTATGCCTAAATATTTCATATGTTGTTATAATCCATAAATGTATTATCGCTTATCGAAATGATCACCCACAATGGTATATAAGTGTATAGACACTTGTGCTGTAAAAAATGACAGCTTGTTACATATAACATATTTTTACTTGGTCACTCGCTTAATGTTAAGTAGGTATCACCTTATGGTCAGGTCAGGCTTCTGCCTCCTACTGATATCATGTAACCTGCTTCATGGTCGAGTGTTTGTAGACCCTACCGGCTCTCCAATCAGAACTTGATTTAGTGAGGAAAAGAAGTGGAACCCCAGAAGCTGTCAACAGTCATCCACCCCAACTATGCGTTAAATAGTCTCACCAATTAGCAAAGTGTGGTGAGTACGGCTATACTCCTGACATGACCAAACCAAACCGAAAGCAGTGGAGGTCAACCAGGGAGGGATTCCTTCAACAGGAGTGAGAAGGCTCTGGTTTAGATTGGATGTATCGTCTTCATTTTTTAAATACCATTTCAAAATAAACTAGGTAATATATGTTTGTAGTAAGGTAGTCGTTAGAAAGTTGAATATTTGTTCAGGATCTTTGTGTTCTGAATTCAAACCCAGTCAAAGTCTTCTTTGTCATTCATTCTTTTGGGGTCGACAAAGAATGTACCATTCCAGCTGTCATATCCTGGATGTTCCGCTGGTAGTAAAGGAATGAGGGTCCAGAAGGTATGTATGTCTGCTCGCAACTGCGTGGGCACTGGGCACCTAAAACCCTTAGCAAAATAATTGCACATACTGCCAAGTCATATTCGATTGCGATTGACGGTTGTGAGTTTTTATTTTAGATGACTGTAGTAAACACATCAGCAAAAATATTACTGGGACCCTCACAATATCGGTAACTTAGCTACCTGCAATAAATGTTGCACTACGTAAATGTTTTATATTCCGTAATAAAGTGTAATGCGATAACACACACATACACACACATATACATATATAAATATATATACATATATACATGTGTGTGTGTGTGTGTGTGTGTGTGTGTGTGTGTGTGTGTATACGAATATATGGTAAAATTTGAAAAAAGTGGTGCAATTAAAAATGAAACAAGATTACCTTTCCTTAATTATCGGAACGAATAGATTTCATTTTAGTGTTGATAATTTTGACCTCCACTCCAATAATATGCTAATTAAATATTTATATTGTAATTAGTACCATTTGTTTTTTAATTAAATAATTCTAAGTTAGATAAAGGTTTTGTTTTCTTGTAATGTACTTTCTTTCGAAATGAAATTATCTTCACATATATGAAGCGTTAAGTATTCTGTTGACATTTAAAAGCATTAGTTGTTAAGCCATTTATAGTGATCTTGGTTTAGTTTCAAATTATTAACAATGGAATTCAATTACAGATGCAAGCATATATTGACATATAAAAATCTGATGTGGGGAGACTAAAAAAATCCAAGTTTACGTTTTAAAAAATCCTCGCTAAAACTTAAGTTATTTGTTTAGGTAATTAATCAATGTCAAAATAAGAGTCTTCAGCAAGCAAAAATATAATGTGAATTATTATATGTGGTTAAGACATCTGCAGGTACGACCTAAGGCAGAAAACAGATCCTACCACAAGAATGGGAGAACACATTTATTGCTTCTCAGGATATTGTAGGAGCCATTATATGTAATAAGTCCTGCAAATCCTGCCTGTCGAAATTATTACCTATTAAGAATTTACTGAATATGCTAACACGATTATCACTACTTATATAGAATGTTAATTACAGACATTTAAAAAGTCATTCAACTGGCAGCAGATACAAAAGAGTGTATATATATATATATATATATATATATATATATATATATATATATACACACAAAATACAAAATACAAAATATAAAACAATCAAATTTTTGTTTAATGCATTTAATTGCTGATTTCCTTCGAATGAAACAGTTCTGGTCATGTAGAAGCCATTTCTATATTAAACATTATATACTCTACTATGTATTGAGTACCTAACTTACTGTGGTTACCCCCGATTGAACCCAGGATACACACCTCTCTGTCTCTCTTTCTCTCTACACATATATATATGTATATATGTATATGTATATCTATATCTATATCTAGATATACTAGAGTGCTTAAAATTATTTGTGACTAATCCCGGTCTTTAAAAAAAAAAAAACCGCGATAATATTGCTATTTTGCTGAACTCCTTACATTTTGTAGAGTTTTTTTCAGAATGTTTTTTGAGTGCTGTTTCCTGTAAACAGACATTCGTCTCATTCTGACGTCACCAGCCATGTCTCTCCATGTGCGTTTATTTTCATAATTACGCATGAGGTGAACTAGCCTGCTTTTAAATTCCCTTTTTGGCATATTCTAACAGTGAGCTTGGGTTATCGTGTTTCAGCTAAACTGATGAACGATTCCAACCGTGACCATCCACACTGAAAGTTTCGTGAAGTAGTCTTTTAAAGACTATATAGAGCATTTTTAGTTTTTCCAAATTGAAGGATGAGTATTTAAATTTTATTTTATTCAGAGTTAAGGCTCTATTGATTTTTTCCTGTATTTCACAAAATTGTGTGGATAAATCTGTCTTGATTTTTTAAAAATTGAGTTTGAATTAATATCCCACATCTTACGTTAATTAATTTTCCATTTTGACGTTATAGTCACTTATATATATTATGAAATACTGTTGGATATATATATATATATATATATATATATATATATATATATATATATATATATATATATATATATACATACATACATACATACATACATACATACATACATACATACATACATATATATATATATATATATATATATATATATATATATATATATATATATATATATATATAAAGGAGGAAGTTATAGTTCACTTGAAGCATTGTGTAATGAGGTATAAACGTTTGTATATGTATAATAAAGCCAAGCTATTGCCACTTGGCAGGCTATTTAAAACACTGGTTTAACCGCTTTACTTCCCTCCAAAGAACAGATATTATCTCGAAAATTAAGGACATTTAAATAAATCTAAGGTAAAAGACTAACTGACAACAATATCTTTTGCATTTGCATTCTTTATTCTATGTCCATACCTGCATTGTTTTGGCTTTATTATACATATACAAACGTCTCTCTCTCTCTCTCTCTCTCTCTCTCTCTCTCTCTCTCTCTCTCTCTCTCTCTCTCTCTCTCTCTCTCTCTCTCTCTCTCTCTCTATATATATATATATATATATATATATATATATATATATATAACCTGACATGTTAGATGGTTAAGCATAAATTACTCCCCTTTGTCTCTCCGTCTCTTTAATTACCTATCATTTGTCTTCTCAAGCTAAATACTAAATAAGTTATAACTTCTGATACGTCTTCCTCTATACTTTCCTCTACCGCATAGTTCTATAGTAGTATTTAAAATTCTATAACTTGCATTAAGGCAATGTTTTTCGTACTCACACTCTCTCTATTGATTCTATTACGTTTTCTCATGTTCTCAATATTAGGGTATAAATATTGAGTTTTCTCATAAGTTAATCGCTACCTTGATTAAATCTTAACCATCTAACATGTCAGGGTATGTCATGTAACATTTTATTTTATCTGATGAGGACGTACTGTTAAACTTAATTCAGTACCTCTGAAATATGTATAATAAAATTTAATTGATCACAAGAACATCTATTTAGTTAATATTTGAATTAATATTAATAACTCTGGAAAATCTCTTCTGTAGAGTGCTTCCAATCTACTGTAAAACTCATTCTTTGATGTACTCATTGAATCTTGTTTAACTCTTTAATATATATATATATATATATATATATATATAGTAATAATAATAAAATTGAAGACTAAAATTCAGAGAGGGCTCGATAAGGAAAATATATATCAAATATATAAGAACCGAAGAGCAAATATAAGGTTGTAACACCCACGTCCCGTAGGGCCTACATAGGGTTAACCGCCAATAGTTTCAAGCAGCGTCTTTACATGCATACCCATTCTTTTCGTTACCCTCTAAGAAGGAATATGACGTCACTTTCAGCTTATATCTGGAGTCTAAAAGACAACCACACCCAATATAAGTTACACTGGGAGATCCTAGCTAGGGCTAGATCGTATAACGGAAATAAAAGACCATGTGACCTCTGCGCCGCTGAGACCCTGGAAATACTCTACGCCACAGACAACATCTTAAACAAAAAATCTGAGGCAATTTCGGCTTGTAAACATAAATTGCACAAAACTTTCCTGTATTACAACCCTACGTTATACCCTAACGGATAGCACGATCTATACGTGGATATTTACGTCTTGATGTGGGAGCTAAGTATATGTTTTGTTTATTCCTTTACTTTTTGCATAGGTAAGTATATATTACCCGTCTGTTTTGTGAAGGTATGTATACCTTCTCGTACGTATATTTGACTGTTTTGGCGTATAATTTTTACATATTCTGGTATTTAGGGCTTGGTTATGTGTATATGGGAGTTTTGCGTCTGCGTGAGTATGCAGGTTCGTACGTATGGTGGGTGTGTGTATATGTGTACTTCTTGTTTTAGTTGACTTACGTCTCCGAACCTTCATGTATTTATTTGTAGGTATGTGTGTGCGCTTGTTATATACGTATTTATTTACTTATATACGTTTATATAATTATTTATTTATTTGTACACAAGCATACACACATGCACATATTTATATGTGCGTGGTTTTGTATACCTATGGTAAGGTTTTGCGTATGCTTGTGTATGTACATATCTGTTTGCGTGTATGTATTTATTTGTTCCTATTACTTCTGTATTGTATTTATTTGCTTTGTTCTTAACTCTGTAGCGGAGATTCATTCGGTCTCCTAGTTAGAATTTTAGTCTACGACTTCTGCTATACCATTTACGTGGTTTTGTCTTTGCACGCTATTGTTCTCCACGCTCCACATATGACTTATTATCTTCGTTTTTTCGTTCATTGCCAGAGAACGTCTCTATGCACCACTTAGAGAACATTAGTCTACGACCTCTTTTATACCATAAACGTGGTTCTGTCCTTGCACGTAATTGTTTTTCACCGCTCCTATTAATGACGTATTTTTCGTTTTTTCCCGTTCTTTGCCAGCGAACGTCACCATGAACCAAAGTATCGTCTTCCTGTCTTCCTCCGGTTGCAACGTTTTTTGAAATATCCAGTTCTGCGTTTACAGATTGACTTTGTTAGTTTCAGAAGATCCCATTAAGGGTGAAAGCAGCGATTCTTTGCTTAAACTTTAATCTGTTATTTTAATAAATTATATATATATATATATATATATATATATATATATATATATATATATATATATATATATATATATATATATTAATTAAAATTAATTTTAATTTTAATTTTGTTGTAATTTTGATATTGATCTTGACTTTGAATTTGAATTGCTCTACGGAAGTAATATAATATAATATATGTCACTCCACTGTACATCAATATATACATATGTATCTGTATGTCTCTTGCGTTGGAAAGAAGGTCAATCATGTGTACAAACATTGAAAAATGCTCCGAAGACTCCAAGCCTGTTCACAAACATCGTATTTAAAATTGAGTGGCACTGTTTCTAGTGTTCAGCAATTTTTAGACATCTTTATCAGTGAAACAATTGTTAGATTGTAAATAAATCCCCTTTTTTGTACCCTTGACCATGTTATTCTCCACTTTATATATATATATATATATATATATATATAATAGGGTATGCCAGACTCAATTTAAGAATTCTTGCTCATCAGTGGGTGAAGAATTATTAGTATCCTGGTCACTTCTAAGTATATTAAAAAACTTTATTGTAAGAGACTGTTTTGAGTTTCTAACTCAATATATGCCTTTGATATATTCGGCTCCGCTAATTCGTCGAGCTAATTCAAATGTCGAGTAAACCCGGCTGCTATTTTTAGTGGGGTGAGTTTGCGAGACACGCTAAGTTCAGATACCATGTGCGTTGTTATATATACGCACACTATTCAGTTTTTTAATTGTCTTAGAAGTGACCAGCATACTAATAATTCTTCACCCGCTGATGAGCAAGAATTGGTATTCCTCTTCATAATTGATATTGCGAAACAGTATTATCAAAGCTGTCCGGGTGATTGGTAGTTACCACAATTCTGGTTTGTATTTACTTTCTTGATTTATTCTTAAATTGAGTCTGGCAAACCCCATATATATATATATATATATATATATATATATATATATATATATATATATATATATATATTGTAAATATAAATAATCAAAAATTGGTTGAGATATCAAAAATTCGTTGAGATATGCCCAGAAGAGTTAAAGCTCAATGTGTTTCTAGAATACATAAATAGAACGATTTAGTTCATCTAAGGTGCGTTTCTCAACCTTTTTACCTTTGTGGAACCCTTGAAATAGTTTTCATATCTCAAGGAACCCCTGCATAAAAAATTATTATATACCATTATGTAACTCTTATATTTTTATCGCAGGTCCCGTGGTAAACACAATATGTGTGGTAAAAAGAAGACGTGTATAGTAAAATTACAAATATATAATTAATCAAATATTACTAAAAAAATGCATTAGATTATTTATCACTGTTTCTCGCAGAACCTCTAGCAGAAAACTAGGGTTCCGGGGAACACCGGTTGAGAAACACTGATCTAAAGTGGAATCCATAGTGTAAATTAATTCAAAGTATTTTACAAGAGTAAAACAAATTAGAAACACTGATACACAGACAGACATATACACAGCTTGACAGCCAGGTGGCAATTTGTTCAGAAGAAAATTACAAATATAATTGTTTCTACTTTTGGCACAAAGCCAGCAATTACCCCAGTGCATTACTGGTACTTTATTTTATTGACCCCGTAAGGATGAAAGGTAAAGTTAACCTCGGCTGGATTTGAACTCAGAATGGCAAGGGCCGTAACTCTATGCGTCAAAGCATGGCGTCCGACCCTCTACCGATACTGCCAAATATAATGTCGTTGATAAACAGTCAACAATTTAAAAATAATAATCAATACTACAAATGTTCACACACATACACATGTACACCAGGTCCGAACACAGAGGAATCAAACTCCCAATGTCAACACCTCAGTCTTTCCCGTCCTTCCCATCTCTCTCTATTATGAGCAAATAGGGTTCCACGCGCTGGCCCCACGGCCCCGGCGAACAGAAGGCGTTTCCCCGGAGGATGGTGAAGTAGATGCATAGGAAGAGCCATTCCATCTCGCGAGGCTCACACCTGTAGGCTAGTGAGCTCTGCGCCTATGGTGGTGAATAGGGAGGTGGTCCTAGTGTCAAGGACACCAGAAGTTTCCACTGCTAGAGGCTCGACTGCAAACCTGTCGGAGAACAACCGACATTTGGAGAGTTTACCCTCCACAGCCCGAAGTGCAGCAGAGCCTGGGTTAGTCTCAGACTGGACCAGGTTTCCGCTGGAGAATGCCAGGTAGCTAGCTAGATAAATATATATATATATATATATATATATATATATATATATATATATATATAACGAAGGAGTTGTGGTAAGGAACCAGATGAGCTCTGCCGTCGGGGTCATACTTTTTCCAACGTTGCCGTGAGCGCTACATTATCTGTATGATGTGGAAAATATTCCATCAGCTTTGTCCAAATGATGTTGGCATCACCTTTAGTGTACACCCAAGGCTTAGGCCCCCGTGCTATCCGCCCACGACAAAAATCTCACTCGTATCACATAACAACAATACGGCACAATTATTTCACCTCAATTGGCCCTGCACTCTTTAACATTACACCAAAACACATCAAAGCAGAGACAGACCCCATCAAGTTCAATAAGTCTTTGGATAATTTCCTTCAAGAAATCCCGGATAAGCCTCCTACACCCGGATATGCCTCCGTAAACAATAACTCTCTGCTCGAGTGGGCCATGGTGCCCAAACATTGATTTGTAAGACTTCGCCAGGTGGTGCTATTAAGTTAGACATGGCCTGGGCCAATACTGGCCGAAACCCATCAAAGTTATAAAGTTATCTAAGTTATATATATATATATATATATATATATATATATATATATATATATATATATATATATATATATATATATATACATACACATATATATATATATATATACATACATACATATATATATATATATACATATATATATATATATATATATATATATATATATATATATATATATATATATATATATATATATATATATATATATATATATATATATATATATATTGTTTACCGCAACTCCAGTATATCAAATAACTGCGCGCTCTGTACAATGGAGACCCTGAGACCCTAATTAACAAAAAAAGTGAATTATTCTCTAGTTGTCTCCACAAAGCTACGTCCACATACTTAGCCTCCCACAAAACGAGAAAAAAGAGAGAGAAACACTTAACCATTAAAAACTTGCTTGTCAGACGTATATAATCAACAGCGAAAAACATTAATGGCCTTTAATATTGCATTATCTTATAATCTATTTATAGAAGAAATAACGCTTGAATGAAAAACACATGCCGGAACACTGATATACATAACATAATATTATAATTATTAATTTTGATCCATACCATTATTTCTTTATTTCTCTATCTTTATCTTCCTATCTAAGGTTTAAATTTTAGTTTAATATTCAACCCATACATTTTTATGGAACTTATTTCTAACTGTGAATTATTCATGTGTTTTTGATTATTATTTATTTCGAACTATGAATAATTAATGCATTTACACCCTGTTATATTGGTATATATTTAACTTTGGATGTCTCAATCTATTATATTTTTTCGTTATCATTTACCTAAAATATACTGGCTCATTAATAAATATCTATATACATAATCGTTAATTAAATATTTCTAATAATAAGTACTTCATAAGATTTACATACCATACGTTGACAATTGATTATCTTCGGTAAAGTTTATATTTAGGAAAATATTCAACAGTGTAAACTTTCCTTGCTTTTCTTATATATATATATATATATTTAACTATAACACGTTTCGAACCTTATATATATAAAATTATAACCGTTATCATTTACCTAAAGTATACTGTATCAATAATACCTAATTTATATCCATATAAACCTCCATGTATCATTCTATACATCATTTTTAGTTAAATTTATTGATTATCATTTATTTTGAACTATGAATAATCAATGCATTTACACCCTTTTATATATACGTATATATTTAACTTTAGCATGCCTAAATCTATTATCTTATTTTTATTTTTGTTATCATTTACCTAAAATATACAGGCTCATTAATATATATATATATGTATGTATATATACATAATAGTTATTTAAATATTTCTAACAATAAATACTTCATAAGATTTACATACTATATATGTTGACAATGAATATCTCCGGTAAAGCTTACATTTAGAAAAATATTCGACAGTGTAAACTTTATTTTCCGCTGGCCAGCTAAATCCTTTAAAAGTTATCCTCATAAAATTCCGAAGTTTAGAAATGTTAAAACACTTATTGAATTTACAAAACTAATAAATAACCTGCAATTTAACCCCCCCCCCCCCAAACCTAAAATCTTGATTCTTCACCCTAAAATAGCATAAATTAAATATTTTCAAACTTAACCGTTTAACTTTCGGAAAATCTCCTTCTACATATATTCCCTCTCTCTCTATATATTATCTCAGCGGCTCTCATTGACCGCTTTCCCTGATAAATTGTAGTATCATACATTTTAAAATCTCTATAACTGTTACAATAAGCAACGTTTTTCTTACTCACACATTCTCTATTGAATTTATTACGTTTTCGCATCTTCTCATTATTAGGGTATAAATGTTAAACTTTCTCTTAGGTTAATCACTACCTTGATTAAATCTTAACCATTTAACATCTCAGGGTATGTCATGTATCATTATATTTTGTCTGATGAGGACGTACTGTTGTACATCTGAAATATGTATAATAAAATGTAATTGATAAAAAGAACATCTATTTTATTAATATTTGTATTTTAATATTAACTCTGGAAAATTATTTTCCATAGAGTTCTTCCAATCTACTGTAAAACTCATTCTTCGATATACTCATTGAATATTGTTTAACTCTTTAATATATATATATATATATATATATATATATATATATATATATATATCATTGAGCCACAAAGTGACCCGTTGCAAAACACGTATATGTATGTATGTATATATATATATATATATATATATATATATATATATATATGTAAACTTTTATATGTAATAATCTCCCATTAGGTTGAGATACAAATTTGGCTGTATTGTGCTCTGCTTTCTAGGAAAAAGCCACCAGCCGTAAGCAACTATCACCCTCTTTCCAACGTGACCGCTGCTACGTCACGATTCTTAGCCATTTTTGAATGAATTCTTGGCGCGATCACTTTTGAAAATTTAATGTCTGGATCGGAGCAAATCTCCTGATGAGTTTGATGCTCGAGTTCCAAAGTTATTGGAAATCTCAGAATGCGGACGAAACCATGGTAGAGGTTTTTAAATGTATTCTATTTTCTCCTAGTTTATTTTACTCCTAATTCTGTTTAATTGACTGTATCTGGGCGATTACGCTGTCGAAATATTCGATAAATAGTCCGTCGTGGCCGACGCGAAGGGCTAGTTTCGGTTATTTGTTGGAGATTTCTTCATAGAAGCCTTATTCTTATAGCCTGGTCTATTCGATTTTTTATATAGTTAATTATGCTAATTGGGAGAGGAAATGGTATATATTTTATCTGGTGATTCTATAGACATGTTTTATGATATATATATATATATATATATATATGACAACACACACACAAAAACAAGATGGCGTAGGACAGAACAAAGGAGAGGCACAAAAAACAAAGAAAAGAATCCCCAGTCATTTAAGATGTCACAGAATGTGTGACGAAAGAACTTTGACAATATATAAACAACCATCTGGTTGTGGAACCAACCAACCAACCGGATATTTATAAATTCCTAAATTTATAAATTTATTATAATAAATTGAAGTGAAAGCAACTGGTGCGTGTGTTTCTTATTGGCAACATGACCCTCCCAAAGTATAACAATATATATATATATATATGAAGAAGAAATTAAAAGATGGTTAAAAGATTTCCATATATTTTATATGCGCATTTCGAATACAAAATCATCCTGGGACAAAAATTGTGTTCTCATCAGATAAAATAAGGTAACACGATATGAGGCATAATACCACTTGTTTACAGGAAAGTGCTAAGTCTACACACACACACACACACACACACACACACACACACACACACACACACACACACACACACACACACACACACACACACACACACACACACATATATATATAAAATTATATATATATATATATATATAATTAGGATTTAGCTTCATGCATAGCTGTATACAGATATGTATTGAAATTTCGTATTTTTAAAGAAATACGATATGTTTATAGATAAACATTTAGAAAGCCGTAGCAATGCAAAACACCAGAGCTATCGCCCTCTGTGAAATGACAGGAGGCCAAAAATGGTGAATTTCCTTAATTTTGTATATCTGCAAACACTATGCACATTTCAGAGGACAGGTTGCGTTAGCACCCGGTGACCTCATCAGGTGTAAGTTGCATAATAGATGGAATGATGGTAAACTTTCAAGAAACAAGCAAAGAAAAAACAAGAGGAAAAAGTGTGTGTTTATGTTTTTGACTCACAGACGGGCATAGTATTATACTGCCATATTGCTCCCCCGTCTCTGAGTGAAGTTATTTTTAACAAATCTTTTCCTGATAGTTTGCTATGCGACTAGTGGGATGTATAGTTTACTTGGCGAATCAATACTACCCCTCAACTCCAACAGCTTTCGGACAGCAGGCCGGAGAGGGGGAGGGTGAAGAATATCGTGTTACAGAGGATAGTAATTTGCCTGGGTCAAGCTAAGGTCTGTGCACTCATGGAAAGTATACAACATACGAGGGCGGGGCAGGAACCTATCAAGTAGAGAAAAGATTCCGGCTAGAAATGCATAGAAGTTAGAGTTAGGGTTAATTTTAGGAATTGAAAATTAAAACTGAGAGTTTAAATAAGTAGACCAGTTACATTAATGATTCTAATTATAGAGTTGTGTAAATCAGGGACCTAATAAAACAAATAACAAAACTAAGCTAAGTTAATATCCGCTTCGGATTCCTCTCATAGTTCAATGTTATATTATATTACGTTAGTAGTAAGGTATGGCGGTTAACAATAACTGAAGATGGCGACCCCCCACACAGGGCCCAAAGGTCCACTGGCCCTTCCGAGTAATTACGGTTTACTGTAGAAAAGGGAAATTTAGTTTATTTCCAAGCACTCAAGGAGGTGGACAGACCCAGTCGCCCGAGTGCTGCTAGAAGGGCATCCATAGCCAGCTGGTGTCGTAATATGACATGTATCCGTAGCCATCCAAGCTAGTGAAGTTAGTACTAAAGTCGAGAAGCATAAACAAAAGTATATATCAACACACACACACACACACACACACACACACACACACACACACACACACACACACACACACACACACACACACACACACACACACACACACACACACACACACACAGCACACACACATATATATATATGTATATATATATATCAAAGGTATATATTGAGTTAGAAACTCAAAATAGTCTCTTACAATAAAATAGCTCTAGGAAAGAGATTTTTCCGAGTCGTATATTATAATTGAATATAAAAGAAAGACAAACACAGATATATATGTACAGCCACCGGAAATAACATCTGTGAAATATACAGCACCATCTACCTGTTAGCTAGCTACCTCAACGTGAAACAAAAGAATCCTTAAAACCTACCAGAATAAACGCCTACACAGCAGCTAAACATCAAACGATTATTTCTGTATAAATAGAGTGGTTCCAAACACTTCAGCAGTCGACATTTGGCAGATCTCAACCCGCGTATCGTTGTTCCTCGCCTCTGCCACACACACGCCTTGTACCTCGTATCGTCGCTTCATGTGAAAATAAATAGCTGATCGAATTTACATCTCGCCTTGCTTCGTCCTTTCAACTTGTGCTTTCGTCTGTCCATCCTCAACAGTTCTTTTAAGGGCTATATGCGACAACAGTCCTTATAAGGGCTATCTTCAGATCTGATCAGACCGTATGTGATAACAGTCCTTCTAAGGGCTATTCTCGGATCTGATCAGAAGTAGTGACCAGACTGACTAACCACGTCGCTACATATACATATATGTGTTCAAATCGTAAGGGACCAGATTCGCTAAGGTGAAAGAATACTAACCATGGACGAATCTGGCCCCTTACGATTTGAACACATATATGTATATATCTGTGTTTGTCTTTCTTTTATATTCAATTATAATTATATATATATATATTTATTATATATAAATATATATATATATATATATATATATATATATATATATATATATATATATATATATATATATATATATATATATATATATATTGTTATACTTTGGGAGGGTCATGTTGCCAATAAGAAACACACGCACCAGTTGCTTTCACTTCAATTTATTATATATTTATAAATTTATAAATTTACAAATCTACAAACTTATAAATTTCTGGTTGGTTGGTTGGTTCCACAACCAGATAGTTGTTTATATATAGTCATAGTCCTTTCGTCACACACTCTGTGACCTCTTCAGTGACTGGGGATTCCTTTCTTTGTTTCTGTGCCTTTCCTTTCTTCTGTCCTACGCCATTTTGTTTCTGTGTGTGTGTTGTGTGCTCAGTTTGCGCATGCGCCACATCCGGGTGTCTGTGTGTGTTTGTGTTCATTTATCTATTTGTTTATTTATTTATTTATTTATTGTTGGTTGGTTGTTTGTTCTATGTGTGTGTGTTTTCATTTTGTCCTTAATTGTAAGTTGTGATGTTGCTGTTCCACTCATATTTTCTATTTAATTTTGGTTGTAATTCTTTTATGCTTACTGCCTCTGTAATTTGCCTAAACATTGCATCTTTTCTGTGTGTGGATTCTATTTTTATTTCTATGTTCTCTAATTTACCCCTGTGTTCTATCTTAGAGTTTCGGTGGATCAGATGTTTGGAAGTCATGGGTTTGGCATAATGGGAATGGAGGATTTGTTTTTGGTTGTTAATGGTATCTAACCAGCTCTGGTTAGATACCATTACCAAAATCAACATACTGATTGCGGATTTGGTACGGGTGATGAGAAATGTGTCCCGCATGTGCAACCCCGAAGAACTAGAGAGACACATACAACACTTCATCCACCGTATGCAGTTCTCTGGCTACAATCAGAGAGATAGAATCAGAGTGTATAGAGGAGCCAGAACCAAATGGGAAAAAATGGTAAATAATGATATAAATGGGACCTGCCCCTTGTATAGGAGCAAATTTTGGAATAGAATAGAAAGAACTAGGAAGAAGGCCAATAGAATAAACTCATGGTATGATAGCAATAAATACCAGAGTGTAATGTTCATCAATACAACCACTAGAGGCGAACTAGCCTACAAATTTAGAAGGGCCCTAAATAAACATAAACTCAATATTAAGATAGTAGAAAGACCAGGTACCTCCGTAAAAACACTTATTAGCAAGACATACCCGTTCCAAAGACCCTCATGTATAGATAAGAAATGTATAATCTGTAAAATAAGCCCCCATATTAACTGTAAAACTAGAAATGTAGTGTATAGCATAAGATGTACTGAAGGACAATGTAGAAACAAAAATATAGTGTACATAGGTGAGACAGCTCGTAGTATAGGGGAACGAATAAATGAACACTGACGAGACCTTCAAGATAATAAAGAATCATCTGTGCTCTACCAACATGCTAAGATAGAACACAGGGGTAAATTGACCCTCCCAAAGTATAACAATATCGGTTTCAACACACGATTTCAGATAAAGAATCTTGCTAAACAAATTCAGAAACGAAATATATATATATATATATATATATATATATATATATATATGTGTGTGTGTGTGTGTGTCTACACACACACACACACACACACAAATATATATATATATATATATATAGGTAGAGTGATATATAGATAGATAGATAAATAGATAGATAGATAGATAGATAGATAGATAGATAGATAGATAGATAGATAGATAGATACCTTCCTCCTTTAGTCACTCAATTGTTCCTGAATAAGAACAAACTGCTGCAGCTACTGCGACGTAGACGAAGTTAAGAAAATGTTCAATGTAGGGATTTGGGATAGGTTTTACATGTAATAAAGAGATAAACTAAGAAAAGTAGGTCATGTGAATGATTTATGTTTCTCTGTATGTATGTGTGTTTGTAAGTAATATGTGTGTGTGTGTGTGTGTGTGTGTGTGTGTGTGTGTGTGTGTGTGTGTGTGTGTGTGTGTGTGTGTGTGTGTGTGTGTGTGTGTGTGTGTGTGAGTGGGTATTCATGTGAGTATGAATGTCTGTATGTGTGTTGTGTGTGTGAGAGAGAGGGGAGGGAGATAGAGATTGAGAGAAATTGATCAAAAGAGGAGTGGAGAAACGATCAAACAAATTATTAAGGGAAAAAAGAAATTCAAAGGGAGAGGAAGAAAGTGAAAAAAAGAGAAAGAAAATAAACATGCACATATATGTATGTGTGTGTGTGTGTGTGTGTCTGTATGTGTGTGTATATATATATACATATATATTATATCAGGTCGCTGTTCAGCGCTACTGGTAACATATAACCCAGTACAATCTGTGCATGGTCACCAACTCCACCAAGCTTGCTTGGTGAGGAGGGTGATTTTGGACACCCTACGGGATGAAAAACAAAACACGTCAAAGGGCGGAGAAACTCAACAGAGTTAACGGCCATCCAATAATTTTTTTTTGTGGAGCGAGAGACTCCTAGTCTTCATTAAGACATCTTTCAATGAGGAGGTCACTCTGATATAAAACCTGCGACTTCGTTTGCATCCAATGATGTAGACCAGTTCTCCTTTTTGGGTAAATGCATTCGATTTTCAGAGAATAAGATTGGCCCCGTGCAAAGCCTTTCCTCACTTAAAAAAGCTTTAAGCACAGGAATCGCTTCATATGTGACATTTTTTGTGTTGCATGTCATTGCCGGCCAAAAATAAATAAAAAACCGACCATCAATTCAGTGCCAAATAATTTTTTGAATCGGATTAGAAAGAGAGAAGAAAAAACAAAACCAAACCAGCAACGTGTTGCTATATATGTGTATATGGCATACCAACACACATATGTACGTGGACATACATGTATGTGTATATATGTATGTGGTATGCTAATATTATACTATTAATTGGAGCAAGCATACCCATTTACAGCCCTTTTCATCCCATTGAATGAGAGCCGTACAGAGCTGTTATACTAGTCGCGAATTACTAAGCATTATAGTTCGCCATACGTAACCCAACACGCGAAGTCCACAAAGATGTTGAATCTGACATCGATGAAGGAAATTTGCTTGCATCAGATACCAACCCTCTTGAGGTAATGAATGTTTATCTTAAACATTTACCACGCTGCTTCATCAGTTCTAACACATTCTTAAATCCACGAGACTCTATCCATATCTACATTGATGATTTTTGCGCTTGGATTATCTAATCACCAATAGTCAAACATTCGGCCCAAACATTCGCGGCATTAATTTTAGTGAACATATCGCCAATTGTGCACCTAACCAACAACCAAACTTTAGAATTTTCCCCATTTACAAATTAATAGACAACGCTTCTTTCATCCATCGTACTAATAAGGAAACGTACTTCATTAACAAATTCCAACCTCTACTTAATGGACTAAACTTCGGACTAAACTAAAACTGGAACGAACAATGAACCATAGTCCAAAATCCCTACGTTCTCTAAAGAGTTACCTCCCATACACCCTACCTAATCCTTTTTCTTATATAAATGAATTACCCCTCTCCTCTCTTTCTCCTACCCGATCACCCTGAATTACCCCCCCCCCCCCTGCATATTAATTCTCTAAAACGGGAAAACATATCCAATCTCAGACGGCCATTTGCCTCCACCATGGATCAACTTCTTTAAGCGATCTTACCATAATAACATTTTTTGAACTGATTATCATAAAAAAACAATCTTTCCTTATGTTCCACATCACCCCTTTTTTTGGCTTCAAAAACCTTGTTTGTAAATAATATTATTTTTTCTTTCCCATTTCAATAACATGTTCAACATCACCTTTACCAATACAAATTCCTCTTTTTTTCTCTCCCACTCACATAATTTGATAATGCATAAAATGCTGAAACTGGTAATTGCTAATCATTAAATAAATAAATTAATAAATTTTATAAATCAATGCTATTGTTAATTAATAAATAAATTAACTAATACCTTAACACTTCATACAAAGTAAAATATTTTATTTTAAACATTTTCTAACCCAGAAAAAATAGAAAAAAAATAGGGAGGAAAAATATTTTTCTTCCTAATAATCGTTTTTTTCTCCCTATATATATATATATATATATTCCAACTCGTGTGCTCCTTCTCCACATTTTATAATTATTATTTACTCCCACACGAGATACAGAAAATGCCAACTAAAACAAAAACAGACTCCACTCTCATTAACATTAATCAAGAGATACTCCAAGAACTACAAAAAATAAACTCTAATTTGTCAATACTCGCCAACAAACTTAATTCTACAAGTGAAGAAACAATCCCCAAATACACATCCTACGAAATTAACGACAATATCAACAACTTATGTGAAACAATAAAAACACACCTGAATAACAACACAAATCCTATTCAAGCAAACGAGAAACCACATGACACTAATACACTTACAACTTACCAAATAAAAACAAATTAATACCACAATGGTACACATCTCTTAAAAACAGGAAATTCTCCTTTTGGAAGATGATACAAAATAATAACAAAGCGGAGATCTATGAAAAATGGATTAACTCATCCCCATTAATCCTTCCCCGCAAACTATAAATTAAATCCATCCCAAACGAACCCGAGACACAAAGACGCCTCAGGGAAAGAATGGCACTTGATAAC
>OZ024741.1:86946297-86978797 GCA_964016885.1 Eledone cirrhosa
TATATATATATATTGTTTACCGCAACTCCAGTATATCAAATAACTGCGCGCTCTGTACAATGGAGACCCTGAGACCCTAATTAACAAAAAAAGTGAATTATTCTCTAGTTGTCTCCACAAAGCTACGTCCACATACTTAGCCTCCCACAAAACGAGAAAAAAGAGAGAGAAACACTTAACCATTAAAAACTTGCTTGTCAGACGTATATAATCAACAGCGAAAAACATTAATGGCCTTTAATATTGCATTATCTTATAATCTATTTATAGAAGAAATAACGCTTGAATGAAAAACACATGCCGGAACACTGATATACATAACATAATATTATAATTATTAATTTTGATCCATACCATTATTTCTTTATTTCTCTATCTTTATCTTCCTATCTAAGGTTTAAATTTTAGTTTAATATTCAACCCATACATTTTTATGGAACTTATTTCTAACTGTGAATTATTCATGTGTTTTTGATTATTATTTATTTCGAACTATGAATAATTAATGCATTTACACCCTGTTATATTGGTATATATTTAACTTTGGATGTCTCAATCTATTATATTTTTTCGTTATCATTTACCTAAAATATACTGGCTCATTAATAAATATCTATATACATAATCGTTAATTAAATATTTCTAATAATAAGTACTTCATAAGATTTACATACCATACGTTGACAATTGATTATCTTCGGTAAAGTTTATATTTAGGAAAATATTCAACAGTGTAAACTTTCCTTGCTTTTCTTATATATATATATATATATTAACTATAACACGTTTCGAACCTTATATATATAAAATTATAACCGTTATCATTTACCTAAAGTATACTGTATCAATAATACCTAATTTATATCCATATAAACCTCCATGTATCATTCTATACATCATTTTTAGTTAAATTTATTGATTATCATTTATTTTGAACTATGAATAATCAATGCATTTACACCCTTTTATATATACGTATATATTTAACTTTAGCATGCCTAAATCTATTATCTTATTTTTATTTTTGTTATCATTTACCTAAAATATACAGGCTCATTAATATATATATATATGTATGTATATATACATAATAGTTATTTAAATATTTCTAACAATAAATACTTCATAAGATTTACATACTATATATGTTGACAATGAATATCTCCGGTAAAGCTTACATTTAGAAAAATATTCGACAGTGTAAACTTTATTTTCCGCTGGCCAGCTAAATCCTTTAAAAGTTATCCTCATAAAATTCCGAAGTTTAGAAATGTTAAAACACTTATTGAATTTACAAAACTAATAAATAACCTGCAATTTAACCCCCCCCCCCCCAACCTAAAATCTTGATTCTTCACCCTAAAATAGCATAAATTAAATATTTTCAAACTTAACCGTTTAACTTTCGGAAAATCTCCTTCTACATATATTCCCTCTCTCTCTATATATTATCTCAGCGGCTCTCATTGACCGCTTTCCCTGATAAATTGTAGTATCATACATTTTAAAATCTCTATAACTGTTACAATAAGCAACGTTTTTCTTACTCACACATTCTCTATTGAATTTATTACGTTTTCGCATCTTCTCATTATTAGGGTATAAATGTTAAACTTTCTCTTAGGTTAATCACTACCTTGATTAAATCTTAACCATTTAACATCTCAGGGTATGTCATGTATCATTATATTTTGTCTGATGAGGACGTACTGTTGTACATCTGAAATATGTATAATAAAATGTAATTGATAAAAAGAACATCTATTTTATTAATATTTGTATTTTAATATTAACTCTGGAAAATTATTTTCCATAGAGTTCTTCCAATCTACTGTAAAACTCATTCTTCGATATACTCATTGAATATTGTTTAACTCTTTAATATATATATATATATATATATATATATATATATATATATATATATCATTGAGCCACAAAGTGACCCGTTGCAAAACACGTATATGTATGTATGTATATATATATATATATATATATATATATATATATATATATGTAAACTTTTATATGTAATAATCTCCCATTAGGTTGAGATACAAATTTGGCTGTATTGTGCTCTGCTTTCTAGGAAAAAGCCACCAGCCGTAAGCAACTATCACCCTCTTTCCAACGTGACCGCTGCTACGTCACGATTCTTAGCCATTTTTGAATGAATTCTTGGCGCGATCACTTTTGAAAATTTAATGTCTGGATCGGAGCAAATCTCCTGATGAGTTTGATGCTCGAGTTCCAAAGTTATTGGAAATCTCAGAATGCGGACGAAACCATGGTAGAGGTTTTTAAATGTATTCTATTTTCTCCTAGTTTATTTTACTCCTAATTCTGTTTAATTGACTGTATCTGGGCGATTACGCTGTCGAAATATTCGATAAATAGTCCGTCGTGGCCGACGCGAAGGGCTAGTTTCGGTTATTTGTTGGAGATTTCTTCATAGAAGCCTTATTCTTATAGCCTGGTCTATTCGATTTTTTATATAGTTAATTATGCTAATTGGGAGAGGAAATGGTATATATTTTATCTGGTGATTCTATAGACATGTTTTATGATATATATATATATATATATATATATGACAACACACACACAAAAACAAGATGGCGTAGGACAGAACAAAGGAGAGGCACAAAAAACAAAGAAAAGAATCCCCAGTCATTTAAGATGTCACAGAATGTGTGACGAAAGAACTTTGACAATATATAAACAACCATCTGGTTGTGGAACCAACCAACCAACCGGATATTTATAAATTCCTAAATTTATAAATTTATTATAATAAATTGAAGTGAAAGCAACTGGTGCGTGTGTTTCTTATTGGCAACATGACCCTCCCAAAGTATAACAATATATATATATATATATGAAGAAGAAATTAAAAGATGGTTAAAAGATTTCCATATATTTTATATGCGCATTTCGAATACAAAATCATCCTGGGACAAAAATTGTGTTCTCATCAGATAAAATAAGGTAACACGATATGAGGCATAATACCACTTGTTTACAGGAAAGTGCTAAGTCTACACACACACACACACACACACACACACACACACACACACACACACACACACACACACACACACACACACACACACACACACACACACACATATATATATAAAATTATATATATATATATATATATAATTAGGATTTAGCTTCATGCATAGCTGTATACAGATATGTATTGAAATTTCGTATTTTTAAAGAAATACGATATGTTTATAGATAAACATTTAGAAAGCCGTAGCAATGCAAAACACCAGAGCTATCGCCCTCTGTGAAATGACAGGAGGCCAAAAATGGTGAATTTCCTTAATTTTGTATATCTGCAAACACTATGCACATTTCAGAGGACAGGTTGCGTTAGCACCCGGTGACCTCATCAGGTGTAAGTTGCATAATAGATGGAATGATGGTAAACTTTCAAGAAACAAGCAAAGAAAAAACAAGAGGAAAAAGTGTGTGTTTATGTTTTTGACTCACAGACGGGCATAGTATTATACTGCCATATTGCTCCCCCGTCTCTGAGTGAAGTTATTTTTAACAAATCTTTTCCTGATAGTTTGCTATGCGACTAGTGGGATGTATAGTTTACTTGGCGAATCAATACTACCCCTCAACTCCAACAGCTTTCGGACAGCAGGCCGGAGAGGGGGAGGGTGAAGAATATCGTGTTACAGAGGATAGTAATTTGCCTGGGTCAAGCTAAGGTCTGTGCACTCATGGAAAGTATACAACATACGAGGGCGGGGCAGGAACCTATCAAGTAGAGAAAAGATTCCGGCTAGAAATGCATAGAAGTTAGAGTTAGGGTTAATTTTAGGAATTGAAAATTAAAACTGAGAGTTTAAATAAGTAGACCAGTTACATTAATGATTCTAATTATAGAGTTGTGTAAATCAGGGACCTAATAAAACAAATAACAAAACTAAGCTAAGTTAATATCCGCTTCGGATTCCTCTCATAGTTCAATGTTATATTATATTACGTTAGTAGTAAGGTATGGCGGTTAACAATAACTGAAGATGGCGACCCCCCACACAGGGCCCAAAGGTCCACTGGCCCTTCCGAGTAATTACGGTTTACTGTAGAAAAGGGAAATTTAGTTTATTTCCAAGCACTCAAGGAGGTGGACAGACCCAGTCGCCCGAGTGCTGCTAGAAGGGCATCCATAGCCAGCTGGTGTCGTAATATGACATGTATCCGTAGCCATCCAAGCTAGTGAAGTTAGTACTAAAGTCGAGAAGCATAAACAAAAGTATATATCAAACACACACACACACACACACACACACACACACACACACACACACACACACACACACACACACACACACACACACACACACACACACACACACACACACACACAGCACACACACATATATATATATGTATATATATATATCAAAGGTATATATTGAGTTAGAAACTCAAAATAGTCTCTTACAATAAAATAGCTCTAGGAAAGAGATTTTTCCGAGTCGTATATTATAATTGAATATAAAAGAAAGACAAACACAGATATATATGTACAGCCACCGGAAATAACATCTGTGAAATATACAGCACCATCTACCTGTTAGCTAGCTACCTCAACGTGAAACAAAAGAATCCTTAAAACCTACCAGAATAAACGCCTACACAGCAGCTAAACATCAAACGATTATTTCTGTATAAATAGAGTGGTTCCAAACACTTCAGCAGTCGACATTTGGCAGATCTCAACCCGCGTATCGTTGTTCCTCGCCTCTGCCACACACACGCCTTGTACCTCGTATCGTCGCTTCATGTGAAAATAAATAGCTGATCGAATTTACATCTCGCCTTGCTTCGTCCTTTCAACTTGTGCTTTCGTCTGTCCATCCTCAACAGTTCTTTTAAGGGCTATATGCGACAACAGTCCTTATAAGGGCTATCTTCAGATCTGATCAGACCGTATGTGATAACAGTCCTTCTAAGGGCTATTCTCGGATCTGATCAGAAGTAGTGACCAGACTGACTAACCACGTCGCTACATATACATATATGTGTTCAAATCGTAAGGGACCAGATTCGCTAAGGTGAAAGAATACTAACCATGGACGAATCTGGCCCCTTACGATTTGAACACATATATGTATATATCTGTGTTTGTCTTTCTTTTATATTCAATTATAATTATATATATATATATTTATTATATATAAATATATATATATATATATATATATATATATATATATATATATATATATATATATATATATATATATATATATATATATATATTGTTATACTTTGGGAGGGTCATGTTGCCAATAAGAAACACACGCACCAGTTGCTTTCACTTCAATTTATTATATATTTATAAATTTATAAATTTACAAATCTACAAACTTATAAATTTCTGGTTGGTTGGTTGGTTCCACAACCAGATAGTTGTTTATATATAGTCATAGTCCTTTCGTCACACACTCTGTGACCTCTTCAGTGACTGGGGATTCCTTTCTTTGTTTCTGTGCCTTTCCTTTCTTCTGTCCTACGCCATTTTGTTTCTGTGTGTGTGTTGTGTGCTCAGTTTGCGCATGCGCCACATCCGGGTGTCTGTGTGTGTTTGTGTTCATTTATCTATTTGTTTATTTATTTATTTATTTATTGTTGGTTGGTTGTTTGTTCTATGTGTGTGTGTTTTCATTTTGTCCTTAATTGTAAGTTGTGATGTTGCTGTTCCACTCATATTTTCTATTTAATTTTGGTTGTAATTCTTTTATGCTTACTGCCTCTGTAATTTGCCTAAACATTGCATCTTTTCTGTGTGTGGATTCTATTTTTATTTCTATGTTCTCTAATTTACCCCTGTGTTCTATCTTAGAGTTTCGGTGGATCAGATGTTTGGAAGTCATGGGTTTGGCATAATGGGAATGGAGGATTTGTTTTTGGTTGTTAATGGTATCTAACCAGCTCTGGTTAGATACCATTACCAAAATCAACATACTGATTGCGGATTTGGTACGGGTGATGAGAAATGTGTCCCGCATGTGCAACCCCGAAGAACTAGAGAGACACATACAACACTTCATCCACCGTATGCAGTTCTCTGGCTACAATCAGAGAGATAGAATCAGAGTGTATAGAGGAGCCAGAACCAAATGGGAAAAAATGGTAAATAATGATATAAATGGGACCTGCCCCTTGTATAGGAGCAAATTTTGGAATAGAATAGAAAGAACTAGGAAGAAGGCCAATAGAATAAACTCATGGTATGATAGCAATAAATACCAGAGTGTAATGTTCATCAATACAACCACTAGAGGCGAACTAGCCTACAAATTTAGAAGGGCCCTAAATAAACATAAACTCAATATTAAGATAGTAGAAAGACCAGGTACCTCCGTAAAAACACTTATTAGCAAGACATACCCGTTCCAAAGACCCTCATGTATAGATAAGAAATGTATAATCTGTAAAATAAGCCCCCATATTAACTGTAAAACTAGAAATGTAGTGTATAGCATAAGATGTACTGAAGGACAATGTAGAAACAAAAATATAGTGTACATAGGTGAGACAGCTCGTAGTATAGGGGAACGAATAAATGAACACTGACGAGACCTTCAAGATAATAAAGAATCATCTGTGCTCTACCAACATGCTAAGATAGAACACAGGGGTAAATTGACCCTCCCAAAGTATAACAATATCGGTTTCAACACACGATTTCAGATAAAGAATCTTGCTAAACAAATTCAGAAACGAAATATATATATATATATATATATATATATATATATATATATGTGTGTGTGTGTGTGTGTCTACACACACACACACACACACACAAATATATATATATATATATATATAGGTAGAGTGATATATAGATAGATAGATAAATAGATAGATAGATAGATAGATAGATAGATAGATAGATAGATAGATAGATAGATAGATACCTTCCTCCTTTAGTCACTCAATTGTTCCTGAATAAGAACAAACTGCTGCAGCTACTGCGACGTAGACGAAGTTAAGAAAATGTTCAATGTAGGGATTTGGGATAGGTTTTACATGTAATAAAGAGATAAACTAAGAAAAGTAGGTCATGTGAATGATTTATGTTTCTCTGTATGTATGTGTGTTTGTAAGTAATATGTGTGTGTGTGTGTGTGTGTGTGTGTGTGTGTGTGTGTGTGTGTGTGTGTGTGTGTGTGTGTGTGTGTGTGTGTGTGTGTGTGTGTGTGTGTGAGTGGGTATTCATGTGAGTATGAATGTCTGTATGTGTGTTGTGTGTGTGAGAGAGAGGGGAGGGAGATAGAGATTGAGAGAAATTGATCAAAAGAGGAGTGGAGAAACGATCAAACAAATTATTAAGGGAAAAAAGAAATTCAAAGGGAGAGGAAGAAAGTGAAAAAAAGAGAAAGAAAATAAACATGCACATATATGTATGTGTGTGTGTGTGTGTGTGTCTGTATGTGTGTGTATATATATATACATATATATTATATCAGGTCGCTGTTCAGCGCTACTGGTAACATATAACCCAGTACAATCTGTGCATGGTCACCAACTCCACCAAGCTTGCTTGGTGAGGAGGGTGATTTTGGACACCCTACGGGATGAAAAACAAAACACGTCAAAGGGCGGAGAAACTCAACAGAGTTAACGGCCATCCAATAATTTTTTTTTGTGGAGCGAGAGACTCCTAGTCTTCATTAAGACATCTTTCAATGAGGAGGTCACTCTGATATAAAACCTGCGACTTCGTTTGCATCCAATGATGTAGACCAGTTCTCCTTTTTGGGTAAATGCATTCGATTTTCAGAGAATAAGATTGGCCCCGTGCAAAGCCTTTCCTCACTTAAAAAAGCTTTAAGCACAGGAATCGCTTCATATGTGACATTTTTTGTGTTGCATGTCATTGCCGGCCAAAAATAAATAAAAAACCGACCATCAATTCAGTGCCAAATAATTTTTTGAATCGGATTAGAAAGAGAGAAGAAAAAACAAAACCAAACCAGCAACGTGTTGCTATATATGTGTATATGGCATACCAACACACATATGTACGTGGACATACATGTATGTGTATATATGTATGTGGTATGCTAATATTATACTATTAATTGGAGCAAGCATACCCATTTACAGCCCTTTTCATCCCATTGAATGAGAGCCGTACAGAGCTGTTATACTAGTCGCGAATTACTAAGCATTATAGTTCGCCATACGTAACCCAACACGCGAAGTCCACAAAGATGTTGAATCTGACATCGATGAAGGAAATTTGCTTGCATCAGATACCAACCCTCTTGAGGTAATGAATGTTTATCTTAAACATTTACCACGCTGCTTCATCAGTTCTAACACATTCTTAAATCCACGAGACTCTATCCATATCTACATTGATGATTTTTGCGCTTGGATTATCTAATCACCAATAGTCAAACATTCGGCCCAAACATTCGCGGCATTAATTTTAGTGAACATATCGCCAATTGTGCACCTAACCAACAACCAAACTTTAGAATTTTCCCCATTTACAAATTAATAGACAACGCTTCTTTCATCCATCGTACTAATAAGGAAACGTACTTCATTAACAAATTCCAACCTCTACTTAATGGACTAAACTTCGGACTAAACTAAAACTGGAACGAACAATGAACCATAGTCCAAAATCCCTACGTTCTCTAAAGAGTTACCTCCCATACACCCTACCTAATCCTTTTTCTTATATAAATGAATTACCCCTCTCCTCTCTTTCTCCTACCCGATCACCCTGAATTACCCCCCCCCCCCCTGCATATTAATTCTCTAAAACGGGAAAACATATCCAATCTCAGACGGCCATTTGCCTCCACCATGGATCAACTTCTTTAAGCGATCTTACCATAATAACATTTTTTGAACTGATTATCATAAAAAAACAATCTTTCCTTATGTTCCACATCACCCCTTTTTTTGGCTTCAAAAACCTTGTTTGTAAATAATATTATTTTTTCTTTCCCATTTCAATAACATGTTCAACATCACCTTTACCAATACAAATTCCTCTTTTTTTCTCTCCCACTCACATAATTTGATAATGCATAAAATGCTGAAACTGGTAATTGCTAATCATTAAATAAATAAATTAATAAATTTTATAAATCAATGCTATTGTTAATTAATAAATAAATTAACTAATACCTTAACACTTCATACAAAGTAAAATATTTTATTTTAAACATTTTCTAACCCAGAAAAAATAGAAAAAAAATAGGGAGGAAAAATATTTTTCTTCCTAATAATCGTTTTTTTCTCCCTATATATATATATATATATATTCCAACTCGTGTGCTCCTTCTCCACATTTTATAATTATTATTTACTCCCACACGAGATACAGAAAATGCCAACTAAAACAAAAACAGACTCCACTCTCATTAACATTAATCAAGAGATACTCCAAGAACTACAAAAAATAAACTCTAATTTGTCAATACTCGCCAACAAACTTAATTCTACAAGTGAAGAAACAATCCCCAAATACACATCCTACGAAATTAACGACAATATCAACAACTTATGTGAAACAATAAAAACACACCTGAATAACAACACAAATCCTATTCAAGCAAACGAGAAACCACATGACACTAATACACTTACAACTTACCAAATAAAAACAAATTAATACCACAATGGTACACATCTCTTAAAAACAGGAAATTCTCCTTTTGGAAGATGATACAAAATAATAACAAAGCGGAGATCTATGAAAAATGGATTAACTCATCCCCATTAATCCTTCCCCGCAAACTATAAATTAAATCCATCCCAAACGAACCCGAGACACAAAGACGCCTCAGGGAAAGAATGGCACTTGATAACATGAAAACCGAAATTGAACTCCTTAAATTGAGAGCCCAAGCAAATGAAGATAGGATCAAATCAATCGACGATGAGATTAATCTAGCAATTATCAATATAACCAAAGACACCACCCTAGAAAATATTTCAAAACTATGGTTAGAGGACTGTAATAAAGAAGAATTAAAATCCCTTCAACGCTGGGAAATAAACGAAACCTGGTTCTCTAACTATGAAACACTTTTCCAAAAAGAACACACATCCAAGAACCCCTTCATTAAAACCAGAATAACAAGAAAACCCAATCACCACCCAAACACCACACAACAACCAACAACAACAAAAAAGCAATACCCCCTGCTCCACTAACCACATCCTACAAAAAAGAAGGTATCACCCCTCCCCTACCACCTACACCCACCACACGGATTCCTATGCAAACAAATATAGTAATAGAGAAACATCAGCTACAAGATAGACACTACAACTTCTCTCCCACCAGGAGATACCATAGAAACACCCACCCTTACAACCGCCCCTCCAACATCCCCCACACAACAAACCCACAACCATCATTACTGTCAACATAGAACCCAAAATTCACGACTACCACACATGCCACATAGGGCCTCACAACCACACACCAACTATAAGGAAGCCCTAATCTACCCTGTTCCACTAACCACATCCTACAACAACACCAGCAGGGGACAATACAACCACATCAGACACCCTAACCACTACGACCACCATAACTACACGCCATACAACAACAGCAGGACTCAATATAACCACACGAGACAACCCTACTACAACTACCACCAAGTCTACACACCCTACAACAACAACAGCAGGGCTCAAGACAACCATACGATACAACCTAACTTCAACCACCACCACAACTACACACCCTATAACAAGGTCCATCAAATCTACACACCCTACAACAACAGCAGGGCTCAATACAACCACACGATACAACCTAACTTCAACAACCACCACAGCTACACACCCTTTAACAACAACAGCAGGGGTCAGAACAACCATAAGAGACATCCAAACTTCAACAACCACCACAACTTCCGTAGTCATGTTTTAGACATAGCACACAGACTCAGGGTAACGAGATAACACAAAACACACAGGAGACACCAAAGGTAATAAAAATCGTTAATTTAACCCCTAAAGAATTAACAACAGACCAAATCAACATACTCTCCAAAGGTCTCATTTCAATAACATGTTCAACATCACCTTAACCAATTCAAATTCCTCCTTTTTTCTCTCCCACTCACATAATTTAATAATGCATAAAATGCTGAAACCGGTAATTGATAATCATTAAATAAATAAATAAATAAATAAATAAATAAATGCTATTGTTAATTAATAAATAAATTAACTATTACCTTAACACTTCACACAAAGTAAAATATTTTGTTTTAAACATTTTCTAACCCAGAAAAAGAGAAAAAAATAGGGAAAAAAAATTTGTTTATTCCTAATCGTTTTTTTCTCCCTATATATATATATATATATATATATATATATATATATATATATATATATATATATATATATATATATATATTCCAACTCGTGTGCTCCTCCACATTATATATATATATATAAATATATATATAAAATATAAATATACACGGGTGTGTATGATTGTGTATAGAAGATTATATTAATAAAAGGAATTCCAACTTTGATTTACTCGTTTTATTTACAATCCTATAAAATTATAATGAAATATTATGGTAGAATATTAAATGTTAAATGTTAATTGAACAAGTACTTTCATGCTTTCGCAATCTTCAGGTTCATATTCAGTGGTGACAGTCAAGTTTGCAATTTTCAACTGTAATGAGATGGCTAAAATATGTGCTTTATATACAGTAAAAAGGGACTACAGAATGCTAAGTTTTCCGAACTGTATTTCGACTAATCGGTGTGTGATTTCACTAGATTACTAAAGCTGATTGGTTTAGGTGTCACGGTTGGTTGAGTATGTCTAACGACTTCTATTTGACCCTAACCAAAGCATCAATTGTTTTGCTATTTTTAGAAATGATGAAAATAGCGTTTTCTAGGGCTTTTATGAAAAATCTTCAGTAATCATCAACATCAACATCCCTTTTATTATTATTATTGTTGTTTTTGTTAGTGGTGGTAGTCGACATGGTCATAGGCGTAGTCATAGTAGAAGTAATACCCCTAAGCATTATTATTGTTCATTTAGCTTGGGTTGGAATTTATCAATAAAATTCTTTTCTTTAATTTTTCTCTTGATTTCACTTGGGCTGTGTAGTTTGTAGAATGGAAATATTATAGATATTTTTTGGCCACATGTTGCTAGATGGTTACTCAGGGGTATCTGACGGACATTTGGGTCACTGATTTGCTGTCGGTGCACCCGTGCACATTCCGATAGTGCATTTCCAGTTTGACCGACATATAGTTCTTCACAATTCGGGTATTTAATGCAGTAAATTAGATTTCTGCTTTTGTAGTTCATATTTGCATTTGGGAATATTTTTCCAGTTTTTGTGTTCATATATTGACCAGTATTTATGAACTGACATGTGCCACATCGACTATCATTGCATTTAGATACAGTGAATGATTGCTCTTTGTTGTTAAGGTCAAAACTTTGCCTTTGTTAGTAATTGCTTCAAATGTTTCGGCTGTCTGTTACTTTGGCAGTGTTGAAGATATTCTGGTGACATGGGTTGTGTGTCATTATAAATGGTATGACCAGTTCTTGGTTTCTTCTTCCTTGGGTTGTCCTAAGTTGTTGTATAGGTATTTTTATAGCCCGCTATATGCCATTTTCTATAAGTAGAGATGGGTATTTTTGTTTGAGCAAAAATTCTCTCAGTTCTGTTAGGCGTTTGTTCATATAAACTTTGAAATTAAAAATTTAGCTGAAATTATACCAACAGTTATCAAAGATACAAGAGAAAGCCTACCACAACCCCCTTGGATGTCAGAACTAAACGAAAGAAATTTAGAAAACGAAACACATCGAATAAGAAAAGAAATGTGGAAGACATGGAAAAAATTTCTTAACATAAGAAAATAAAACTTCTGGAAAGCATACAAATGCGAAAAATATGTCAAAAACACATTCGAAATGGCTTTGTCTAACGGCACCCATACTCCCTCGTAAATACCTAATTAAAGAAATTGCAGGAGAGCCAGAAGATGAAACAAAGCTCCAATGGGAACTTACATTGACAAAATTCAGGACCGACATTTACATTATTCAATGTAAACAATCCCGCTCCAAAGCCAAATACGAAGCTATCGATGACCAAATTGAAGTCGAAATTTCAAAGCTAACGACTGGTAATATAGATGAAAAATCTACGAGAACTATGGATCAGAGATATCTCAAAAGAAGAAAGCAAATCAAGAAAGTTATGGCAGCAGAAACAATTATTTCTCGACGAATATGCTGCAAATTACGGTAAAGACTCTGGAACTCTGAGAAAAAGCATTAAAAGTGGACAATCTCACCAATACAACATACGCCAGAAAACGTAGCAACACAAACACTCATCTCACATTGAATCAAAGAAGAACTACGGTAAGAACTCTTCGCTTTTTCTACAAAAACACCCTAATACGCACAGCATGAACAAAATGCACAAACACGATAGATATTCCTTTGACCAGACCATGAGAAGTAGAAAAAAACCAGGAGATCATTCTCAAGATCTTAACAGAGACTACCCACAAGGAACCGGAAAAAACCGTAGAATAACCAGATCACTTTCAAAATCTCAACAGAGATTACCCACAAGAAACTGGGCAAAAAAAAAAACGATCTAAACCTGAAAGCAAACCTAGGTCATTTTCCCAGATTGTTAAAAATAATGCTAACAAGAAATGGAAAAATAATATACATAATACCAAAAATAGGACAAAAAAAACATAACGAAACTAAATATAATATCACGACCAAAAGTTCATCAAGCAAACACCAACAGGAATATAAATCCTGAACAGAGAAAAATCCATTTTTTAACGCCAGGACAACAAAAACCGGAAAAAGAAAAACTCCAGGAGGAAACATACCCAAAACAATTGAACACGTAGATCCTAAAATAGTTAATTTATCCAAAAGAGATCTTGACAATGATGAAATGCAAATTCTATCAAAAGGACTGCAATTCACACCGACTCCAACAGTCAACCACCAAGAACTGAAGGAGGATACCCAAGAAATCTATCGTAAATTACGACTTGTAGAATTCTTCGCTGATAAAAGTAATGAGAGTGATGAATCACTAGTAAAGAATAAATCAAATTTCCCACCGCCAAAAGGAAGAAATATCTATTTCGACCAATACATTGATATCCTGTCTAAATTTCCTCTTAGACGTAATACTAATGTTAGGCCAAACATTAACAAATCGGAAATGTCTGCACTTAAATGTATACAAAATGATAAAACAATAATAATTAAATAAGCAGATAAAGGGGGTGCAGTTGTTATAATGGATGCTGAATACTACAAAGATTTGGTTGAGGAACAATTGAAAGACATAACATTCTACCATGAAATACCGTCAAATATAGACCACAACATCATGAAGAAGATCAACAACCCGGCTTCAAAATACTACAGCTCACTTACTGATAATGAAAGAGACTACATCACCAATTTTGAGCCCAAACCCAGCAACTTTTGTGGCTTACCGAAAATTCATAAGTAAAAGGAAATCCAACTGGCAGTAAAAGAACAAAAAAGTGAGTACATTAAATTACTACACCCAAAAGACCCTATTATAGCTGGTCCAACATGCCCAACATGTCCAAGCAATTTTGTTGACATTATTTTGAAACCACTATGTATTCACATACCCAGTTTCATCCTGGATGATATCGACTTCCTGTCCCATCTTCCCAAAACCACGGAAACGAATTCACTTCTACTTAGTTTTGATGTGGTAAGCCTTTACACCAACATTACACATGATTTAAGAATAAAGGCGATTAAATACTGGGTGGAAAAACATAGAAAAGTGACTCCCACCAGATTCACAGTGCCATTTATATTAGACGCAGTCAGACTTATTCTGGAAAACAACACATTCTTCTTCAATGGAAAGAATTACATCCAAATTTGAGGCACAGCGATGAGAACGAAGTTTTCTCCCGTTTACGCGAACTCTGTAATGGGATACTTAGAACAACAACTGTACCAAGAAATAGAGGAAAAATATAGCACTGAATTTAGAAAGTACATTGAAAAGTCTTGGAAGAGATACCTTGACAACTGTTTCATCATCTGGACAGAATCTCTACATACTCTGGATGAGTTCAATAACCTCCTGAATAACCTACATCCATCTCTCCATTTTACAAAAGAGATGAGTAGTACCAAATTACCATTCCTAGATATAATGGTAATCAAAAACGACACCACCATTACCATTATAACTGTTGGTATAATTTCAGCTAAATTCTTAATTTCATAGTTTATATGAACAAACGCCTAACAGAACTGAGAGAATTTTTGCTCAAACAAAAATACCCATCTCTACTTATAGAAAATGGTATACAGCGGGCTATAAAAATACCTATACAACAACTTAGGACAACCCAAGGAAGAAGAAAACAAGAACTGGTCATACCATTTATAATGACATACAACCCATGTCACCAGAATATCTTCAACACTGCCAAAACAAACCTACCGGTCATTGCTCAAAGTAATGAATTAAAAGGTTTAATCACAGACCGAGCTTTGATTCTTAGTAAAAGACAGCCGAAAAATTTGAAGCAATTACTAACAAAGGCAAAGTTTGACCTTAACAACAAAGAGCAATCATTCACTGTATATAAATGCAATGATAGTCGATGTGACACATGAGAGTTCATACATACTGGTCAATATTTGAACACAAAAACTGGAAAAATATTCCCAAATGCAAATATGAACTACAAAAGCAGAAATCTAATTTTCTGCATTACATGCCCGAATTGTGAAGAACTATATGTCGGTCAAACTGGAAATGCACTATCGGAATGTGCACGGGTGCACCGACAGCAAATTAGAGACCCAAATGTCCGTCAGATACCCCTGAGTAACCATCTAGCAACATGTGGTCAAAAAATATTTATAATATTTCCATTCTACAAACTACACAGCCAAAGTGAAATCAAGAGAAAAATTAAAGAAAATAATTTTATTGATAAATTCCAACCCAAGCTAAATGAACAATAATAATGCTTAGGGGTATTACTTCTACTATGACTACACCTACGACCATGTCGACTACCACCACTAACAACAACAACAACAATAATAATAATAACAATGATGTTGATGTTGATGATTACTGAAGAATTTTCATAAAAACCCCAGAAAACGCTATTTTCATCATTTCTAAAAATAGCAAAACAATTGATGCCTTGGATAAGGTCAAATAGAAGTCGTTAGACATGCTCAACCAACTGTGACGCCTAAACAATCAGCTTTAGTAATCTAGTGAAACCACACACCGATTGGTCAAAATACAGTTTGCAAAACTTAGCATTCTGTAGTCCCTTTTTACTGTATATAAGGCACAAATCTTAGCCATCTCATTACAGTTGAAAATTGCAAACTTGACTGTCACCACTGAATATGAACCTGAAAATTGCGAAAGCATGAAAGTACTTGTTCAATTAACATTTAACATTTAATATTCTACCATAATATTTCATTATAATATCATTAACATTTTAAAGGATTGTAAATAAAACGAGTAAATCAGACAAAGCTGGAATTACTTTTATATATATATATGTACGTGTGTATGCATATAGACACATGTGGGACAGTGTGTGTGTGTGTGTGTATGTGTGTGTGTGTGTGTGTGTGTGTGTGTGTGTGTGTGTGTGTGTGTGTGTGTGTGTCAGTGTGTGATTGTAAAGACCCGACCATTTTTAGAGTTTAACACACCATGTTAATACAGCCACTTAAAGAAAAACCTTTTGTCTGCTTAGTATAGTTGAACTTTGAAAAATAAGGAGTGCCTTTTGTATCCCTTTCTATCACTATGTATTTTTCTCTAAGTATAGTGTTTTCAAAGAATCCCCATTCTTTAAATCCATCAGCCAATGACCTCCGCCCATCCCAATCACCACTTTCCCCTACCACCAGAAAATGTATAAATACCACCATAAGACATTGACCGTCTGCTTTCCTGACAATTTCCTTCGAATGAAACAGTTCTAGTCCTGTAGAAGCCATTTCTATATCACACACACACACACACACACACACACACACACACACACACACACACACACACACACACACACACACACACACACACACACACACACACACACACACACACACACACATATATATATAATATAAGTTAAAGCAATGAAATAAAAATTCAAGTCATTAGAAATATACTTCACTGCTTTACGATCGTTTCTAGGTGATAATAATACATCGTACGCATATTTCGTTATCGATCTATGTAGGGTTAGTTACAAAATATCAAATAAGGAATATATTTACCTACATGTATATCATCAGCCGTTGTCAAAAGCAATGAAAATGTTATTCAAAATCAATAGTAAATTGAGTTCTATGACCTTATTTGGAGGTAGCTGAAGAAAAAACAATCAAATGGTTTTTTGCCATATGATGTTAAGATGAAATATAACTCACTTTAGTTGAGGTCATGACTCGTTGAAAGGAATGGTTGAATGGTGTTAAAAATAGAATTACTATAAAGAACCTATGAAGAAAAAGGAATTGTTATATTTGTTTCTACTTTAGGCACAAGGCCAGCAAATATCCAGTACATTACTGGTACTTTATTTTATCGACCCCGTAAGGATGAAAGGCAAAGTTAACCTCGGCGGGATTTGAACTCAGACTGTAAAGGGACGTAACTATGCTTGAAAGCATGGCGTCCAAACCTCTACCGATACTGCCAATTCACCGCAATTGTTATATTGATAGTAGAATGTAGATGGTGGAGTGAAGTTTAAAAAGGAATGTAAAAATTAAATGTTGGGTTGTGTTGTATGGAATTTTTAGGTGAATATAAATAAGTAAATATAAAATATACAGAAATAACTAGGATAAATATAGATAGGTAAAGTAATGGTCATAACTAGGAAGGATAGTATATTAAAAGATGAAAATTATAATAAGATAATAAAATATAATAATATAATAATATAATATAACGTAATATAATATAGTACAGTATAGTACATTGTATATAGTATAATATAGCGTATGATGCATCATAAAATATAAAATAGTAAATATTTTCAAGTGGGTCTATGTATAAGTAATCAAACTCAGATAAAGGCATGTTGACATATAGTCAAAACGCATAATTTTCTTAGATCACAAAAGTATATATATTCACATATATAGATAGAGGTATAATTACATTGATACTCCATTAAAAACATACATACGCATATATAGATATAAACATATACAAATACATACATACACGCACACAGACACACACACACACACACACACACACACACACACACACACACACACACACACACACACACACACACACACACACACACACACACACACACATATATATATATATATATATATACACACACTTATACATACATATATACATGTACACATACATACATGTACATACACATATACACACACATACACATATACTCACATATATATATACATATATATATATTCTCTTATCATACATACATAGATACATGTATACCCATGCAATTACAGGTGATTATGTACCGTGATGCCCTTAGTCAGTAACGCACGAATCTATGGAAGCTAAAAGATTAAAAGGTTAAAAAATATAAAAATAAACAGGAAGGCGTATAATTAGGGGAAGGGGATACTAACAAATTGTACGTCACATAGAACTATAGTGAGTTGCTATTTAGAATGTTTAATTAGGTTTATAGTACTTAAATGTTTTTCGTATACGGTGATTACAAGCTATAATCAGTTCCTGTCTTTTATTCAATAAATCGTCCTTAGATTTAGTAATTTCTAAGATCTCCCCGGAACATAATCTGCATTCTCTCCTGTTCCCAAGATATAGAGTTCTTTGCAGAATGGTATTCCACGATAGCTTGAAAGCTATTTTTTTTTCTTTTTATAGTTATTTACTGTTTCAGCTAAGGATGTGGTGTTAGCTAGTTTAGTATTGTTAAAGCTACTGGAGTGTGCGTAATATCTTTTCTTAAATGTGTTCGATGTAGATCCTATATATGATTTGTTGGAGTCAGTAGTAGACACAGTGCATTTATATATTACATTATTAATCAAACAGTTGCCATTTAAGGGGCAAACTCTTCTATTTCTGCAATTACAACCATACGTAAGATGGTTGTTGGTGGTACCTACATAATTCTCATTAATCCTTGAGCTATTCTTATTGTAATTAATGTTAGAGAAAGAATGAGTGCTGCTTTGTGGGTGAATTAGTGTTGGGGTTGTATTGTGATTTTGTGTTATGTTGTTTTTGTGTTGGTGATTTGGGTGGTTGTGTTTTCCAGGTTGAAGGATTGTTTAAATTATGTTGTGGTGGTGTGGTCATATTATTTTTAAATTGATAAATGTTGTAGTTGCATATTTTTTGCTGGAGATTGTTTGATGTAGAGTATGAGAATTTAACAGAATACCTGTTAAATATCTGTGATTTGGTGGAAAATGTTTATATAGAATTTCGAAGAATTCTTTTGGAATTTGTTCAATAGTTTGCAGGTTGAAGGGTGCGTTGTACATGTTATGTTTCTTTTGCGGTTTTTAGTTAAGTTCTTATTTTCACTTATATTAATGTGCTGTGTTCTAGAAGAGTTCTTATGGTTAGTATTTGTATTTGTGGAATTTGGTAAATTGCAGTGGTTGTATTTGATGTTATTATTGGGTAGATTATGAGAGGTTGAATGTTTGGTAGTCATATGTGAGTTGTTAACATTGGTCATAGATCGTGTAGTAATAGTTGTTGTAGTTTTTCGGTTGTTTGGTGTGATAGGAATGACCCCATTAGGCATTTGTTTCGATGGTATTTTTTGGTGTTTGTAGTTTTTGCTAGGTTTTGTAGTATGGTCCATAGTAGTGTTGGGGATATATGAAATGTTTTCTTTATATCCACTTCTAGTTAGGGCCTCGTTGTAGAAGGGTGCATTTTTATAAAATATATCCTCATTGGAAGATAATTTAGAAAGTCTAAGAGATATGTTATATACTAAGTTTTTGAGTATAGAGCCAGGGTGGTTAGAGCGTGAATGTACATAGTGTAGATTCTGATTGGGCTTGTGGTAAGGTTGATAAATATTCGTAGAGAGGTCTAAGGTAACGTCAAGGAAGTTAGCTACTTTTGAGGTGTTTTCAAAGGTGATGTTAAGGTTGTAATAGTCCTTGAGGAATTTTCTAATTTGTTTTTTGTTTTTCTCTATATTAGAATTGCTAAGATTGATAGATATCAATAGACAATCATCCCGATAAAGACCACCTTTGAGGTGGCGAAAAGAGGAATGAATATTATAGAGGAGAAATAGTCCAACGAGTCTGAAACTTGAGCAGAGTCCATGGATCCCATCGTTATATCGAATAAGTTGTTATATGTGTTTCTTGTCCAGTGTTCTTCTTGGAAGTTTAGTAAGGTTTTTCTAGCGTGAGTTATGATGTTGATTTCCTCAGTAGATAAATCCGATCTATTTCTGGCGAAGATCAGTGCTTTGTTTAAGAAAATTGGAGAAATCGAAGAATAGTAAGAATCGATGTCGAATTGTATGAATGAAGCTGAGTTTTTATTTTCGATGTTAGTGCACCATTCAATAACCTGGGAAGTGTTATCCCATAATGGAAGTGTTACAAATTTTCTAATCTGCGGAATGATTCGATCAATAATTTTCTTGCTGATATTACCGATACCAGATTTTGATGGGCATATCAGTATAATAGATGGGTTCGAATTAAAGTCAGATTTGTGGTCATTCAGGTTGAAGTGCGGGCTTTGAGGTGTGAAAGGCTCCGTCCTATCTTCAATATGGAGTTTTTTTTACTATATCACATGATATGTTGTTCAAGGATGTCAGTGCGGTGGTGCTGGTTTTCTTATAGTTTTTTCTAAGTTCTATATAAACGAACTGGTTATATTTATCGATGTCCATATGGTATAGATTACCAGTTTTGTCAGAATAGACATGGACCTTGTTTGAATTTTTCAGTTGCAAAAGGGTAGAATCTAATCCATTTTGGAATTCAGATTTGTGTTTCCTGAACTTTATGTTTTTAATCATGTTCAGTAGGGCGCTCTCAAAATGTTCAAGTTGAATATTATGAGGAGGATTTTTGTATGCGTTGTATCCATAGCGGTACTTCTTTTCATTTGTATTGGTTTTGTTGTCAAAATGATAGGCTCTCCATCGCATTCTCCTAATAAACTGGTTAGTTTTTGTATGAGTATGAGTAGATATTCGTCTTTAGGTGGAATCGGAATATTCTTCAACGAGGTACCCAAATATTGTTTTTCCATTGTGATGCAGGAATTAGATAAAAGAAGAGTTCAACTAAATATTATAATCACAGAAGTGGAGACAATTATGAACAAATATATTGAAGGAGCAATATGCACAGAAATATCCACGGTTAGTTGAGGGGTCTAGTCTGCACGAAGAACTCAATGTAATCCATATGTTGAAAATGTTGTAGGTTAAAATAAATCCCGGAAAACAATAAAACACCAAAAGGAAAACAGAGTCATGATATAAGTTAAAACAATGGAATAAAAATTCAAGTCATTAGATTTTACGATCGTTTCTAGGTGATAATAATACATCGTACGCATATTTCGTTATCGATCTATGTAGGGTTAGTTACAAAATATCAAATAAGGAATATATTTACCTACATGTATATCATCAGCCGTTGTCAAAAGCAATGGAAAGTGGTGGCAGATAAGGAAGCCAGAACCAAGTATGCGGATACAATTGCAAAGTGAGAACGTTGATAGAGGAGGCCACTGGCACCGAAGTGGCACGACAGCGGATGAAGATCGGAAACGTCTAACATGGATCAGTAACGATATTTGTATTGCTCGTAGATTCACACGCCCCCTATACAACACATATAAACACACACACACACACACACACACACACACACACACACACACACACACACACACACACACACACACACACACACACACACACACACACACAACACACACACACACTTGAATGTACCAGCTTGAATCAAAAGCTTTTTCGTATTTCAAGCTTTAATTGATAGTTCAAACAAATTACATACGAAAAGCGTTTATTTATAAAAATACATCCTATCATATTCTATTGTCGTTTGCCATTGTTGTGCCAAAAGCTCAGTTCCATGCTTATAACATTTGGCTGGTTTCGAGGTTAAAAAACTCACATTGTTGAACCTCCGTCCGTAGGAAGTAACCATGAGTAGGAAAAGGTGGTAATCTGATGGCGCAAGGTCTTAACTATTGACAGGGTGCGACAGCAGTTCTAGCTCCTTAAGTTACTCAAGTTTTCGTTTGGTTATATTGTGAGCGTGTGCTGGGGCATTGTCATGCTGTAGATTGATATGCCGGGTAAAGGGCTTTCAAAGCATTATATACACGCTGCAGTTGTTGAGCATAAAGGTTCACGTACACAGCATGACCACCCGGAACATGCTCAAAGTGCAACACTCACTTGAAATTCCACCATACACAAAACACAACCTTCTGTTGTTCCTCAAAGCCAGTGTTGAATAAACAGGTGACGGGCGGTCACCGGCACTGCACTGATTCAAATTGGGCCGTTTCTTTACAAACGAATCCAACATTATTATTAATGTTCGATATAACCCATACGTACATATGTATATGTATATGTGTGTGCATGTATTTATATATATATGTATATATATATATATTATTAATGTTCGATATAACCCATACGTACATATATATATATATATATATATATATATATATATATATATATATATATATATATATATATATGTGTGTGTGTGTGTGCATACTTACATTTTTGTATCAGCTGTGCTAGGCCGAGAAATAAAATTCTAATTTTATTTTTAATATTCGGCAAGGCCAGCCGTAACTCGCTCGGTATGAAAATGAGGCTACTCAGCTGATGTCTACTTACGAAAATACTACATATTTTCAACCGTTCAACAGACTGGCAGAGGTATACAATCCTGATGAAGGGTAATGACCCAGAAACATGTTGATTGTTCCTCAAAGCCAGTGTTGAACAAACAGGTGATGATCGGTCACCGGCACGGCACAGATCAAATCGGGCCGTTTGTTTACAAATGAATCGAATATTATTATTAATGTTCGATATAACCCATACGTTCATATGTATATGTATATATGTGTGTGTATGTGTAAATATATATATATATATATATATGTGTGTGTGTGTGTGTGTGTGTGTGTGTGTGTGTGTGTGTGTGTGTGTGTGTGTGTGTGTGTGTGTGTGTGTGTGTGTACGTGTGCATACTTGCATTTATGTATCAGCTGTGTTAGGACGAGAAATAAAATTCTAATGTTCTATATATATATATATATATATATATACACACACACACGCACGCACACACACATGCACGCACACACACACACAGACATACATACCACACACACACACACACACACACACACACACACACACACACACAATTTATATTCCTGCTATGTAAAATATCTGATGTATTTACATTGAGCTATTTTTCTTACTGGTAATAAGGTAGTAAGGAATTACTAACCTTTCCTGTCTATAATTATATATATATATATATATATATATATATATATATATATATATATATATATATATATATATATATAAAAACAAATAACGAAACGAAATTAAATTTCGTTTCGTTTGTAACTCACTTTTGTATGACTGACGCTTAAACAATTAAGTTAAAAATGTACATCCACATATGCACACTGAAATACTAGTGTGTATATGAATACACACACGTATACATATGCAGGTGTACCAAGTCTTTCACTGGTCGCTTTACAGTGAGAGGCCCAGCTATTCTGTATGTAAACACACAGACAAACCGGTTTTTAGAGTCATACTGGTTTTCGGGGGGAACACCTTCCCTCCATTCTACAGAAAGCCAGACAAGGAACATTGGACTAGTTTCGTTGTTGTCACAACCCATCAGCAATACCTACCCATCTACCGGCCTTTCTGGAGAATTGTAAAAGCACATATCGTTATATGCTTTTTCTATGAAAATTAGTAGTGCGCAGACTAACCTGCATAGAGTGTGAGTACGCACCGGTTCAGCGGAGACGATAAAAACAAATAACGAAACGAAATTAAATTTCGTTTCGTTTGTAACTCACTTTTGTAAGACTGACGCTTAAACAATTAAGTTAAAAATGTACATCCACATATGCACACTGAAATACTAGTGTGTATATGAATACAGGTGTTCCCCCCGAAAACCAGTATGACTCTAAAAACCGGTTTGTCTGTGTGTTTACATACAGAATAGCTGGGCCGCTCACTGTAAAGCGACCAGTGAAAGACTTGGTACACCTGCATATGTATACGTGTGTGTATTCATATACACACTAGTATTTCAGTGTGCATATGTGGATGTACATTTTTAACTTAATTGTTTAAGCGTCAGTCATACAAAAGTGAGTTACAAACGAAACGAAATTTAATTTCGTTTCGTTATTTGTTTTTATCGTCTCCGCTGAACCGGTGCGTACTCACACTCTATGCAGGTTAGTCTGCCCACTACTAATTTTCATAGAAAAAGCATATAACGATATGTGCTTTTACAATTCTCCAGAAAGGCCGGTAGATGGGTAGGTATTGCTGATGGGTTGTGACAACAACGAAACTAGTCCAATGTTCCTTGTCTGGCTTTCTGGAGAATGGAGGCAAGGTGTTCCCCCCGAAAACCAGCATGACTCTAAAAACCGGTTTGTCTGTGTGTTTACATACAGAATAGCTGGGCCGCTCACTGTAAAGCGACCAGTGAAAGACTTGGTACACCTGCATATGTATACGTGTGTGTATTCATATACACACTAGTATTTCAGTGTGCATATGTGGATGTACATTTTTAACTTAATATATATATATATATATATATATATATATATATATATATATATATATATATATATATATATATATATTGTTATACTTTGGGAGGGTCATGTTGCCAATAAGAAACACACGCACCAGTTGCTTTCACTTCAATTTATTATAATAAATTTATAAATTTAGGAATTTATAAATTTCTGGTTGGTTGATTCCACAACCAGATGGTTGTTTATATATTGTCAAAGTTCTTTCGTCACACATTCTGTGACCTCTTCAGTGACTGGGGGCTCTTTCACAGAATGTGTGACGTAAGAACTTTGACAATATATAAACAACCATCTGGTTGTGGAACCAACCAACCAACCAGAAATTTATAAATTCCTAAATTTATAAATTTATTATAATAAATTGAAGTGAAAGCAACTGGTGCGTGTGTTTCTTATTGGCAACATGACCCTCCCAAAGTATAACAATATCGGTTTCAACACACGTTTTCAGATAAAGAATCTTGCTAAACAAATTCAGAAACAATATATATATATATATATATATATATATACTATTTTATATCAGTGATATATATACTATTTTATAACTGTGATTGAAACATTTTTACGTAATGTTTCAAATTTGAAATGAATTTTCATTGTCACTTTGAAAGACATTTTTATTGCTTTTGAATCGTTGTGCATCTATCAGTGAGCAGAGGAAGGATAGTTGGGATAAGGCATACTGTGTTTTTAATTTACTTGAATTAGGGAATATGTTTATTTCATGTGAAGATGGAGCAGTTAATCCATTATGTTGCAGTGTTATTGATATTACTTAAAACAATCACAAAGGAATTTCAAGTAGATTAAGCACTCCCTCTTAACAGGAAATAAACATGTCCACTAATTCAATTAAATTTGAAAATACAAGAACAACTACAAACACACAGTTTCCTCTTCCGCCACCACCACTCACTCCCTCTGCAAACTAGCAACTACACAATGAATTAAAAACAATAAAACTTCCTTTCAAAATGACATTTATAGAATGTGAAACATTATTTTTAAAACTTCTGAATTTTATCTCCATCACAGTTGTGATCAGCTGCTAGGTGTAAACTTATGTTGCAAATAACTGCTACTTACTTATAAGATATACAGTGTAGCCCCGGTATTCGCGGACTTTTCCTGAGAACCTAACTAATAATTGATCGTGGAAACCACCGCATATTCGCGAAATCGTAAATATCTTCCGCGATTATTTTATGGCTTTTTTCATGGTAATATATATATATATTTTTAATGCTAAATTATTAATAACAATATACCGCATTTGCCGGTCTATTGGACGCCCCTTCGAATAAGACGCTCCTTCTTTTTTTAAAATTAAATTTTACGTTATATTTTGACGTTTACAGGCATTTTTATAGATCCCGTCCAATATTCGTGGGTTTTCACTTTTTAGTTGGTGTTCTAGGAAAGTAACCCCCGCGAATACCTGGGGACAACTGTATTATTTGCAGTCTGTATAACATGTACCAGTGTATGTTTGACAACCATCACATTATGCTAATACACACACAGACACAAACAAACACACACAGGCAAACACACAGTAACAAAGGCAGAAAGAATACTATAGACAAGTTCAAACTTGGGGTGCCGCTCCTGATTTTTAAGTTTTATTTAAGCTAACAATGACTATGGTCAGGTGTCTACAAACACACTCACACACTCACACATATAAGCCCTCAATCCCACACACTCACACAAACACACACTCTTATACTTATATACATATATATATAAATACACACATACACATGCATACACACACATACACATACATATATATGTATGTATATTCACATACATATACATACACATATACATATATATATATATATATATATATATATATATATATATATATATATATATATATATATATATATATATATATACACAAATACATATATATATAAATACACACACACAAAATATATGTCTCACTCGCTTTACGCGTTTCACTTGTCCCAATAGCTTATTTTAGTTATTGCTCGCACCAACCTGAGGTATCTGATTTTTAATGCGATGAAATACCAATTATGGTTGGCAAATCACTGATGAGGGACTATTTTATAATATGTAATCCATGTGCAACCATGCAGTATTCTTCTCCCCTTGTTTTTCATATATATTTACCTAAACTGCGATTATCTGTTTCTCTCTTTCTGCTCCCCCGTTCTCTCCGTTTCTCTTACCTTCTTTCGTCCCCTCTGTCAGTTAACACTTTCTCTCGACTGACCTCTTCCTCGCACTTCCACTCACTCACGCTCTGTTTCTCCCCTTCTCACTTCCCCCCGTTCGCTAGTAGTGGGGTTCCTTCTTTCTCACACCGCATTCACGGCGGTGTGAGAAAGAAGGAACCGCTCTGCATAATCAGCTCCTGATTATTTACTAGATTTCTATAAGAATATAACATCAATGATCTCAGCAAACAGGTGGGGTAGTTGGCCTTGATAAGCTTCAACCAAAGCGAAACAAGTCTTGTCGGCTTATCTCCCCTGTTTGCTGAGATCAAAGTGAGTGAATTTGTCACTACTTTAAAACAATAGCTTACGGTCTTCAAAATGCTTTTAATTAAGCATAAAGTGTATTGCAAAATACATTATATATACATCCATATATATATATTGCTATTTCAGGGCTCCAATTCTAATATATATATATATATATATATATATATATATATATATATATGTGTGTGTATGTATATATATGTATATATGTATATATATATATGTGTGTGTATGTATATATATATATATATATATATATATATATATTCAGGTCACCAGTTGGTGCTACTGGTAACATGTATTCCAGTACACCTGTCTCATGGTCGGGTCGTTGGCGACTAAACTGACAACTCCACCAAGGTTTCTTGGTGAGCAGGGTGACTTTGGACATCCTGCAGGACTAAAAACAAAACCTGTAAAAGGGCAAAGGAGCTCTTAAGAGTCAATGGTCATCCAAAATCACCGGGAGAGATGACCCCTTAGCCTTTGTCAAGGCAGAATTTTAGGAGAAGGAAAACTCTGATATAACACCTGCAACCCTGATGGTATCCAATGATGTTGACTTGTTCTTCTTTTTGGTAAAAATCATCTTGGTTAAGAAAGTGGGACTGGCTTTGTGCAGTGCCTTTGCTCACTATAAAAGCTTCACGGCACAGGCATTGCTTTATATCTGGAGATCTCTCTGCACTTGTCGTCACATGGTACCAAGGGCCCAGCACTATGTGTCAGTAATTGTCACAAGTGTAGTGTTTGTACCAGAGTTTTCAAGTCGCTGGCTGGACTAAAAAGTCACACTCGTTCAGCGCATCGGTAGGGGTTCTCCTACATGGATATAAAGTAGTGGCCGTACTCGAAAACGAGTTGGCAGCCACCATATATATATATATATATATATATATATATATATATATATATATATGGGTGCGTATGTGTATATATGTATATACATACATGCACACATATATATATGAACGTATCGGTTTACCGAACATTTATTATAATGCTCGGTTTGTTTGTTTGTAAACAAACAAACAGCCCGAATTTCGCCGTACAGTGTTTAGGCAACCACGTCACCTTTTTGTTCAACACTGACACAGGAACGATATACTAGTTTCAAGCTTATTAGCTATCGTCAGCATCGTATAGCTTCTTGCCAGATGGTTGAACGTCTGAAAGTATATACTTTCCTTATGCATATTAACGACTGAGCAGCCTCATTTGCATATCGGGTGAGTTCAGTCGGCCGGGCGCACCGAAAACGATAAATGGAATAGAATGAAACTAAATTTCATTTCTCACTCTTAGTACGACACTTACTTAAATGTAAGTATGTATGTATGTATACGTACATACATATATGTATACAGACGTACAGTAGTATGTATATATATACATACATGCACACATATATATATGCACGTATCGGTTTACCGAACATTTATTATAATGCTCGGTTTGTTTGTTTGTAAACAAACAAACAGCCCAAATTACGCCGTACAGCGTTTAGGCAACCACGTCACCTTTTTGTTCAACACTGATACAGGAACGATGTACTAGTTTTAAGCTTATTAGCTATCGTCAGCATCGTATACCTTCCTGCCAGATGGTTGAACGTCTGAAAGAATATACTTTCCTTATGCATATTAGTAAGTGCCGTACTAAGAGTGAGAAATGAAATTTCGTTTCATTCTATTCCATTTATATATATGTATATATATATATATATTGGTAAAAGGAAAAGAAAATGCTGACAAATTGTTCCCAGTGAAAAATAGTTTAATTAGGAATAAGTAAAAATTAGTAATAGTATTGGTTAGTATTCAGTTTTGGTTTTAAGTTTTAAAGGTTGCGCATTTCTAATGCTTTTCAAAAATAATTTTGAGATAGAGCGCCCGTGATGTTTGCTCTAATCTGATTAGTTTTGGAAATTCTACCTGTTTTATGTAAAAAAAAGTGGCTCCAGATGTATGAAAAATTCTTGTGGTCAAAACAATTTTGATTGGTCGGTAGAAGTCATGTGAATGTTAAAAATTGATTTTGCGCCAAAAGTAGGTTTGTCTCGGCTGATTGAGAAGTCACTGAAAAATAAGTCTTTCAAGACAAATATGTGTGTGTGTGTGTGTGTGTAGTAGTAGTGAAGAGGTTCGTTGTTGTGATAATGGGCAGCAGGGATGTGTGTGCGAACCGAAGCCTGTTGACAGTTCAAATGCCTATTAAGACAAGTGTGTGTGTGTGTGTGTGTGTGTGTGTGTGTGTGTAGCAGAGTAGTTCGTGGTAGAGGGATGGTCAGATTAAAATATCCCCCACACACGTACAGAATGTGTCTGTACGTGTGTGGGGGATATTTTAACATGTTAAAAGATATTTTTCAGCCCTTGTCTTATACGGAGAAGTGTGTGTGTGTGTGTGTGTATATGTCTCTTTGTATGTTAATGTACGCGTGTGTATGTGTGTGTGTATATATATGTGTGTGTGTGTATATATGTGTGTGTGTGTGAGAATGTGTGTGTGTGTGTGTGGGTGGACCAGTATTTTTGTGATACTGGTAAAAATGGTGTACATTATTCGATATTTTCAGTAAAAACGATTCTCTCAATAGTACATCAAAACCTGGAATTCACCCTCTACACTAAAGTACTTAACAAATTTGGAAACACTCTCCACTTACACATAGAAAGGAACTGGAAGCGATATCTAGATGACTTCTTCATCCTTTGGCACGAAAACATCGAGAAACTTAAAGAATTTCACACCCTTATAAATGGGCTCAACACGAATATTAACTTCACGATGGAATACAGTCATCAACAACTCCCCTTCCTCGACATCCTCATTAAGATCCATTACAAAAAAATAGAAACAGACATATACTACAAGCCCACAGACTCCAAGCAATATATTCCTTTCAACTCTTGCCACCCTAGACACGTTAAAATTAATATTCCCTACAACTTAGCCAAGAGAATCTGTAATATAGTCTCCAATAAAAACACCTGCTACTTACGGCTACAAGAACTAAAAGACACACTCATAGGCAGGGACTACCCTGCATCACTAATTGACAATGGAATCCAGCGTGCCCTAAAACCAAGTACCCAGGACCTTAGACACCCTAAAGTAAATCAACCGAAACTAAAAGCTCTTCCATACATCTCCACACACAACCCCCTCAACAATGAGGCCTTTGACACAATTCTCCAGAACATCCCTGTGTTGAAAAATGACCATAGAATGAACCAAATCCTACGAACACACGATATCATAAAGAGCAAAAAACAATCTAAGTCAATGAAAAACATCCTAACACATGCCAAAGTACTGCCAACTACAATAACGATACCCACAGTAAAAAAAATGCGATAGACCCAACTGTGGCATATGCATCAACCTAATAGAGGGTTCAGAATTCTATTTCAAAGAAGGACAACGTTTTATAGTAAAACACAATTTCACATGCGCATCAGAAAATCTAATATATGTATTAACTTGCTCAGGTTGTCGAGAACAATACATAGGCCAAACCAAAAACAGCCTCCGCCAACGCATGACTGTCCATAGATCCCAAATTAAAATACGGGAATACAGGAAAATACCACTGAGTGAACACATTGATACCTGTACCGCCTAAAATCATCCCAACTTCAGAATCTTTCCCCTCTACAAATTTAAAGATAATGCTACCCACACCCTGCGCATCAGCAAGGAATCTCACTTTATTAACAAATACGGACCCCGTCTAAACACTTCTCCCTAAGACGAACCCACAACATACACACGTTAACATACATACCTACATCATCATACATCTCTATCCACATATAAACACAATGACATACGTAAACACACATGTTCTATGGTGCAACACAAATATACACAAATTTGCATACCTTTTGATGTCTATAGATATAAACGTGCCGACACACACACATACATATACGCACACCTGCAGCACACTGATGGGCACATACATATTTGTACACAAGTATTCCAATACGGCAAGGCCTAATCGATTCCCCTTGCAGTACGTACAATCTGGACACTCACACACACCTTGGTATTATGCCAATACTATATATCATTTCACACCTTTTATTATTAAGGTTTTTGATGTTCTATTGAGAGAATCGTTTTTACTGAAAATATCGAATAATGTACACCATTTTTACCGGTATCACAAAAATACTGGTCCACCCACACACACACACACACACACACACATATATACACACACATATATACACACACACATACACACGCGTACATTAACACACACACACACACACACACACACACACACACACACACACACACACACACACACACACACACACACACACACACACACACACACACACACTTCTCCGTATAAGACAAGAGCTGAAAAATATCCTTTAACATGTTAAAATATCCCCCACACACGTACAGACACATTCCTACTGACCATCCCTCTACCACGAATTACTCTGCTACACATACACACACACACTTGTCTTAATAGGCATTTGAACTGTCAACAGGCTGCGGTTCGCACACACATCCCTGCTGACCATTATCACAACAACGAACCTCTTAACTACTACTACTACTACTACTACTACGCACACACACACACACACACACACACACACACACACACACACACACACACACACACACACACACACACACACACACATATTTGTCTTGAAAGACTTATTTTTCAGTGACTTCTCAATCAGCCGAGACAAACCTACTTTCGGCGCAAAATCAATTTTTAACATTCAAATGACCTCTACCGACCAATCAAAATTGTTTTGACCACAAGAATTTTTCATACATCTGGAGCCACTTTTTTTTACATAAAACAGGTAGAATTTCCAAAATTAATTAGATTAGAGCAAACATCACGGGCGCTCTATCTCAAAATTATTTTTGAAAAGCATTAGAAATGCGCAACCGGTAAAACTTAAAATCAAA
>OZ024741.1:86983797-87001297 GCA_964016885.1 Eledone cirrhosa
TACGGCTGTTACTTAAATATAAGTATGTATACGTACATACATATATGTATACAGACGTACAGTAGTATATATATATATATATATATATATATATATATATATATATATACATACATGCACACACATATATATATGTACGTATGGATTCACCGAACATTTATTATAATGCTCGGTGTGTTTGTAAACAAACATCCCGAATTAAGCCGTACAGTGTCTAGCAACCATCGTTGCTCATTTGTTCAACACTGACAAAGGAACGCTGTACTAGTTTCAAGCTGATTAGCTATCGTCAGCAACGTATACCTTCCTGCCAGATGGTTGAACGTATATGCTTACCTTATGCATATTAACGGCTGAGTAGCCCAATTTGCATATCGAGTGGGTTAATCGGCCGGGTGCACCGAAAACGATAAACGGAAAAAATGAAACGAAATTTCATTTCCCACTCTTAGTACGGCTGTTACTTAAATATAAGTATGTATACGTACATACATATATATATATATGCACACACATATATATATGTACGTATGGATTCACCGAACATTTATTATAATTAAGCCGTACAGTGTCTAGCAACCATCGTTGCTCATTTGTTCAACACTGACAAAGGAACGCTGTACTAGTTTCGTACAGTGTCTAGCAACCATCGTTGGTCATTTGTTCAACATTGACAACGATGGTTGCTAGACACTGTACGACTTAATTCGGGATGATTGTTTACAAACACACCGAGCATTATGATAAATGTTCGGTGAATCCATACGTACATATATATATATGTGTGCATGTATGTATAGCTGTCGTTTCGACAGCTAGATCCGAACTCTCTCCCTATATAATATATTAATTAAACGGTAATTAGTCTCTAATACTAAAATAATTCAATGAGAGAAATCTTCCAGAGAAGCAATATCATATATTAAAATTAAGTGAGGAAAAAACTCTAATTGCCTCGCTTATATATAGATCTCTCTACCATGGTTTCATATGGGGAAGAATTATTATTGGAACCACCAATATTTGAAGAATCCGCCATACTCTTCATGGCAGTTTCATTCTTCAAAATCTAAGAGAAATTGAACAAGATATAATACATACTATTTCCTTTGTCGAAGCAGCATGGTGAAATGATAACATACGTAGAGTTTCGTTATCAAAATCTCCTATGATATTAGGACACCTTGACATGCTTATAATGTCGCTAGAAATAGCAGCCAATAGACTGTCTGGTTCAACTCGACAAATTAGGGAGCAGTTCAATATCAATTAAAGGTTAATTAGTCTCTAATAGTTAAACATCTCAATGAGAGAAATCTCACAGAGAAGCGATATTATATATTAAAATATGATGTGGAAGGTTTTGAAAAAGTAAGGGATCAACGGATAGCTTTTGTTGCCTTAAAATCCCTTCACGAATGCCTTAGTACTTGTGTTTGCATAAGTGATGCTAAGTTAAACACATTCAATGTAGATTTCGGACTCCGCCAAAGGTGCGTATTATAACTTCTGTTCATTATCTTAATGAACAGGATTGACATGCGCAGACCCGTTAGAAATGGTATTAAATTAGGTGGGCGTAAGACCCGCAATATTTGCAAAAGAAATATAACTACTTAACTCATCGCAAGGTAATCTCCGACATGCGCTGGATACGTTTGCTGCTGAGATTTCTACTGAAGGAATGGAAATCAGAGCTGCGAAGACTAAGAGACTCTTCTTTTCAAGGAAGCTTGCAGAGTGCACTATGCATCTGAGTGGTATTCTTCTGAAGCAGGTAGATAATATCAAGTATCTCAGAGCTGTTCTCACGATTGATGGAAGCCAGGAGGCTGAACAAATGCAATAATTGCTAGAGCTGGTGCAATAAATACTCCAGCTTCAGTTCTCGGTTATCAGAAGAAGGGATGTAGGTGTACAAGCCAAACTCACTATCTTCAGTTCTGTTTTGTGCCTATCTTTACCTATGATCATGAATCTTAGGTAATGACCGAAAGAATACGATCGCGGATACAAGTGGCCAAAATGGGGTTCCTCCGAAGGATTACTCGATAGGGTGCATACCTCGGAAATCCGTGAGTTGCTCCAGGTAGAGCTGTTACTTCTCAGAATTGAGAGACCACAGCTCCAGTACACTGTCCAGGAAAAAGTGGACAGAAGAAGAAGAAGAAGAAGAAGAAGAAGAAGAAGAAGAAGAAGAAGAAGAAGAAGAAGAAGAAGAAGAAGAAGAAGAAGAAGAAGAAGAAGAAGAAGAAGAATATAACATACGATTCACCAAACCGTAGACATTTACAGATAATAAATACACAATTATACACATGCAATATACGATGCCTATCTAATGTATGTATAACAAACACATGATGTATGCATAACAAATACATGAATGCGTACTGAACCATAATACGTCATATCTGTTTGTATATTTATTAATATACATATATCTGCCTGTAACTCTTTAAAATCTACACAAAAAAACCTACAAGCATACATACAAGACATTTCCTATCTCAGTCATGTTATAGTACGAAGTTCGCTTTCCTTGCTGAACATTTATGTAATTACTAGGATTTCTTTTCAACACGCTGCATATGCAAACATTTATATGTATGAATATATAAATACAAACGCGCAATCACAGACACACTCACAGATATACATTCAAACAACGCAATAGTCTACTCGTGAAATGAACGTGTAGGTGGCCAAGCACGCCACAAACGCGTGTATCTTTAACGTAGCTCTCAGAGAGATCCAACATGGCCTTGTGTGTGACACTGCTCGCTCTTTGAATTACAGGTACAGCACATTTTTGACAGATGAGAGGACAAGAACAGCTTGAAATAAGGAAACAACATGCTACCGGGAATCCAACTTACGACAGTAAGTTCGAAAGCTGAACGCCCTAACTACCAAGCCACTCGCTTTCAAAGAATTAAATAGCACACATACATAATCTATAGTTATTTTAATCAGTTTATTTAAACCTAATTAAGTAAAAATATTTGAAAAATTTTGGCTCTTATACGAAATCTGTGAAACAATCAATGGAACTTTTGGCAAAAATAATTTCCGGTAAAATATTATTCTGATTCCAAATGAACTCGAAAGAATTCAATTTAGTGTATTGAATAATAATAAATATCGATTCCAGAGAAATAAAGGTAACATATTTAACATACATCTTTGTACACATAAACTACGTATACATATATTTGTATATATATACATACATACATACATACATACATACATACATACATACATATATATATATATATATATATATATATATATATATATATATATATATATGCATATATATATATATATATATATATATATATATATATATATATATATATATATATATATATATATATATATATATATATATATATATATATATATATATATATAATATATATATATATATATATGTATGTATATAGACATAATATATATTCATACATTTCATAACCGGTAAGACATATACTCGTTATGAAATAAACGGGGATTAATAGAATACAAGACAAACAACTTCACACACGCACATACATACACAGGTATCTGTTTATTTGTATGTTTAAATATATATATATGTATATATGTTTATGTATATATTCCGAATGAAACAGTTCTAGTCCTGTAGAAGCTATTTCTATATTAAATTACTTTTACTCTGCTATGTATTGAGTACCTTACTTACTGTGGTTATCCCCGATTTAACCGGGGATCTACATATATATATATAATAAACAAATAAGACGGTTGTTTAGTCCATCCCTATTTATTTTATTATACGTATTTCAAAGACGTATGGTACGATAGATATGCATCGTATATTACATGTGTATAATTGTGTATTTATGAGTAAGATATAACATCAGTCAAACATGTTCTCATCAGATAAAATTCACAGGAGTTGTAAATATCCTTTGATATGCTAGCGGTCAGACCAGTTATTCACTTCAGCTGGCCGGTCACTGAAGTGAATAACTGACCGCTAGCATATCAAAGGATATTTACATCTCCTGTGAATTTTATCTGATGAGAACATGTTTGACTGATGTTATACATAAACCATAGATCTTTGAAATACGTATAATAAAATAAATAGGGATGGACTAAAGTAACTGTCTTATTTGTTTATTATTATAATAAAACTCCGAATAAACATAAACCGTTGAGTTCTTGACATCTGTTATAAAAAAAAAATCGGCTGATTTTAAATCAACCAACTTTCTCTAATTGAATATATATATATATATATATATATAATGAAATGACAGGAGGCTGGATTTGTGTAAATCCTTGAAAGGTTTATTATACTATGATCATTTCAATGACCGGGTTCCGTATGAATCCGGTGATATCATCAGGTATTCGAAATATAATACGTGAATGTAATAGATAAAATCCATGGGGCTGAAAATCGAGGACCCGAGGGCGACCGCTATTCTGTTCCTTCAACCTCGGCCGGTCGCCCTGGAGGTTGAAGGAACAGAATAGCGGTCGCCCTCGGGTCCTCGATTTTCAGCCCCATGGATTTTATCTATTACATTCACGTATTATATTTCGAATACCTGATGATATCACCGGATTCATACGGAACCCGGTCATTGAAATGATCATAGTATAATAAACCTTTCAAGGATTTACAAAAATCCAGCCTCCTGTCATTTCATTATAATATTTAACTCCGTAATAGCACCACCAACTACAAAAACAAAGACGGTTGAACTGCTTTACGTTGAGTACTCTCTATATTATTGCATTACGATTGACCATACGGAATAGACCAGCGGTGAACCTCAGTGGTGAACCTCAAACCTGAATATATATATATATATATACATATCACCTTGATCACCTTGACCGACCAGTCTGTCGGGCGCTAATCGGCGCCGCTGGTCACAGCACGTTGTGCTGTTTTAGCCATAAGATAACGCCATCCCACTGGCTGGGCGGGCAGGCTGGTACACATTTCTACAGCTGAGTAAACTGGAGCAACGTGAAATAAAGTGTCTTGCTCAAGGAAACAACACATCACCCGGTCCGAGAATTGAACTCACAACCTTTCGATTGCAAGCCCAATGCTCTAACCACTAAGCCATGCGCCTTCACACACACACACACACACACACACACACACACACACACACACACACACACACACACACACACATATATATATATGCACACATTGGAAAAATGTTCGAGTGTATGCTTAAGAGTATATTTGTATGTGCTCTCTTGTATGAGTGCACATATGTATATAGACATACACGCGCATCCAGAGGTATAAAAGTGTGGGTGGGTATATATGTCTGTACTAAGGGATTCGCTTAAGCTCCAAAGCCCCCAAGCTATTGCTGTGAAGATATATATCACACTCTACTTTTGTCTAGTCTAAACAATAACTTTTCCAAACACCCACTTTACTTTTCTTTAAAAATAACACCCACCTAGTTTTATGCCTGCCTTATACTTGGATTTGGGGGCCTCTGTTGTATATATATATACACTTGTGCGTACATATATATATACACCTGTATGGATTTGTGTGTGTAGATGTGTGTGTGTGTGTGTCTGAGAGGGTAGGTGTGAGTGTATGTACAAGTCAACCAACATAAGTCTTTTTATTTCTAAAATTTCTAAACTTTCTAAGTATTTGACTCTAACCATAATTTTCAGTATTACCACCCCGCATTAATTCCTCAATTTGTATGTGTGGATGTGTGTGTGTGTCTCTGGGGGTGGGTGTGAGTGTATGTGCAAGTCAACCAACATAAGTCTTTTTATATGTAAATTTTCTAGTATTCTACTCTAACCATAATTTTCAGTAGTACCACTCCACATAAATTCCTCAATTTAAGAATGACCTGTAGTATCGAATTGCATACTATAAACCTCAATTGAATATATATCTGACCAGGAATGCTTTTTGTGAAAATCAGTCATATGGAACTATTGTGATCTTGCCTGGCGGTTTGAACTTTACAACACCACCTGCCTCTTTAAGGTCAAATACTAACCCTACTAGCATCTACAAACTGACCATTAAATTATTCCTAACAAGCTCATATGTCCCAAGGCTCTGATACCATCAACACCATAAACAGAGAGCTGGCATATCTAAGAACTGACTAACTGCCTGATGATGTCATAGCCATTCAATGGCTATCATCGAAATATATATAGCAGTAAATAAAGGATTATGCAATTGACTTATGTTTCGTTACTATATATATATATATATATATATATATATATATATATATAATATGCATAAGGAAAGTATATACTTTCAGACGTTCAATCATCTGGCAGAAAGGTATACGATGCTGACGGTAGCTAATAAGCTTGAAACTAGTACATCGTTCCTGTGTCAGTGTTGAACAAAAGGGCGACGATGGTTGCTTGAACACTGTACGGCGTAATTCGGGCTGTTTGTTTACAAACAAACAAACCGAGCATTATAATAAATGTTCGGTAAACCGATACGTACATATATATATGTGTGCATGTATGTATATATATACATACTACTGTACGTCTGTATACATATATGTATGTACGTATACATACATACATACTTATATTTAAGTATCAGCCGTACTAAGGGTGAGAAATGAAATTTCGTTTCATTCTTTTCCATATATATATATATGGAAAAGAATATATATGCCCCCCCCCCCCCATATTCACTGCAACTGCCCACAATTCCTTTCACTATGGCTTTTCCCGACTTTGAACTTACTAGCCTGGAATCCTACTCTCATGTGAATCAACACACCTGAATTCTACCCATCTCGGACCATACAAGACTCGAAAACCCACCCCACTACATACGCACACGCCCACACACATACATACACGTATACACCTATACATGCGGCCACACAATACACACCAACAACCACACATCTCTGCCAAATACACATACTAGCATACATACGTTCACACATATGTATGAACACATACCTCCACCAACAACACAGTTAACACCCACACACACGCAAACGCATCGAAATGTGCACCCCACCTAGACACACCGACGTATGCGTGTATATGTGTGTGTGTGCACGTGAGTGTATGTGTGTATGTGTGTGTGTGTGTGAGAGAGAGTGTATGTGTGTGTGTGTATGAGTGTGTGTTGAAATGGTTCTATTTGTTGTTAGGCGTACTCTGATTATAGTAGGGTTATTTGTCCTTTATATATAAAGTAAGTAGCAGTGTTGAACATAGCAATTAGAAAGAAAGAAAGAAAGAAAGAAAGAAAGAAAGAAAGAAAGAAAGAAAGAAAGAAAGAAGTGAAAGGGGTACATCTTTAGCGTATAAAAGTTGTGTGGTTTGAAAGTAAAACATGATATAACGATTTCATATTGACTTTAAAAGCAGAACTAAATATTCGGGAGAAGGCGACGAGTCGTTAGGATGCCAGATAGAATGCTTTATTGTATTCGTTCAAGTTTTCTGTGCCCTGAGTTCCAATTCCGCCGAAGTCAACTTAGCTTTTCACCCTTTCGAGGTCAATAAAAAAGTACCAATCCAGTGTTGGGGTCATTTCTTTCCCTGTAATTTTTCTTTTCTGGAGGAAATTAGCAGTGTTCAGACATAGAGGGGGACAGGCTTAATGATGCCCAAGAAACGCCGTATGTAACACCCTAACAATTCTATCAGGAGTTACGAGTCCATACATACAAGCAGTTGATCTAAACTCAAGTATTTTCTCACTCTAAAATATGCACACTACTGCTCATATGCGTATTGGTGCTGGTTCTGTAAGCAATGTGAAGTCATTATGAAAAGTAAATTAATATTTAAAGAAATATAGAATAACAGGAATCGGTAACATTTTCTACTCGGTCGATTCTTTAAAAATATCTCTCTTTAAGCAATCTCCGTAGAATGGGTGTCACGTAATGTGTCTAAGCTGAGAAGTCATTGCTACTTTTCTACTTAGAAAATACACTCTACTCACTAGTATTGAGTGCTCATTCAGTTAATGCTTCAATGTTTTAAATACTACAGTATTTTAAACACAAATTCTAATATGTATATGCACACACACATATATATGTATGTATGGCATATATATATGTACGTGTATATATATATATATATATATATATATATATATATATATATATATATATATATATATATATATATATATATATATATATATATATATTAAAATATAAGTATTAATAAAATAGATGTTCTTTTAATCAATTACATTTTATTATACATATTTCGGATGTACAATCGTACGTCCTCATCAGACAAAATATAATGATACATGACATACCCTGAGATGTTAAATGGTTAAGATTTAATCAAGGTTTACCTTGATTAAATCTGTTGTACATCCGAAATATGTATAATAAAATGTAATTGATCAAAAGAACATCTATTTTATTAATACTTATATTTTAATATTAATAACTCCAGAAAATTATTTTTACGGTTGAGTGCTTCCAATCTACTTTAAAACTCATTCTTTGACATAATCATTGAATATTGTTTAACAATTTTATATATATATATATATATATATATATATATATATATATATATATATATATATACGATAAATTTCGCTCCTAATAACAGTCTTTCCTATCTCTGTTTGGTTGAGCACACTTCTCTGAGTGGCTTTGGGCTGCCCTTTCTAGCAGTTCATCCCTCAGAGGCCACTGGTTCACTGCCCTTAAACACGCTGTGACTTCTCTCTCCCACGTGTAGCTGGACAGTCAATTTTAAAATTCTCTTAGTGTTGTCTGAAATGTATGGCCTTACACACGCTGATGAACCGAGACTAGACCATTTCTTTCAACAAATTTTTGATGAAACATATCTTTGGATTTGTACGTGTGTTATATAGTTATAGAGGTATTTATTTACGCTTTAATTTATATTTTTAATTATCGTGTCTATAGTCTGCCTTTCATAGGTTATAGATTCCATACACTGGTGGTTTTTTCCCTGTATTATTGATAACGCACGATATATATCTCTCTCTGGTGTGTTACCTTCTCAACATATTATATATATATATATATATATATATACACACACACACAGATACATGCATCATTTTCTCCTTGTGTGTGTGTATATATATATATCGAATGTAGAAAAGTAAAACACGAGTTGATATATATAAAAACAAATAGTAGAAGGCGCATGGCGTTGTGGTTAGAGCATTGGGCTTGCAATCGAAAGGTTGTGAGTTCAATTCTCGGACCGGGTGATGTGTTGTTTCCTTGAGCAAGACACTTTATTTCACGTTGCTCTAGTTTACTCAGCTGTAGAAATGAGATGATTGAACTGGGGTCCCTATCATTAAATTACCGAAGACACTTCCAACGAAATATACCTTGAAGGAGGCCAGCTGAACCTATATAGGTGTGAGCTGTCACACACAAATAGTAGAAAGAAAAAGATTTTTTCAGTACAAAATGCTGAAGAGATTTTTTTCAGTGAAATATCAAAACATTAATTTATTTACAATACCGATTTCAGCATTATATGCATTGTCAATTGCGGATATGCAGAATATTGTTAAGTTGCATATTTGTACAAATAGTGATAATAATAATAAAAAAATAAAAAGGGGAAGAAAAATTAATTTTCACATACATGTTCATTCAGATATATACATATATATATATATATATATATATATATATATATATATATATATATATATATATATAGGGAGACACAAAGCAGGCTTTGTTTACAAACGGCTAGCGAAAATTAGGTTGTATCATGTGCTTACGCCGTATTTGACTACATAGAATTAGTCTGTTAGTTGGGATTTTTAAAAACAAAGCCTGCTTTGTGTCTCCCTATTTATATACATATAGATATACCTGCTATGTTTATATAACTTCTAATTGAATGGAAGGAAGCATGTGTGGCGTGTTGGTGTAATGGTAACAGCTGAAACAGCGATATGTTGTACACATCGCTTAAAAATATCCTTCTTCAGATGGATTAAGGATGAGGAGTGAAAACGTGCACCAGATCTCCCTGCAACAAGTCTTAACACCCCGGCGGGCAGGCGCTGCAAAATAACACCCAGGAAACTAACCTTGCATAGCAGACCCAGCCTCAAACGACTCAGACAAACAGATGCGGTAAACAAAGGTCTCAAAATAAGCGTTGGTTACATGGCCCTGTGCGTATCGACAATGGTAAGGTTGTAACCTCATCTTGTAGCGGATAAAAATTTGTCCGGGAAAGACTGCCCTAACACCGTCCAGAGTTACCTCCCTTGACCTGCTGCAAAATCAAAACAGGCTATTTTTGCGAGCAATGAACCTTGACGTGAATTTAACCCCCAAAACTCTTTCCGAGCAATATAAGGAACACTTTTGGTTATTTATGCCCTTGAGAAGCCCAACTGGGCGAAACGTACGTAGGTGCTATTTTAAATAAACATGTTTTAACAGTCTATTCTCCGATTTCTTACTTTCCCACGTGCTTACGCTCTGCTAACTCTCTAGCCCACTAAATATTAACACTTCGAATATTTAATACTGCCGGCACTAATATCGAGCACCTTTGGCATGCGCTACTTGGCAAATAACTATATGTATCACCTACCCTTCCCTTTTTTTCTCTCTCTCGATACGTAAATACTGTATATATATATATATATATAAATATATATATATATATATATATATATATATATATATATATATATATATATATATATATATATATGTATATATATATATATACATATATACAATATGTTGAAAAGGTAACACACTAGAGAGAGATAGTGCGCCATCAATAAAGCAGGGAAAACCACCAGTGTATGGAATCTATACTCTATGGAAGGCAGGGTAGACACACAATAATTAAAAATATAAATTAAAATGTATATACGCACCTCTATAACTATATAACACGCGTACAAATCCAAAGAGATCTGTTTCGCCAGGAAGTTGACTGAAATAGAATAGCCTATGGTTCATCAGCGCGTGCTAGACTATACATTTCAGTCAACAACTTCCTGGCGAAACAGATCTCTTTGGATTTGCACGTGTGTGTTATATAGTTATAGAAGTGCGTATATACATTTTAATTTATATTATTAATTATTGTAATTAAAGTACCAGTAATGCACTGGATAATTGCTGGCCTTGTTCCTAACGTAGAAACAATTATTAATTATTGTATATCTACCCTGCCTTCCATAGAGTATAGATTCCATACACTGGTGGTTTTCCCTGTTTTATTGATGGCGCACTATCTCTCTAGTGTGTTACCTTTTCAACATATTGTATTTTAAAGAGTTCAGGATTCCTTTTCCTTTGAACACATTATTGACAGGGAATAACGAGTGTCTATGGCTCCGATAATTTATCGTGATATGTATATATATATATATATATGATAATAAGGGCGCTGCGGAGTTGCAAATGGGTTACATATGAAAAAAGTTTGTCCTTCATCAGTGATCTTCCAACTATCATAGGCATTTCATCGCTTTAAATACCATATACCTCCGGTTGGTGCGAGCAACGGCTAAAAAAAGTCGTTGGGACACGTAAATAAAGGGGACACGAGGGTAAACAAACAAAATGGTGAGGCAACAGAAAGTGAGGAAGAAGGAGACAAGTCCCAGATTTCTATGAATTTAAGTTCGGTGAAATCGTGAACGAGAGAATAAAGACCATCAAACCTGGTTGAAATGTGAGCAAGGAAGGAATTTCGCACAGGTCTAACGGGAGGAAGAAGGGGTCTGGTTTGCGAATTCAGTAAACATAAGTTCTGTGAAATCGTAGACGAGAGAGAAAAAATTCCGACCAGCTTGGCCGAGAATGTGAGAGAAAAGAATTACTCACAGGTCAAACGGGAAGAAAGAGGAGGAGGAGAGGTAGTGACAGAGAATGAGTGAGTGAAGGGTGAGGTGAGGAAGAGGCTAACAGAGAGAGAGAGAGAGACTGCTAGAAAGGGTAAAGATACATAGAACGAAAAAGACGGTGTAGCAGCAGAGGAAAAAATATGTGTAAATATGATAATAAGGGCGCTGCGGAGTTGCAAATGGGTTACATATGAAAAAAGTTTGTCCTTCATCAGTGATCTTCCAACTATCATAGGAATTTCATCGCTTTAAAGACCATATACCTCCGGTTGGTGCGAGCAACGGCTAAAAAAAGTCGTTGGGACACGTAAATAAAGGGGACACGAGGGTAAACAGACAAAATGGTGAGGCAACAGAAAGTGAGGAAGAAGGAGACAAGTCCCAGATTTCTATGAATTTAAGTTCGGTGAAATCGTGAACGAGAGAATATATATATATGCAACCTAAAAATAAAATTGAACACTTGATTCAATGGAGCCCCAGCTACACCCCTACTCCATCATATACAAACAAAAGAAAAACCATAACCTTCCTTAAAACATCACCACACCAAACATATTTCTTCATAATTGAAAAATATTTTTTCATTATGTCAATATTATCCACTTTTTATTCAAATATATGTCGTAATTTCAACAGAACGTTCAATCATCTTTATATCCATTTTTCTTTATCCTTTTGTTCTTGTTTTTATTTACAAACCCTGAAAATACACTTGAGCTATTGACACAATGGAACTCCATCAAATCACACACACACACACACACACACACACACACACACACACACACACACACACACACACACACACACACACACACACACACACACACACACACACACACACACACACACACACACACACACACAATACGCACACAAACGCACACACCACAACAACAAAATAGCTGTATCAACAGGGGGGGTGGTTTGTCCAAATAAGGGCATATATTGTTTATCCAATAGAAACGGCAAGAGTCAGCTGTCGAGGTCCCGACTCTATATAATATAATCATCCTCTACTATCCAAGTATCGAGTTCTTTGTTGAGTCATGGTCTAACCAGTTTCTAACTGAATCCATGCTGATCTCTCTCTCTCTCTCTCTCTCTCTCTCTCTCTCTCTCTCTCTGTATATATATATATATATGTATATATATATTTATATTATTTTTAGGTTTAATCAATACATATAAAATATGTATAGATAATATTTCGCTGTAAAAGCTCAATAAACTAGTTTAGAGCATCACGTGGATAATATCTAAATAAATTTTTCCCCAAAGGGTAGAGTCTAGGCTTTTAATGCAGCACGAGATATATATGTATTTTAGCGAAGACTTAAACATACTAACGAAGAGAATCATATGCACACACACGCACACATAACACGCGCGCGCGCACACAAACGCACCACAACAACAACATAGAAAAGGAACTTTCTTTTTAAATCAAAAGAATTTTCTAGTATATTGAACCTTGATCTGTCGAACGCCACTTCCACACTCACCACCTGCCTTCATAAAGAATATATATAAAAAGAGATTATTTACAGAATATTCACTTAAGTTCTATTTCCCCACAAAATATGAAAACATGGTTGTTTAAACATATAAGATTGACATACCAATCGAAACCTGTTATACTTGATAAAACTTGAATTCATTTAATGTAAAAAATATAAAAATATTTATTAATTTGTTAAAGTAAAGAGGAATCTTTATAAATATACTTAGGTGTTTCCCCACTATATATATATATATATATATATATATAGGAGTAAGTAAGACCCCGACGGCTGAGCTCAAGCCGTTTCGACGACTAATTCTGTACTAAATGAAAAATCAGTTCTGGTATTTAAATAGCCGAACTTGTCAAGGGGCAATTCCATATATGGTCAAAGAGATAATCACCAGGATTGGTCATCCCACAAGGTAGTAGTAATTCTGCGATGGCAAGTTGGTGGGGGAGGTAGCCAAACCTGCCAGTAGGAGAAAAGGGGAGAGGGGGCGGAGTAGACCCATTCATGCGTTGGTGGTGCCAGCTACAGCTGGGTGTGAGGTCAAAGAGGAAGCAGGGGAGGGGGAGGGGGAGGAGGTCAATACTGTAAGTAGAACGATGAAAATGTAAAACTGTAAAAGGTACTGAGAGAGAAAAGAAATATAAGCGGAATCTGGTTACTAAGACTTAATTCTCTCGCTATTGCTAGGCTGAAGAAATACATAAATAAGTAAATAAGAAATACATAAATAATATTCCACATAAGTAAATAAGAAATACAAAAATAATATTCCACATAAGTAAATAAGAAGTACATAAAGAATATTCCACATAAGTAAATAAGAAATACATGAATAATATTCCACATAAGTAAATAAGAAATACATAAGTAATATTCCACATAAGTAAATAAGAAATACGTAAATAATATTCCACATAAGTAAATAAGAAATACATAAGTAATATTCGACATAAGTAAATAAGAAATACGTAAATAATATTCCACAAGAAATACATAAGTGAGTAAATAAACAAATAAGTGAGTAAAAGGATGGATAGAAAGATTTAAAAAAAAAAAAAATATATATATATATAATGTAGAATAAAAAGAATAAGAAAACAAATGATAATGATAGAACAAAAAAACCTAGGTGTGACGGAGATAAAGGGACCCTTATGCGGGGTATAAGTGCGTGTATCGTACGGTGACGGGTCAACAGAGGGGGGGGGGGGGGTCGGAATACTACAGAGACCACCACGAAAAAATAAATAAATAACGGTTTCTACCCCAAACACCGGGCCAGCAACCACCCAGTGCAAGAAAGTAGACTAGTACGAGAATGTAATTCAGGGTCCCGCAGAAAAATACTGGTGCTAACTCTAAGGGTACCGCCACGAAACAAAATGTCTTATACAAGCTACATGAAAAGTCGTACGAATTAAAAATAAAGAACGGAAAATTAATACAGGAAAAAAGGGAAAAAGGGAAAAAGAAGAAAGAGATACTGGATCGATAAAAAAAAGTGTAAATATATATATATATATATATATATATATATATATATATATATATATATATATATATATAGGAACCAGTAAGACCCCGACAGCTGAGCTCAAGCCGTTTCGACGGCTAATTCTGGACTAAATGAAAATTTATCCTGGTATTTAAATAGCCGATTTTCTCAAGGGGTAATTCCATATATGGTCAAAGTGATAGTCAAAAATCAGTAGTAATTCTGTGGTTGCAAATTAGTAGGGGAGATGGTGGCTAAACCTGCCAGTAGGAGAAAGAGGGGAGGGGGTGGAGTAGACCCAATCAAGCGTTGGTAGTGCCAGCTACAGCTGGGCATGAGGTCAAAGAAGATACAGGGGAGGGGGAGGGGGAGGAAGTCGGAACGGTAGGTAGAACAATGGGGGGTAGAAATAGGAAAGAAAAAAAAAAAAAAAAAAAAAAAAAATACTGAGAGTGAAGAAAGGCAAATAAGTGTAAAGAAAAGTAAAGTAAATTAAATTCTACGACCTAGGTGTCAGGCTATTGTTAGGCGAGAATAAAATAAAGAAAGAAAGAAAGAAGTAAAAAAATAAATAAATGAATAAATAAGGAAATAAGTAAGAGAACTAGGTGGGACGGATAAGGCAAGGGCCCTTTTAAGAGGTATAAGTACGTAAATGATACGGTGACGGGTCAACAAAAGTTCGTACGAACTTTCATGTAGCTTGTTTTAGATCTTTTAGAGTTAGCATTAGTATATATTTTTCTCGGGACTCAGAATTATTATCTCGTACAAGTTCACTTTGCTGCACTGGGTCGTTGCTGGCCCGGGATGGAAACCTTTATTGTTTATTTCGTGGTAGTCTCTTTAGTATTTTGGCCCCTTTTGTTGACCCGTCACCGTATCATTTACGTACTTATACCTCTTAAAAGGGCCCTTGCCTTATCCGTCCCACCTAGTTCTCTTACTTATTTCCTTATTTATTCATTTATTTATTTTTTTACTTCTTTCTTTCTTTATTTATTTTATTCTCGCCTAACAATAGCCTGACACCTAGGTCGTAGAATTTAATTTACTTTACTTTTCTTTACACTTATTTGCCTTTCTTCACTCTCAGTATTTTTTTTTTTTTTTTTTTTTTTTTTTTTTTTCTTTCCTATTTCTACCCCCCATTGTTCTACCTACCGTTCCGACTTCCTCCCCCTCCCCCTCCCCTGTATCTTCTTTGACCTCATGCCCAGCTGTAGCTGGCACTACCAACGCTTGATTGGGTCTACTCCACCCCCTCCCCTCTTTCTCCTACTGGCAGGTTTAGCCACCATCTCCCCTACTAATTTGCAACCACAGAATTACTACTGATTTTTGACTATCACTTTGACCATATATGGAATTACCCCTTGAGAAGATCGGCTATTTAAATACCAGGATAAATTTTCATTTAGTCCAGAATTAGCCGTCGAAACGGCTTGAGCTCAGCTGTCGGGGTCTTACTGGTTCCTATTACCCACTCTACTACCTCAAGTATTGAGTACTTTGGTGCGTTATGGTCCACCTGGTTCCTTACCACATTTCCTTCGTTATATATATATATATATATATATATATATATATTGGTAAACGGAATAGAAAATGCTGACAAATTGTTCACAGTGAAAAATAGTTTAATTAGGAATAAATGAGAATTAGTAATTGTATTGGTTAGTATTCAGTTTGGGTTTTAAGTTTTACCGGTTGCGCATTTTTAAATGCTTTTCAAAAATAATTTTGAGATAGAGCATCCGTGATGTTTGCTCTTATATGATTAGTTTTGGGAATTCTCCCTGTTTTTATGTTAAAAAAGTGGCTCCAGCGCTATTAAAATTGGTTTTTGCGCCAATTCGTGTTGCAGAAGTTCTTGTGGTCAAAACAATTTTGATTGGTCGGTAGAGGTCATGTGAATATAAAACATTGATTTTGCGCCAAGACTGAGAAATGACTCTTTCAGAACAAATATGTGTGTGTGTGTGTAGTAGTAGTAAAGTGTTCGTTGTTGTGATAATGGTTAGCAGGGATGTGTGTGCGAACCGCAGCCTGTTGACAGTTCAAATGCCTATTAAGACAAGTGTGTGTGTGTGTGTGTGTGTGTGTGTGTGTGTATAGCAGAGTAATTCGTGGTAGAGGGATGGTCAGTAGGAATGTGTCTGTAAGTGAGTGGGGGATATTTTAACATGTTAAAATATATTTTTCAGCTCTTGTCTTATACGGAGAAGTGTGTGTGTGTGTGTGTGTGTGTGTGTGTGTGTGTGTGTGTGTGTGTGTGTGTGTAGCAGAGTAATTCGTGGTAGAGGGATGGTCAGTAGGAATGTGTCTGTAAGTGAGTGAGGGATATTTTAACATGTTAAAAGATATTTTTCAGCTCTTGTCTTATACGGAGAAGTGTGTGTGTGTGTGTGTGTGTGTGTGTGTGTGTGTGTGTGTGTGTGTGTGTGTGTGTGTGTGTGTGTAAGTCTCTTTGTATGTTAATGTACGCGTGTGTATGTGTGTGTGTATATGTGTGTGTGTGTGTGTGTGTGTGAGAATGTGTGTGTGTGTGTGGGTGGACCAGTATTTTTTTCCTGGTAAAATGGTGTA
>OZ024741.1:87006297-87023797 GCA_964016885.1 Eledone cirrhosa
GGTTACTGGGTTGTATGAATGTAACAAAACGAGACATGGTTTGTGTATATAATATTTAATTAACGGTAGATAGAATACTTGACATGTCAAAGATAGATGTTAGAATGAAACAAAGTTAGTAGTTACCGTTTTGATTGCCAGGCAAACGCGGCTGGCAGAGGGCGCCTGGCTAAGGCCAGGCGCCTGTTGGCCAAATTAATGGCAGAGCCAAATGAGAGGCTCTTGTCCTGGTGCCGAAAAGGCAAAGAGAGAAAGGAAGCTTAAAGTTGTTAGTTTTATAGGGCTCTGACCGGAAGTTGCAGAAAGGGTTCCACTTCCCGTCTAGATCCTAATCAAAACAAGGGAGACAACCGCTACAAGTTCAAACATCTTACATGATATATAAAGTTTAACATATCATAATGTTACATAATTAACGGTAAGTAATAAGGATCAATATTACAATAAAAAATACAATATAATATAATATATTATATAAAATAAATTAATATAATATAATATATAATTACTTATAATTACAAGGTTGGTAGACAGACATGTATATGGATGAGTGAGTAAGTGCCAGACAGTAAATATAATGCACAGTAGTATTACAAATAAAATATAAAATATAAAATATAGAATAAAGTAATAAATAGAATCAACCGGAAATTAAAAAACAAAAACAAACGTATACATTTAGGTCTCACATGCAGTTAAGTAGTTAAGTAAAAACTAAGGAAACAACCCCTGTAAATGACTCAAAAACCCTATTTGATAAATTAATATTAAAAATATTTAAACTATTCAATAAGGCAGTATAATATTAGCTATAGTTTAAGTCATTAAAGTTTATAAACGTTAATATTTCGTTACAAATGTTTACAAAAAGGAATGAAAATCTTTTATTATCATATACATAACGATATCTAAAGAACTGACTTAAGCAGAATTAAGGTAGGCTAATAGGGACAGAAATGGAGAAATATATGGAGGATGCAAAGGGGCATAAAATATAGTCGATATGGATGTGTGTATTGTTGTATGTGTATGTGTGTGTACGTGTGTGCACATATATACATATGCATATTGTACCTTTTGATTTTTATTGTAATTTTAATGTTGGTAAAGGTATATTATATTATATTATATTATATTACATCGTATTATATATAATTCCTGCTATATGTAACCACCTTTGTTTAGCTCTAGGTTTTTTTTTGCTTTGGACTATATTTGTAATATGGTTCTTAATGTTATATACATCCTTAGTAATTTTTATTATTTTTATTATATATTTTTGCAATACTTTAGTGTATGTACACTCCATATTCTTCGGAGCTTCCGGCTTGTATCTGCCGATATTACTTCTTGTTGTTTTAATTGCCCTGATGAGTCCTTAATAGGACGAAACATTGTCGGCTAATAAAGACTTTTGATGTATTGAAGGCTTCTTTGTTTTACTCTCTTAATTTTTCGGCTCTGTTTAACTACATTGAGCTATACCTTTTACTGTCATTTCTATAATACGAAGAGGGTGTTTAACTCCAACACACTCCAGTATTTTAACCCTTGTCACTGCTCCCGATCGGTTGAGCTTCCTCATATATACTGGTATTTTGGCCTTTATATATATATATCTGACAGTATGCTAACAAAGAGTTACCTGCCTTTATCTCTGAAGAATATTCCCACCCCCTCTAAGAATACTTACGAAAAACTATTGATAGCTAGTGTTAACTCCTTTGTAAAAAGGATTAGATGGCGTGCTTTCCACTATGATAATAATAAGAATAGGAAGGACCCCAGGAATAGAACTAATTTTAATAACTACGGCTTCAAAACTTATAAGAGCCCACCACACAATATTCTGTTAGATAGTTTTGAAAGTGACTTACTCTCACTTGTCAAAAATATTAGGTATAGGCCAAATAATAGACATAGAAATTATAATAATTTTGATAAGTTCCAGTCTAGACTTAAAAATATTGTTAAGGGTTTCGGTGAGAATAAGTCCATTCTTGTCCCGGCAGATAAGACTAAGAATCTATACTCCATGGATTATAGTGCTTACCGCGACTTTATTTATAAGGAGCTGCATAGAAACTATAAAAAAACTACGCTTGAGAATTTGAACCACATCAATAGTGATGGCCTTAGAATTGTCTCTGACCTCGGCCTCGATAAGTATACCCAGCCATATTACCCTCGAGAACCGAGATTCACTCTTAAGGATCATAAGGTTGATTTTATTAGTAACCCCTCTGTTAGACTCATCTGGCCTTCTAAGTCTGTTATAGCCATTATCAGTAAAAAAATCCTTGACCTTATTATACCAGATGTTAGGGATAAGGTTAATTTTAACCTATGGGGGAACACTAAGGAAGTTATAGATTGGTTCTTCGGGATTAATAGACTTGAATCTAATAAGTTTATCCAATTCGATATTGATGCCTACTACACATCAATTTCACCCATCCTCCTCAATAAAGCTTTAATGTTGGCCATGAGAGTGTCCAGCCTTACACGATCACAGGTAGATATTATACTAGCAGCCCGTAAAACTATTATTAAATTTGAGGACACATTTTGGACCCGTAAAAACACGCCCAATAATTTCGACGTTACAATGGGTTCGAGTGATTCGGCCCAGGTTACTGATCTTGTTGGGTTGTTCCTCCTTAATGAACTATATGCTACCTTCCCGCACCTTATAGGCGGACTATATCGTGATGATGCATTGTTTGTAATTAACTCTAGCACCAACAATGTAGAACATAATAAAAAGAAGCTTTATAAGTTTTTTAAAAGCTATAACCTTTCGATCACGATAGATAGAAATGATAGAGCGGTTAAATTTTTAGATGTGACTTTGGACTTGGTCACTAATAGTTTTAAACCCTTCCATAAGCCTAATGAAATACTTTCTTATGTTTGTCCCAATTCTAACCACCCCAAGTCTATGATAAGCTCTATAATTAAGGGTGTATCTAATAGGATTTCCACACTCTCTAAGGACGTAGGAACATTTAATGAACATGCGGAGTACTATAATAATGCCCTAGCAAATTCAGGTTACTCTAGTAAAATACAATATAATAATAGTAACCTTAGAAAGTCTCCGTCCACTTTTAATAATAATAACATAATATCACATAACATGGCCATGAATGGGAGTAGCAAACATAGTAACCGTAAAAATTATATAGGTGTATTTGAACCCATCCATAAGTTAACCCACCGGACCCGTAATAGTGAATATAATACCTCTAGGAAACAAGTTGAACCCCCTGAGCGCTCACACATTGGTGATAATTTTGCTGGATCTTATTCTAATAATGTTGCTCCTACTAATCCTATCATTGGCCCTAATCCTTATGATGGGATTCCGGACAGCAGCAGATCTACTGGAGGTAGAAACTGTAATAGACTTAATGAAATTTTGGCTGATTCTATGAATGTGGCTTTAACTAATCCTTGTAGTAGCCCTAGTCTCGATGGTGGGATATTTGATAATGGTAGAGTCGGTAAGAATAAAAATAGAAGGCGATTAAATACTTATTTTAACCCGCCATATAATCAGGAAGTATCAACTAATATCCCTAGGTCTTTCTTCTCTATCTTAGAGAAAAATTTCCCCCCTTCTCATAAATACCATAGTATTTTTAATAAAAATGTTATTAAACTTTCATTCTCTACCACCCCTAATATTAGTTCTCATTTAGCTAGCACTAACAATAGGAAAATTAGGGATGGATTCTCCTCTCTACATACTACTAGTCTGAACAGATCTGGCAATGCATTACCACCAGAACAGTCCTTATCTAATAGCAATCCTACGTGTAATGCATCACCACTTGAGTCAACCAATAACACCCGGAAGTGCAATTGCAGAGTGAGTGCTAACTGCCCTTTAAACGGTAACTGCCTTTCTAAGAACATTGTCTATGCTTGCGAAGTTATAACTAATTCCTCTAATAGAACTTATATAGGCTCTACATCTAATACTTTTAAGACTAGGTTTAACTCTCATATCTCTAATTTCAAGCATGTTAAGTTTAAGAATTCTACTTCTTTAGCACATTATATCTGGGATCTTAAGGGGACTAATATACCATATAGCCTTAACTGGCGTTTAGTAGCACGCTCTAACCACCTTTCTACACATACTAAGTTTTGTAATCTCTGTATCCTCGAGACACACTCTATAATCTTCTCTAGCGCATCTTTACTTAATAGAAAGTCTGAGATATTCTCTTCTTGCCCCACGCTATTTCTAATTCATACTTTTATTATAAACCTAAACGTTCTAGTAGTACAAATTGTACCCATTAGCTGATATATTCCATTATTTATTTTTTAGTTTAGGTTCTTTTGTTTGCCAACATTATTATTATCATCATTATTATCATTGGTTTTTGATGACTCTTTATTCTAGCTCTCATAATCTTTCGGCTACTGTACCATATCTATCTTCTTATGCATTAAATTTTCACTATTACACCTTATGAATGTATATAAGATTATATATTTTACGCTATTTATTTTATTTTATTCTTATTTTTATTTTTATTTTTATTTTTATTAGGATTCTTCTTTGGACCCCCCCTCCCCCCATGTGCACATAAACTTAGTGTCAACCCCTCCAAATTGACTATGATTATATTATATTTAACCCCCCCTCCTTTACGCTCCTTTCTATTATGTAATATAGTATATCGACTATATTTTATGCCCCTTTGCATCCTCCATATATTTCTCCATTTCTGTCCCTATTAGCCTACCTTAATTCTGCTTAAGTCAGTTCTTTAGATATCGTTATGTATATGATAATAAAAAAAATTTCATTCCTTTTTGTAAACATTTGTAACGAAATATTAACGTTTATAAACTTTAATGACTTAAACTATAGCTAATATTATACTGCCTTATTGAATAGTTTAAATATTTTTAATATTAATTTATCAAATAGGGTTTTTGAGTCATTTACAGGGGTTGTTTCCTTAGTTTTTACTTAACTACTTAACTGCATGTGAGACCTAAATGTATACGTTTGGTTTTGTTTTTTTAATTTCCGGTTGATTCTATTTATTTACTTTATTCTATATTTTATATTTTATATTTTATTTGTAATACTACTGTGCATTATATTTACTGTCTGGCACTTACTCACTCATCCATATACATGTCTGTCTACCAACCTTGTAATTATAAGTAATTATATATTATATTATATTAATTTATTTTATATAATATATTATATTATATTGTATTTTTTATTGTAATATTGATCCTTATTACTTACCGTTAATTATGTAACATTATGATATGTTAAACTTTATATATCATGTAAGATGTTTGAACTTTTGTACCATCAACATTTTTTTGAGGTATTGTACAATTTATTTTTCCTCACCTACTCTGTAACCCAGTATGAATTGATTTGTTAACTTGAGTACCTTTATATTGTTTATTATAAATGTTAGTATATTGTATATTGTAAATGTTAATATATTATTATTATATTATTATTGTGACATCTATATTGTTTGTGTAAATTAACCGGAGATTATCTATCCTATTATATTGTATTATATAGTATATAACTGTATTATTTATTATTTATTATATGTGCTACTTATAATTATATCATATTATTACCTCATGTATATTGGGTAGACGTATTAGTAATATTATTATTATTATTTTCATTCCTATCATGCTTATTTTTATATTCAAACTCTTAATAAGGTTTAATTTGTGCAGTTGAAGATGGATGTGTGTATTGTTGTATGTGTATGTGTGTGTACGTGTGTGCACATATATACATATGCATATTGTACCTTTTGATTTTTATTGTAATTTTAATGTTGGTAAAGGTATATTATATTATATTATATTACATCGTATTATATATAATTCCTGCTATATGTAACCACCTTTGTTTAGATCTAGGTTTTTTTTTGCTTTGGACTATATTTGTAATATGGTTCTTAATGTTATATACATCCTTAGTAATTTTTATTATTTTTATTATATATTTTTGAAATACTTTAGTGTATGTACACTCCATATTCTTCGGAGCTTCCGGCTTGTATCTGCCGATATTACTTCTTGTTGTTTTAATTGCCCTGATGAGTCCTTAATAGGACGAAACATTGTCGGCTAATAAAAACTTTTGATGTATTGAAGGCTTCTTTGTTTTACTCTCTTAATTTTTCGGCTCTGTTTAACTACATTGAGCTATACCTTTTACTGTCATTTCTATAATACGAAGAGGGTGTTTAACTCCAACACACTCCAGTATTTTAACCCTTATATATATATATATATATATATATCCACCTAACCTTAACTCTTTGACATTAGAGATAGAACAGATACTCTATACCATTTCCTGTCAGCATGACTTGGCAAGCTATTTAGAACCGCTTTACTTCCCTCCGAAGAAGAGATATTATCTCGAAAATTAAGGACATTTAAATAAATCTAAGGTAAAAGACTAATTGTCAACAATATCTTTTGCATTTGCATTCTTTATTCTATGTCCATACCTGCATTGTTTTGGCTTTATTATACATATACAAACGTTTATATATATATATATATATATATAAAATAAAATAAAATAAATAAGTCAAATATTTTAAATTTGGCTTCGTTTATTACTGCTATATATATTTCGGTGACAGCCATCTTTGGCTGTTGTGACCTCTTCAGGCAGTCCGAATTAGTATGGTAGAGACGAGTCTACATGTTGTTGAACACCTCATGAAGTTAAACACCTCAACAACACATGGACTCGTCTCTACCACACTAATTCGGACTGCCTGAAGAGGTCACAGCCAAAGATGGCTGTCATCGAAATATATATAGCAGTAATAAACGAAGCCAAATTTTAAATATTTGACTTATTTATTTTATTTTACATTACTCCCGAGTAACCAAATCAACCTGTTCACTACGTACATATATATATGTGTGCATGTATGTATATATATGTACATACTACTGTACGTCTGTATACATATATGTATGTACGTATACATACTTATATTTAAGTAACAGCCGCACGAAGAGTGGGAAATGAAATTTCGTTTCATTTTTTCCGTTTATCGTTTTCGGTGAACCCGGCCGATTAACCCACTCGATATGCAAATTGGGCTACTTAGCCGTTAATATGCATAAGGAAAGTATATACTTTCGGACGTTCAATCATCTGGCAGGAAGGTATACGTTGCTGACGATAGCTAATAAGCTTGAAACTAGTACAGCGTTCCTTTATCAGTGTTGAACAAACGAGCAACGGTGGTTGCTAGACACTACGGCTTAATACGGGATGTTTGTTTACAAACACACCGGGCATTATAATAAATGTTCGGTGAACCCATACGTACATATATATATGTGTGCATGTATGTATATATATATACACATATATATATATAATATAAATATATATATATATATATAATATTTAAAATATTAATAAATGAGAAATACCAAAGTATATATTTTATTATATATATTTCAAGGGTACAGACGTTTTTGAATACGCTTTTATCAGATAAAACACAAGAAATTGGTTATTCGACATACCGCTATGGTCTTGATCCTTAAATCCCTATAGTGGCAGTAAATTACTTCCTCAACACTATATAGACCTTTGGTTAGGAGGGTAAGTTTAGGAGAGACAAGCAGAAATATTAAGATTGAAGAGAGTTAGAAAAGAAAGAAAGCGGAAAAATTTAGATAGGAGGAAACACGTGTGTAGTTAGTCAGCCATTTATTCCCAGATGGTGAACCATGGACGATGGTTGATCGTAGTTACTAAATATATACTAGACCTGAAAAATGCGCAAGCTCAAAAGAGCCACGGAATGTTATAATAAACCTTCAATTATTTAAGCTAATGTTCAATATCTCATATTAGATGTTTAGTAATGATTAATACGAAATGCACTTAAACCGAATTCTATATTATAAATTCACTTAAATAATTATCGTGTCGTCTTGAGTTCGTTATGAGTCTCTTTTTTATAAAAGGATGCCACAGAGTGTACGATAGATAATGATTACAATATGTTTGAGCAACAACTCTAGTCCCACACTTTTGAAGGTTTATTATAACATTCTGTGGCTCTTTTGAGCTTGCGCATTTTTCAGGTCTAGTTTAATATTTTTTTAAGGCAACGCTTGTAATAACTCTAGTTAAACACGATATATATTAATAATAAATTATCGTTGTAATGTAATTAGATTATATAATTGTTATTTTATAAATGATCTTATAAATATTATTGTAAGATGTATAAAAATATTTTCAGACTTTTAATATAAACAACTACAAAAAACAATCAATATTAAATAAATATATTTTCCATAAAAATTGTTATAGTTGAATTAATAAAAATTAAATATTACATACAAATAGTCTAATGTAATAATAAAAAAATAATCTAACATAATAATAATAAAATAGTCTAACATAAAACGAACAATAATATGGACAAATATACAAGTAAATATGATACAACCAATATTATAAGCATGTTATAACGAACTGAAAAAAAATAGTTAATATAAATTTAAAAAATCATATATAAATTAACAATATAACTTACCAAAACGAGAAAAATATTTTGATAATAAACGACGAAATACAGGAGGATGATTCGAAAGCGGAACGATAAATAAACATGCAAACAAAGTGGCGGATGCTTTTGAGCAACAATTACTCCCATTGGTTGATTAGCCAATAAGACGATACATTACAAAACTACAAAACATGTTTGGCAGGGATCACCACGGCCAGCGAAACCCCTTGAATTTTTATTCACAAGCTACGTATATATGTCAGACATGCAGACTTAAAACATTCTGCTGTTAGTCACTGCGTGTTTAACATATATATATATATAGGAACAAGTAAGACCCCGACGGCTGAGCTCAAGCCGTTTCGACGGCTAATTCTGAACTGAATAAAAATTTATTCTCGTATTTAAATAGCCGAGCTTGTCAAGGGGCAATTCCATACATGGTCAAAGAGATAAACACCAGGATTGGTCACATCACAAGTTAGTAGTAAATCTGTGATGGCAAAATGGTGGGGGAAGGGGTAGCTGAACCTGCCGGTAGGAGAAAAAGGGAGAGGGGTGGAGTAGACCCATTCAAGCGTTGGTAGTGCCGGCTACAGCTGGGTGTGAGGTCAAAGAGGATACTGGGGAGGGGGAGGGGGAGGAAGTCGAAACGGTAAGTAAGAACAATGAAGGGTAAAACTATGAAAAGTACTGAGAGAGAGAAAAGAGAAAATAAGCAAGGTCTGGTTACTAAGACTTAAGTCTTTCGCTATTGCTAGGCTAAAGAATTACATAAATAAATAAATAAATAAATAAATAAACAAATAAGTGAATAAAAGAATAGATAAATAAATTAAAAAAAAAAAAAAAAAAAAAAAAAGCCACATATGGGACCTCAAGGACAACAACATCAACTATGATCTCACTTGGAAATTACTGTCCAGAGCCAACTCTTACACGGGAGGACGCCGTCCGTGCAATTTATGCTCGGAGGAAACTATACAAATGTTGTTTTCGACGGACCAACTCCTAAATAAGAAAGATGAACTGGTTACTGCATGTAAACACCGATTACGTAGGACTTACCTCGCCCTCAAACCCCATAATGACCCGGGGGGGGGGGGGGAGACTAGGGCTATAACACTCCACTTGCCTATTTTGTAAGGGGTAGCCCCTGCTTGCCAATGGAGACGTAAGACCTTCTTTTACTTTCTTTTATCGCTTCCTTTATATTTCCTCCTTACCCCCATCCCTCCCTAGCCCTTCTACCCCAGTTCCCTTTCTTTGTCGTCGTCTTTTTCTCGCCCACCCGAGGTAGCCCCTCGGTCCCTTGTCGCTTCAGCACCCCCTCCCCTACTCTATGATAGATTTGGCTGACTCCGCTTTTTATAGCAGAGGTGTTAGACTTCGGATACTTGCCCCCTTCTCCGACCGCTGTCCCTTTTTTTCCGTGCCTTCTATATGTCTTAGTGGCATTTTTGCTTTAATTTTTCGTTTAACTAGTATTTCTTTCCTCTTTTCCATTTTGTGGGGGGGGGGGGGGGGGGGGGGGGGGTCTGTATTAATTTTCCGTTCCTTACTTTTACCTCGCACGATCTTTCATGTAGCCTGTATAAGACTTTTTGTTTCGTGGTGGTACCCTTAGAGTTAGCACGAGTATTTTTTTGCGGGACCCTGAATTATATTCTCGTACTAGTTTACCCTCTTGCTCTGGGTGGTTGCTGGCCCCGTGATCGGGGTAGAAACCTTTATTATTTCGTGGTAGTCTCTTTAGTATTTTGCCCCCCCCCCCCCTTTGTTGACCCGTCACCGTACGATACACGCACTTATACCTCGTATAAGGGTCCCTCTATTTCCGTCCCACCTAGTTTCTTTTCATTTATTTTTTATTCTTCATTATATATATATATATATATATATATATATATATATTTTTTTATTTTTATTTTTTTATTTTTTAAATTTATTTATCTATTCTTTTATTCACTTATTTGTTTATTTATTTATTTATGTATTTCTTTAGCCTAGCAATAGCGAGAGACTTAAGTCTTAGTAACCAGACCTTGCTTATTTTCTCTTTTCTCTCTCTCAGTACTTTTCATAGTTTTACCCTTCATTATTCTTACTTACCAGTGGATTGGCAGTATCGGTAGAGGGTCGGACGCCATGCTTTGACGCATAGAGTTACGGCCCTTGCCATTCTGAGTTCAAATCCCGCCGAGGTTAACTTTGCCTTTCATCCTTATGGGGTCGATAAAATAAAGTACCAGTAATACACTGGGTAATTGCTGGCCTTGTGCCAAAAGTAGAAACAATTATTCTTACTTACCGTTTCGACTTCCTCCCCCTCCCCCTCCCCAGTATCCTCTTTGACCTCACACCCAGCTGTAGCCGGCACTACCAACGCTTGAATGTGTCTACTCCACCCCTCTCCTTTTTCTCCTACCGGCAGGTTCAGCTACCCCTTCCCCCACCATTTTGCCATCACAGATTTACTACTAACTTGTGATGTGACCAATCCTGGTGTTTGTCTCTTTGACCATATATGGAATTGCCCCTTGACAAGCTCGGCTATTTAAATACGAGAATAAATTTTTATTCAGTCCAGAATTAGCCGTCGAAATGGCTTGAGCTCAGCCGTCAGGGTCTTACTTGTTGCTATTACCCACTCTACTACCCTAAGTATTGAGTACTTTGGTGCGTTATGGTCCACTTGGTTCCTTACCACATTTCCTTCGTTATCTAGCTCCTATCCCCGTAGTAGAGCACTTTCCGACCTTACCACGCCGTATCCAGACTTTTCCGCTGCGCTCAATTTCTTTCACCCGCACCATGCGAAAACAGAACATCGACTTCTCTACCAAGAACATCCCAATCCCACCGAAAAAACTTTACCTTCGGATGCTCACGCAAAAAATCGATCTATTTGCGAAAAGACTTAGATGGAGAACTTTTTTCTACGACAGATTTTGCGACAATCAGGACTTCGGTACCAAGGAGAGATTCGGATTTATTACCTACAAATCTGCCCCCCCCCGAACCCTTTGCTCTCACCCTTCGAGAATGACCTCTTCCAACTGGTCAAGAACCTTAAATTCAAACCCAGACACAACCGATTCCTACTAAAACTCCGTAGCAACTTAACAGAGTATGATAACACCAATGACATCATGGTGCATTCGGATAAAACTGGGAACCTATACTTTGTCAACCCCGACAGATACCACACACTGATCAGGAGCAGCCTAAACTCCACCTATAAAAAGGCTAACCACTCATGCATCGGCGACATTAATCGAGATGGACAACAAATTACCTCCAGCCTCGGGGTCGCCGACCGCACCGAACCCCTAGACCCACGGACACCCTACTTCACACTGAAGGACCACAAATCCGATTTCGACCGTAAACCATCTATCAGGCTTATAAACCCAACGAAGTCCGACATAGGGAGAATCAGCAAAAAAATCCTAGACCGCGTGATACCAAAAGTCAAGCAACACGCCCGACTTAGCCTATGGATCAACACCCAGGAAGTTATCTCATGGTTCAGCAATATGGAGGATAAACGAGACACTAAATTTATCCAGTTCGACATAGAGAGCTACTATGCTTCTATCACCTTACCGCTACTTACTGCCGCCTTGGACTTCGCCGACTCACTCGTGCCCATCACCGACCAGGAAAGAAAAATTCTCCTCCACGCCAGGAAGACAGTTTTACTCTTTGACAACTCCAAATGGATAAAAAGAGCTCCCGACTCACCCTTCGACGTCAGCATGGGCGCTACGGATTCGGCGGAGGTCACAGATCTTATAGGATTATTCCTTATAGCCAAACTCACCGATATGTTTCCTGCTTTCGGTGGTGGATTGTACCGTGATGATGGGCTCCTTACCCTTAAAGGGTACAACCCCAGTAGTACAGATCGGGTCCGTAAACAATTAATCAGCTTCTTCCGCGACTGGGGATTTAAAATAACCCTACACACGTCCCTGACCCGAGTTAATTTCCTGGACGTTACCCTCGATCTCAATAATGACCTGTACTACCCATACAGGAAACCCAATGACAACCTGCACTACATCCGCCACCGATCTAACCATCCTAGGAACATCACCAACAACCTGGTCAAAAACATCTCCCTCCGCATATCCCGTTTGTCAGCCAATGAGAAGATATTCGATGAACATGCGCCTTACTACAACCAGGCCCTCAAGCGAAGTGGCTTCCGGGAGGAAATATCCCACTGTCCAGCTCCCATTAGCGGAACCAGCAGGCGACACCGCCGCTCACGCAATGTAACATGGTTCAATCCTCCCCACAACGCCGAGGTGACAACTCCCATCGGGAAAATCTTCTTTAGGCTCATTGAAAAACACTTCCCACCACAACACCGCTACCACAACATAATTAACAAAAATACCATCAAACTCTCTTACAGCACTACACCTAACTTCGCACAAAACATCGTCTCCTCCAACAACAAAAAACTCAACCCCGATGGAAGAAACAACCTAAATAGCAGTTGAGAGCCGACCAGGAGGTGCAACTGTCCTGATAGATCCATTTTCCCCCTCGACAACAGATGCAGAGACCGCAATGTGATCTACCAGTGTAACGTGAGCATGGACACCTCCAACAAAGCTTATATTGGATTAACCGTATGTGACTTCAAGACCCGGCTATACCAACACAGACATACCTTCCGAAACCCGGCCCGGCGTCACGCCACTACACTTTCGGGCCACATATGGGACCTCAAGGACAACAACATCAACTATGATCTCACTTGGAAATTACTGTCCAGAGCCAACTCTTACACGGGAGGACGCCGTCCGTGCAATTTATGCTCGGAGGAAACTATACAAATGTTGTTTTCGACGGACCAACTCCTAAATAAGAAAGATGAACTGGTTACTGCATGTAAACACCGATTACGTAGGACTTACCTCACCCTCAAACCCCATAATGACCCGGGGGGGGGGGGGGGACTAGGGCTATAACACTCCACTTGCCTATTTTGTAAGGGGTAACCCCTGCTTGCCAATGGAGACGTAAGACCTTCTTTTACTTTCTTTTATCGCTTCCTTTATATTTCCTCCTTACCCCCATCCCTCCCTAGCCCTTCTACCCCAGTTCCCTTTCTTTGTCGTCGTCTTTTTCTCGCCCACCCGAGGTAGCCCCTCGGTCCCTTGTCGCTTCAGCACCCCCCTCCCCTACTCTATGATAGATTTGGCTGACTCCACTTTTTATAGCAGAGGTGTTAGACTTCGGATACTTGCCCCCTTCTCCGACCGCTGTCCCTTTTTTCCGTGCCTTCTATATGTCTTAGTGGCATTTTTGCTTTAATTTTTCGTTTAACCAGTATTTCTTTCCTCTTTTCCATTTTTTTTGGGGGGGGGGGGGTGTCCTGTATTAATTTTCCGTTCCTTACTTTTACCTCGCACGATCTTTCATGTAGCCTGTATAAGACTTTTTGTTTCGTGGCGGTACCCTTAGAGTTAGCACGAGTATTTTTTTGCGGGACCCTGAATTATATTCTCGTACTAGTTTACCCTCTTGCTCTGGGTGGTTGCTGGCCCCGATCACGGGGTAGAAACCTTTATTATTTCGTGGTAGTCTCTTTAGCTTTTTGGCCCCCCCCCCCCCTTTGTTGACCCGACACCGTACAATACACGCACTTATACCTCGTATAAGGGTCCCTCTATTTCCGTCCCACCTAGTTTATTTTCATTTATTTTTTATTCTTCATTATATACATATATATATATATATATATATATATATCTTTTTTTTAAATTTTTTAAATTTATTTATCTATTCTTTTATTCACTTACTTGTTTATTTATCTATTTATGTATTTCTTTAGCCTAGCAATAGCGAGAGACTTAAATCTTAGTAACTAGACCTTGCTTATTTTCTCTTTTCTCTCTCTCAGTACTTTTCATAGTTTTACCCTTCATTACTTACCGTTTCGACTTCCTCCCCCTCCCCCCTACCCAGTATCCTCTTTGACCTCACACCCAGCTGTAGCCGGCACTACCAACGCTTGAATGGGTCTACTCCACCCCCTCTCCCTTTTTCTCCTACCGGCAGGTTCAGCTACGCCTTCCCCCACCATTTTGCCATCACAGATTTACTACTAACTTGTGATGTGACCAATCCTGGTGTTTATCTCTTTGACCATATATGGAATTGCCCCTTGACAAGCTCGGCTATTTAAATACGAGAATAAATTTTTATTCAGTCCAGAATTAGCCGTCGAAACGGCTTGAGCTCAGCCGTCGGGGTCTTACTTGTTGCTATTACCCACTCTACTACCCTAAGTATTGAGTACTTTGGTGCGTTATGGTCAACTTGGTTCCTTACCACATTTCCTTCGTTATATATATATATATATATATATATATATATATTGGAAAATGTGTGTAATCCTTGGTACAGTTAGTTATATTAAGACAGGGGGGAAGAAGAAAAAAATGGCTTCACTTGTGCTTTCAACAAATTTATTTTCTTCACAAAATCCAAAAAGAATTTTTTTCCGGATTAGAAAATATTTTCTTAAAAAAATTTCTTTATTTTTTTAATAAATTAAGTTGTTGGTTGTTGGTTAGGTCTTAGGAGTTCTTGGTTAACATAGGAGGTATTGTTTCGTTTTTAGAAAGACCTTTCACGCTGAGGTGCGCTTGTCAAACTGATGTGTATGTGGTGTGTTGTTCTATATATAGGGATTTAACATGTCTGTGGTGTGGTGGTTTTTTTTTTCTCCCCCTTTAATAAGTGTAGGGGTGTAGGTGTGTTGAAAAAATGTTAATAGCAGTAATGAGTTGAGACAGTGAGTAGGGTTGGGTGGGGAGAAATGTAGCAAGTCCGGCCTGCCACGGTCATTCTCGAAAAATTCCTTTATTCAGGGGAAAAAGCTTTTAGTATTCCTTTGTATTGAAGATGGTCATAGGCAAACCGCACCTGCCAAGCTTGTAAACAATTATTTTTTTCTGAAGAATTTTTCTACGTCCATCCCAAAATTAGTCCTTTGTTCAACACACACATATGTGCGTATACACGTACATACACACACGGGCATATGTAGGAATATATAGTCACACACCATCAATCACACACCCATGTACATATACATCCACATACATACATAAAAACATATAGAGACACATATAAAAACACATATACACATACGTACACACACGAATATGTACTCATACCTCCACATGGGTATATATATATATACATACATACATATACATACATATACACACATAAAGATACATAACTAAATATACATATATACACATACACGCACACACACACACACACACACACACACACACACACACACACACACACACACACACACACACACACACACACACACACACGTGTACACACACACACGCGTGTACACACACACACACACACATATATATATATATAGAGGCATACACACACACATACATATATATATACATATATATATATATATATACATATATACACATATATATATCTATATATATATACATAAACACATACAGACACATACACACATATACATACATATACACATACATATATATCTATATATATATACACATACATATATACATATATATATATATATATATATATATACATACACATACACATACACATACAAACACATACATACACACATACATACACACATACATATACATACATATATATATATATATATATATATATATATATATATATATATATATACATATATATGTAGGAGGTGAGTTTTATTGTAGTACAATAAAGCAATGCAGATATCGGATAAGAAGCACTCTACAGTTTGTGGGACTGGAGTATGCATAATATAAGATCAAAAGATGGTTAAAGGAGTTCAATATATTTTATTATGCGCATTTCAAAAACAAACATCATCAAACAATAATATTTGTGTTTTCATCAGATAAAACAGGAGAACATGATATGAAGGCTAAAAAAACACTTGTTGATAGTGCAGTTTTAAATCAACATATGTTGAAAACACAAATATTATTGTTTGATGATGTTTGTTTTTGAAATGCGCATAATAAAATATATTGAACTCCTTTAACCATCTTTTGATCTTATATTATATACATATATATATATATATATATATATATATATATATACATCTACATACATACATACATATACACATACAGAAACATACATATATGTACATACATACACACACACACACACATATATATACATATATATATATATATATATATATATATATATATATATATATATATATATATATATATATATATATATATATATATATATAATAGGGATAAACCTCATATATATATGTGTGTATGTGTGCGAGTCCCGGGTTCAATCGGGGGTAACCACAGTAAGTAAGGTACTCAATACATTAATAGAGGGGCTTTCCTGATGATTTCCTTCGAATTAAAGAGTTCTAGTCCCGTAGAAGCCATTTCTATATTAAATTATATATATATATATATATGGTAGGTCGTATGTGAATCGCGATGATCACGTCTGACTTACCAAATATGTGACGGTAGCTAGTTAAGCTCTATGCGTATACGCAGAGCAGTCTGACCACTCGATAAGTTAGGGGTTGTGCCCCTTGAGCAGGGGTGTGTATAGCTGGTTTAGCTGCTGTCTGCTACTACCCGAGACTGGACACGGTCGTAGCCACAGGCCAGCGCGTGCGCGATAGCATAGAATGTATATTTTCTGCTGGTCACCCCGTGTAATATGATACCCTAAGATTCCATGCTTGAGATTCACCGAAGCATGCGCAGTCTTAACCGGGAGATGACATGCGAACTTGAAAATACCACAAGCGAGACCCTCTGGATAACGTAGACGCAGGACCATACCCGCAAATACATACCCTGATCTGTCTTGAATATACAGGGCTGACG
>OZ024741.1:87028797-87081297 GCA_964016885.1 Eledone cirrhosa
CGCAGCTCGACGGACCTTCCTGAAATGCTATAAGAAAACGAAATACATGCTATGTGATAAAGTCAGATATTCAAGAGTTTGACAAAATGAGTTGTTTTGATTGGTGGGAAGGGTCAAGGCGATGTACTGGCCTGTAGTGTATATGGGGGTGGGTGTGATGGTGAGATGTTGGTGACGATGGGTGGTTGAGATGGGCTGTGGTGTGGTGGTGGTTGATTGGCCTTGGCGTGTAGAGTATGTGTGGGTGTGGATGTCATGATATGGTGGTGGTTATGGTTGCTTAGTGGGATGGGCTGTGGTATGAGGTTAGTGGGTTGTCAGTAGACGGGTTGAAGTGTGTGTGGGGGTGTGGTATTGGTGCCGCTGTCTATGGTAGTGGTGTTTGTGGTGGTGTGACGGATGTATTGGTGGCGTCAAGGTCAATACATAGCTAGTCGGTCATCGTCTGGCAGATGCTTTGTATATACTTATACACACACACATATATAGGTATATATGTGCACACATATTGTTGTATAAACACACCCAGCACACAACACATACGTACATCCTTGCCCACACATATCGACACACGGTCACACACGACCATATGTATATGTACACACATGTATGTGCGTATGCGCGTGCGGACACGAATATGAAGAGTGGGGGAGTATCGTTTGGGGTGGCGAACGACGGAGATGGGGGAGGAGGAAGGTGACAAGCAATGTAGAAGGTGTTTTACATACATACGTACACATACATATGCCCATACATACATATGGGTATGGGCACCTGGACTCACACTCCCGTATACAAAATATACACATACTCACTCACACACACGTATACTCTCGCACATATATACACACACATATATATACACACACACACACATACATATATATATACATACATATATATACATACATATATATATGAAGTTCTAGTGAACTTTATTTATTTGTTACCTACTAGCCATGCGTGGTTACACGCTTGTAAAAATTATCTCCTGTGATTTTTCATGTTTATATTTATTTATATATATGTTGATCAATTCCTAGTTATTAAAATGCTCGTACCTACAAAGTCCTAGAGCTTATTTTCCGGGCGATATGGCGCATTCCGTTAAGGAATGGCACCCATAATTTTCGATTCTGATTGAATTCTTTTAATCTATCTTAATTTTGTATATATATATATATATATATATATATATATATATATATATATATATATATATATATATATATATATATACATAGATATACACACACACACTCATGTACATACAACACACAGATATACACGCACATATACATATACATGCACGCACAGGAGCTCACCTACACATATAGTCAGATTCACCCATATACCTATATGTAGACGTGCACATATACACACATACATACACATACGCATAGACACACACACATACACATACGCATACACATACACATATATATGTATACAGATACGTACCCTCACATACACACATGTATACACCTGCGCTCACATACACACACACACATACAATAACTATGCGTACACACACGCACCCTCATACGTCCGTATGTGTAAGAATACTTACACACCGACACACACGCTATTGTTGGTTGGGGAGTGGGGGTGTGCGGTGTTGGTGTTGGTGAAGTATGGAGTTGTGTTTTGTGGTGGTGGTGGTGGAGTTGTGAGGGACAAACATATATATACAGGATCAAATACGGGTTAGAAGGTGTTTATGGACGTACGGCGATGTGTGTTGTGGACATGGTGATGGTGGTGGTGCTGGGGTGATGTGTTCGACAAGATGATTACATGATCAGAGGTTATGGCAGACGGGGGGTGGGGGGGGGGTCTATAATACAGTCGATCTGGGAGCGAGGGGTGATATGTGTTGATGATGTTAATGATAATGATTGTTGAGGTATTTGGATGTATCTAGTGGTGGCTGTGGTTGTGTGTGCGTGCGACAGTACAATTACAGGGTCGAATTTAGCGTGGGGTTGTAGGTTAGGGTAGATAGAGGGTACATGGGGGGATGAGGTTGTAGGCGTGTATGGTAGGCATATGACTTTGTGTGGTGTGGTGGTGGTGGCGATGGTGTGATATGATCGACATTGTATTTACAAGGTCCCTTGTCATTGTGGATTGCAAGGCAGAACGTATCATAGGATACCGATCTAATACGATACCGATCTAATACGATGAGGTGTGTATGTTGATGTGAATTTCGGTGATGGTGATGGTGATGTGTGCGGGCTTAGAAATGGTTACATGGAGTACAATACAATAAGTTCATTGAGGTGGGCGATGTTGAGACAGGGTATATGTGGTTATTAATATGGTGTGTCGTGGTTAGTGTGATTTTTAGTGTGGGTTATGTATGCGGCATGATATACAAAATACGGGCTTACATATGGTTAAATGCAATGCAATGAAATAAGATAAAGTGAAGTTAGATTAGAATTAAAGTTCGTTGAGATGGGCGATGGTGATACGGGGCAGATGTGGTTATTATTATGGTGGGTCATGGTTAGTGCGTGGTCCTCCCGCGAAAGTTTGTGCAGAAAAGGTGTGCATCCTAGTGTGTCTGCAATTGACAATTATGTCCGACCTATAGTTTATGGCGGGATCAAGTTTAATTATTTCCGCCGCCTCAGCTAGGCATAATCTGCAGTGGTTTCTGTCACTGGGGATGTATGCCACGCGTCTTTTTACTGACCACGAAATCTGGGGTTCAATATTCCTGTCCTTGAGGTCCCAGATCAGGTCGGCCAGTTTTGTTTGGGGTCGTTTCGATCTAGGTTTGAAGGAGCTTCTGTGGTTATACCAGCGCTCCTTAAACGTAGTGGATGTCGCACCTATATATGAGTACTCCTTATTGCCGGCTGTGACATCGTACCGGTAAACAATATTCTTAACGAGGCACTCCCCGTTTAGTGGGCATTCGTCTCGTTTTTTGCAGTTGCATTTGGGTGTAACCGGTGCGGTGGCACGATGGCGGTTGGTGTCGTGCGGTGTGGGTGTGGTGTGTGTGTTGTTGTGTTGTGTTGTGTGTGTGGTTTCGTTCTGGGTTGTGGTGGTGGTTTGTTGAGGGGAAACCATATGTTTTTGTATTTTTGCCCTATTATTGTGTGCTATTGTGTGGCCTAGGTTTGGTGCTGTGGAGAAAGAGAATTTTACGGTGTGTTTATTGAAGAGCTTGTGGTCTTTGTGTGTGTGTGGAAAAGATTGTTCGAGAGCCCTGAAAAAGGTTCCCGGTATGTTAGTGGCGACGTGTATAGAATAGGGGGGGGGGGGGGTTATACCACGTGACAGGTCTACTTCGGTTTATGCGTTGTTTAGTGAGGTTTTTGTGGTTGGATGGTAGTTTGTGTGTGTTTTGGTCAGGCGTATGTTTCAAATAGGTTCCAGGTAATCTATTGGCGTTATGTCCCTTGTCTCTAGTGGTACGCAAACGTGTGCGACAGTCGGAGTTGTTATTGGGGCTGGAGAGTATGTTATGTGTGGTGCTGTCTGCGCTGCCGGCTAGGGGGCGTCTAAGGTTATTGTGTGTCCTATGTGTGGAGGTTTCTTCTAAGTTCGTTTCTAAGGGTCCTGCTATGTTTAGCTGTGTTACGGTTCTATTTGGGTCGATGTAAGAAATCTTCTCAGTATAACCAGTGTTTATAAGTGCGGAGTCATAGTATTCCGCGTGCTGCTTGAAGATGTTTTCGTTAGCCGACAGTGTGGACACTCTGTTGGAGACGCTTTTAACTATAGAGTTAATTATGCTCTTAGGGTGGTTGGAGTGTCTATTGACGTATCTAAGATTTTCATTAGGTTTGTGGTATGGACGGTAGAGGCCTGAGTCTAATTCTAGGGTGACGTCTAAGAAGTTAACTGTCCTATTGTTAGGTTCAATTTCTACTGCTAAACCTTGGGTCCTAAAGATGTACCTAAGTCGTTTGTGTATTCTATTCAGTTGGCTGTTATTAAGTCCACAGGTCATTAGTAGGGCATCATCCCGGTATAAGCCAAGGAGGGGATCTCGTCCGTTAATATGTTTAGGAGGTATATGCCTACTACATCTGTAACCTGTGCCGAGTCAGTCGATCCCATGGTGATGTCGAAGCTATCTGGTCTATTCTGTCGTTCCCAAAGTCTTCCGTCGAATTCTAGTAAAGTTTTCCTAGCTGTTATTATTATGTCTACTTCTCTTCTAGTGAGGCTTGATCTGTTCATGGCTGAGATCAGTGCCTTGTTAAGGATGATTGGGGATATAGATGCGTAGTAGTTCGTAATGTCCAATTGGACTAATCGAACATTCGACTTAGTTTCAATGGCACAAAACCACTCTATTACCTCCTAAATAATTTTAATTTATGTATATATATATATACATAAATTAAAATTATTTGTTTCTAATACTAAGATATCTCAATGAAAGGTTAAAATATACAGATAAAATATCACCCAGAGAAGTAATTAAACATATTAAACTTATGCCAAAATCTCAATTTAGGCGAGTATAAGTCTGACCGACTTAAATAAGTTAGTTTAACTCATATAATCATCACTCTACCATGGTTTCCAGAACAAAGAAACAATATTAATTATTTCAAATCATTGGAACAACCAATAGTGGAAGAATTTATACTGTCATTAGAGGAGAATTCTTTGGAATAAGAAGAGATATTGATCATAAAGTATACAGACCATTTCGCTGCCGAAACCACACACACACACACACACACACACACCACACACACACACACACACACACACACACACACACACACACACACACACACACACACACACACACACACATATATATATATATATATATATATATATATATATATATATAGAAAAGGTGATAACTTTGATAACTTTGATAGGTGTCGGCCAGTATTGGCCCAGGCCATGTCTAACTTAATAGCACCACCTAGCGAAGTCTTACAAACCAGGGTTTGGGCACCATCACCCACTCGAGCAGAGAGTTTTTGTTTACGGAGGCATATCCGGGTGTAGGAGGCTTATCCGGGATTTCTTGAAGGAATTTGTCCAAAGACTTCTTGAACTTGATGGGGTCTGTGTCTGCTTTGATGTGTTTTGGTGTAATGTTAAAGAGAGCAGGGCCAATTGAGGTGAAATAATTGTGCCGTATTGTTGTTATGAGATGCGAGTGAGATTTTTGTCGTGGGCGGATAGTACGGGGCCCAAGCCTTGGGTGTACATTAAAGGTGATGCTAACATCATTTGGGCAAAGCTGATGGAATATTTTCCACATCATGCAGATAATGTAGCGCTCACGGCGATGTTGGAGAGAATAAAGGTTGAGCTTTTCTAATCGACTCCAATAGTCAAGGCCTGTCATACCATCTATCTTTTTTGTAATCGATCTTTGGGGTGCTTCAACTTTAATGATACTTTGTTTCGTGTTGGGAGACCACAGTGGACAACCGTATTCAAAGTGGGGTCGGGCAAAAGTGGAGAAGAGAAGGACAACAGTGTGGATATCTCTCGACTGGAAGGTTCTGTGAATCCAGGAACACATCTGCGGGCCATGTCAACTTTGCTGTTTATATGAGTGGCCTAGCTTATGTTGTTGTCCACAATTACTCCCAGGTCTCTGATGTTGTTGGATGCCACTAGAGTTTCACACGAAGGAAGAGAGTATGGTAGTTTCAGGGCATCCTTTTTTCCAAAGTGGATTAATTCAAACTTATCCTCATTCAACAGCATATTATTCTTTTCTGCCCATTGGATAACAGCCAGTAGGTCTGACTGAAGGCAAGTCCGGTCACCCACCTAATTGATGACCCTTTGGAGCTTGGAATCATCTGCGAAGATTCTTATGTTGCTGTGCTTGAGGATGTCAGTAATGTCATTAATGTAGATGATGAAAAGAAGTGGGCCCAACACAGTGCCTTGTGGGGCGCCACTGCTGTCTTTGGCAGGGCTTGATTTTACTCCTTCGACTACAACATGCTGGGTTCTGCCTGTCAGGAAACATTTGATCCACTGTAGTAACCTTCCAGAGACACCAACATTGGATAGTTTTTTTCAGTAGAATTTTATGATCAACCCTGTCGAAGGCCTTGCTGAAGTCAAGGTAGATGACATCAGTGTTGGAGCCCTCTCCCAAGGCTCTCAAAACATCGTCAAAGTGATACAGGAGCTGCGTTAGGCAGTCCCTTCCATTACGGAACTCATATTGGTTGGAGTTCAGCAGGCCGTTGCTTTCAAGAAAGTGGGTTATTCCTGATCTCACCACGCTCTCAAATACCTTGATAATATGAGAGGTGAGTGAGATCAGACGGTAGTTCACTGCAAGAGACTTATTTCCCTTTTTGAAGACTAGGACAACGGACTGGGACAGAAAGTTTCCAGGAATATAGCCAGTATCCAGTGAGTTCCTCCACAGATTAGCGAGAGGAGATGCAAGTTGGTGTCGACACACCTTCAAGACACAAGCAGAGAACCTGTCGGGGCCTACTGCTGAATTGTGTTTAATTTCGTTTATTGCCGCTGAGGCATCAGGAGCGCGAAACGTTATGTCCGATATAGTGTGTTGAGGATTAACATCATTTATACAGCCCAGACCGATCATATCAGGATTGCTGAAAACAGAGCAGTATTGTTTCTGCAGTATCTCGCCCATGGTTTTGGCATTATCTTGGAGTGTGCCATTTTCATCAGCTAGAGGGCTAACAGTGGAGACAGTGACCTTGTGTTTTTTTCGCAAATGAAAAGAACACTTTGGGGTTGAGTTTCATTTTCTCAATGGCCTACCTCTCTTCAGATGTTCTCTGGTTATTGATGATGGTCTTCATGCATTGCTGTAGGTTATATTTTTTTGATTCAAGCAGAGCAATAGCCGTCGAATGTGTGTGTTGCTGTTGGCAGTATTTTAGTGTGTTAATTTTTTTGTTTGTTCTTTTTATTTTTCTGATAATTGTTTTTCTGCTTTGGGGGATACTGCACTTAGTTTTGTTCACAGGTTTTGGTGGGGTGTGTTTTGTACATATATTTGTGACAGTGTCTACAAAGATCTGCCAAAATGTTTTGATGTTGGTGGAAATGTGTGCGTGTGTAAAAGACCAGTCAACATGTGATAGTTCGTTCATAATTGCATCCCAGTTGGAATTGTAGAGATCCATGTTATCAAATGGGTGGGCTGGAAAGAGGTTCCTAGGATTAGCTTTCGGCTGGTGGAATCTCAGGTTACAAAGAACCATGTCATGGTCTGAGAGAAGGGTTTTTTTCACTGTAATATTATGTATAGTGTTAGTGTGGTTACTAAACACTAGATTCAGAATGTTCTTCTGATGCCTTGTTGGTGCAAGGACAAGTTGGGACAAGACAAACTCATTCATGAAGTCAAGAAGTGACTCGATTGTTTCTTTGTCAATGGTTGAGGTTGTAGACCAATCGACACAGGGTAGATTAAAGTCTCCCATCAAAAATATGTTGCTAGAATGGCACTGTTTAATAAAGCATTTAATGCTGTTGAGGCATTCTTTGAAGCAGATTATGGATGTTTGTGGTGGCCTATAGAGCCCAACTAATATCAGGTCATTGGCTTTGTTGTGCACAGTGACTGATTCACAGTAGCCATTGGAGAATGTTGTGTTACCATCTGCTGTAAAGGAATCATGCAGGAAAATGGCAGTTCCACCCTTTCTTCTGCCAACACGATCCGCGGGGATGGTTGTGAAATTCCTCACTCTTACTTCGGCCTCCAAGTGCGAGTTGTCAAGGTGGGTCTCAGTAAGAATGAAGAAAGGGATGTGAAATGGATGGTTTCCAACCCAATCCTCAATGAATTGGATCTTCCATTTCTATGCATTGATGGATGGGCTGATACCTTGTGTATTGAGTAAAAATGTGGAGGCTAGTGTGGTGGCTGGTTTTGACTGTTGCAGAGGGCTTGTTATGAGATTGTGTGTTAGTGAAGCAAAGATGGTGTTGGGTGGTGGGTAAAATGTTTTTCTGTATCTCTTTTGCCAGGATCAACATGGTTAAAAAAGAAAAATGTTCTTGTTCAGGGATCAGTTTTTGATTGGATTTGTGGTTACACCATTGGATAGGGTTGCAGTTCCCTCTTTTGTTGTTGTTGTATTTGTTGTAATTGTATCTTTATGAAAAGACTGGAGCAGCATTACTTTTATTGTTGTTGTATTTGTTGTTGTAATCGTGTCTTTGTGAAAAGACTGGAGCATTATTACTTTTGTTGTTGTTTTTGTTGTTGTATTCGTGTCTTTGTGAGAAGACTGGAGCAGCATCACTGCAGCGGGGGGTGGCTTTGTTGTGGTTTGTGTGTTAGCATGGAGCCCCTTTTCTGTTTGTGCGTTGTGTCCCAGGAAGATGAGTGAAGGGACAGTCAGTCAGCAGACATAGTCTCTCACGTTGGGAATGTCGGCAGATTTTGGGACTCCGACTTATGCGTGTGAGCAGCGCGCTTCGGTGTTGACTGGCAGTGTTAGTGCGTCTAGTACCCGGTAAATGGGTAAATATACAGTCGCTACGTGTGCATAGCCTCTGATGTAGTGAGTAGCGGCATATTTTGGAGTTTCTAGTTTGTGTAGTGGGGGTGGGGGGGGGGGTGCATACAGCTCCATAGATTTTTTAAAAAAAGTTCTTTTGACTACAGTATGACTGTGGTGGTGATGTGGGGGGGAAGACAGCAGTGGTTTTTCATTGATAGTAGTTGACATGGTAGAATACAATAGGGGCAGTGGTTGTGACGATGATGATGATGACAACTGTGGTGGAGGCTGTGAGAGTGGTGGGAGAGAAAGCAGTGGTCCATTACTAGCAGTTGATATGGCAGAAGATGATGACGGTGATGATGATGGTGATGGCGATAAGGATGACTGAGAAAGTGGTGGAGGGATACTGTCGTTCAATAACTCAGCTATTATGCTTGAATTCAGTAGTGGTGGCGGTGGTGGTGGCTCCTGATTTTCTGGCTGTTGTTGTTGTTGTTGTTGTTGTTGTTGTGGCTGTTGTTGTTGTTGTTGTTGTGGCTGTTGTTGTTGTTGTTGTTGTGGCTGTTGTTGTGTTTGACCATTGGAGTAAATATGTCGAAGTTTTTCAAAATCGTTTTGAATTAGTTTGAAAGAGACTTCGACTTGTTTTAGTTTGTTGTGTATCTGCTTGACCTGCTTGACCTGCTTGACCTGCTTGACCTGCTTGACCTGCTTGACCTGCTTGACCTGTTTGGGCTGTTTTTTCCGCAATCTCATTCAGACACGAAGCGTTAATGTTTATTGTTTAGGACAGGAGAAAACCAGGTGTTTATTAAGAGGTCAATTTCATTATCAGACCAATTTCGTCTGTTGTAGGCTTGCTGGTCAGTAGTCATATATATATATATATATATATATCACCTTGATCACCTTGACCGACCAGTGTGTCGGGCGCCATTCGGGGCCGCTGGTCACAGCACGTGCTGTTTTAACCATACGATGACGCCATCCCACTGGCTGGGCGGGCAGGCCGATATATATATATATATATATTTTCCTTGTGTGTGTTTTTAGATATTTGATATGTGATATTTGGTTGTTTGAAGATATTCAAGGAAAAACAAGTGTATATAATTGTTTCTACTTTAGGCACAAGGCCAGCAATTATCCAGTGCATTACTGGTACTTTATTTTATCGACCCCGTAAGGATGAAAGGCAAAGTCAACCTCGGCGGGATTTGAACTCAGATCGTAAAGGGACGTAACTATGCTGGAAAGCATGGCGTCCGACCCTCTACCGATACTGCCAATCCACTGTATATAATAATTTGTAGTTAAGTAAAATTGCTTGAAAGTTTGTAGGAAAAACACGTGTATTTTTATATACTTTTTCCTTATATTAGTGAGCCTTTGGTTATTTGAAGATATTAAAGTAGCGTGTATATATATTGGTAATATCACGGAAAATATATTTAAGGATCTGTTTTTCTTTTTTTTCCTTATTTGATTCGTCAAAGTGGCATTATTGAAAAAATGAGAGGGACAATTCTTTAAAAAAAAGTTTTACTACATACATACATACATACATACATACATACATACATACACACACGCATATATATATATTTGAAAAGTCGCCTGTATCTTTTTTAATAATTTATTTTGTAAGAACCAATTTCATTCGGTTGTGTACTTTAAAATGCGCATTTAGATGCATCTTCAAATCTTTATTATTTGTGGCCAATAAATGAAAAATGTATTATTACTTTCCCTGTCTATTTACCTCTCTCTCTCTCTCTCTCTCTCTCTCTCTCTCTCTCTCTCTCTCTCTCTCTATATATATATATATATATATATATATATATATATATATATATAGAGAGAGAGAGAGAGAGAGAGAGAGAGAAATAGGTAAATAGACAGGGAAAGTAATAATACATTTTTCATTTATTGGCCACAAATAATAAAGATTTGAAGATGCATCTAAATGCGCATTTTAAAGTACACAACCGAATGAAATTGGTTCTTACAAAATAAATTATTAAAAAAGATACAGGCGACTTTTCAAATATAATTATGATTATCCAATTAGTTTCTACACGTCGTCTTGAATTATATCGCTCATGTCTCTTGTTATATATATATATATATATATATATATATATATATATATATATATATATATATATATATATATATATATATATATATGTGTGTGTATTAACATACACACACTTTTATGTGTTAAATGCAATATATATGTGTGTCTGTGTATGTGTATGCGCGAGTGTGTATGTATATATACATACATAGACAACAGTGATATCCCACGATAGTTTGCGCAGTTATCCCTGTCTCCATTTCCCTTGTACAAAACAACCATCACACCATCCTTCCAGTCATCGGGAACATGATTGTTGTTCCAGGCATCCAGAACCAAAGAATGAAGTCGGTGCAAGAGATTCTCTCCACCGTGCTTCAAGATCTCAGCATACAGCCCATCCAATCCAGGCGACTTCTCACCATTGAGTTTCCAGAAAGCACTTTTAACCTCCTCGATCGTTGGAGGCTCAGCAAGGATTTCCTTTACTGGCTTATCAGGTATGGACCTGATAAATTCTTCGTCAACCTCTGAATCCCTATTGAGAAGCTCGTCAAAGTGTTCCCGCCATCTCAACAGGATATCATTGGGATCTCTAAGGAGCTGATTGCCACCCTTTGTCCTAAGAGGCGTAACTGGTGATGTAGGTGGTCCATACACTTCACGAAGAAGATTATACATTGCCTTAACGTCCTTCACATCCGACGCAAGTTGTATTTCATCGGCTTTGTCATTCCACCACTTATTCGTCATTTCACGCAATTTTCGTTGCACATCAGCTTTTACGAGCTTCAGCTTATCAGCGATTGCCTTCTGCCGATCGGTGCTTAAATCACTACCAAGCAATGCGGAGTGGAGCATATGTTTCTCCTCCAAAAGCTTGTCTATAAGCTTGTCATTTTGGTCAAACCAGTCCTGATGCTTCTTATCCGTGAATCCAACAACATCAGCACATGCCCTATAAAGTGCCCCCTTAAAGAAAGTCCTGTCATTTCCGCACTCTAACGCATCCATCTTTTTAACCAGATTTTCTCTGACTTCAGGATCCTTCAGACAGGCAACGTAGAATTCTGTTGGACCGTTTATTGCTCCACATTGCTGATGAAGCTCTACCAGAGTCGCAATCGGGCTTTCGGGCTGGGCGTGGCACTGTGGACATGTTCTTTACAGCCAGACAACTGCAGGAAAAGTGTGTTGAGCAGAATGTGGATCTCTACCAGGTGTTTGTTGATCTGACAAAGGCGTTTGACACGGTCAACAGAAAGGCTTTATAGGATATCTTGAGGAAGCTGGGTGCCCTGAGAAGATTGTTTCCATTTTGCGTTTGTTTCATGATGACATGAAGGCATGGGTAAATGTTGGTGGAAAGCTCTCTGAGCCGGTGACGGTCGAGAATGGAGTCAAACAGGGTGACATTTCAGCTCCAACGCTCTTTGCTTTGTACTTCTCCATTGTCTTCGAACAGGCCTTCGTGAACTGCAATCATGGTATATATGTTCGCTATCGATCAACTGGAAAACTGTTTAATATCAGGAGGTTCAATGCTAAGTCAAAGGTTCACTTGTAACTAATCAGGGATTTGCTTTATGCAGATGACTGTGACCTGGTAGCGCACACGGAGATTGATATGCAGCATCTCATGGATGCATTTCTAATGTGTGTACTGCATTGGGACTTACCATAAGCATGAAAAAGACAGTACCATGTACCAACCAGCCCCTGGGAAGCCATGTTGTGAGCCCAACATCTTGGTTTATGGTGAAAGGCTAAGGGTCGTTGGCAGTTTTGTATATCTTGGAAGCACTCTGAGTATGTCCTGCGATCTTGATGGGGAAATATCAAACAGGATACAGAAAGCCAGTGATGATTTTGGAAAACTGAACAAGCGTCTCTGGTCTCAACACGGAATTTCGGTAAAGACAAAGCTCAAAGTGTATCATGCGTGTGTGCTCGCAGCAATTCTTTATGCTTGTGAGACGTGGGTGGTCTACCGTATACACATGAAGCGACTTGAGAGGTTCCACCAGTACTGCTTCCGTCGGATTCTCGGCATAACTTGGCAAATGTTTGTCAGTGACGTCGAGGTTCTGGACAGAAGTGGCTGTGATAGTGTTGAGTCCTTGATTTTGAAACATCAGCTGCGCTGGACAGGCCATCTTGTAAGGATGAATGACAAGCGAATGCCGAAGCAGCTGCTTTATGGCGAGCTCCAAATGGGAAAAAGGAACGCGAGCAAACCCAAGATGCGTTTTAAGGACTGCATCAAGGGGGCGCTCAAGAAAAGTAACATCCCTTGTGAGCACTGGGAAGCATGCGCTAGCAACCGATCGCATTGGAGGAAAGCAGTGGCTAGTGGCAAGAGTCTATTTGAGGAAACAAGAAGAAGGCACGCGACACTAAAAAGATGTGTCCGGAAAGGAATCCATGTTGGCCTTCCCGAAGGCACTGACAGACGGCCTGACCTGACATGTGAGACCAGTAATAGGGTTTGTCTGAGCATGGCAGGTCTAAAGAGTCACCTGAGAGTGCACAAGAACAGGGAAGCAGGCACCTGTGGAACTATAAGTGTTCATCAGACGACAACATGTAATGTTTGTGGAAGGGTATGCAGGTCGAGTAGTGATCTCATACGACACCTTAAGTCACATGGTACCATGGGCCCAGCACTAGGTGTCAATAATTGTCACAAGCGTAGTGTTTGTACCAGTTTTCAAGTCGCTGGCTGGACAAAAAAGCCACACTCGTTCAGCGCATCGGTAGGGGTTCTCCTACATGGATATAAAGTAGTGGCCGTACTCGAAAACGAGTTGGCAGCCACCACCATGTATACATATATATATATATATATATATATATATATATATATATATATATATATATATATATATATATATATATATATATATATATATATATATATATATATATACATATATATATATATATATAATATATATATATGTATATATATATGCGTGTGTGTATATATATAATTTGTAAATAGTCAGCTGACGTGTAGTTACAAACACTGTATCTATGAATGTATATAATAATGTATTCTGTGTCACTGGTATTGATAAATTCTTCGACACCATCAACATATATATGTAAATGTTTTAAGCCCACACCTCCAAGGAGCAGATCGATGCTGGAGTCAGGTCTATCACATTTATGAAAATTTCGAGTCAATCATCTGTGGAACATATGTAACGTTTGATATACGATAAAAAACATTTATTTTTATCTAAAGACATTTTTTTAATTCCACCCCGCCCGTCTCTTCAATCTATCTTATTTCTTATTCTTTCTTCTGATGAAGGACTAGCGTCCGGAACGATAAGACCCGCTTTCTCCTGTTTCAAGCGTTAACCTAATATATTCCTTCCATACACTGTACCGATTGTGTTGCTATTTCTGTTTACCTTTTACATACATATATATATATACACACACACACACACACACACATATATATATATCATAGATTGAGTTAGAAACTCAAAATAGTCTGTTACAATTAGATAGCTCAAGGAAGGGAATCTTTCCGAGCCGTGGTATAAAATTGAATATATGAGAGGGATGAACACCGATATAAGAATACATGTGTTCCAATTGCAAATGACCAAGTTAGCTAGGTTGAAAAAATACTAATTTAAAACATTATGGTTTGCCTGTCTCGATTTCAAGTAATAAATCAATAAAAATAACAAACCTATATCGGGCAACAGCCTTTGATACCCAGACAGATCTAAATATTGTATCCTTCTTCAGTGTCAATTTCCTTTATCATCTCACCTGTCGGTACCTGGATTCCGTTGCTTCTGCTCAATTTACCCCTCTTCATCACTAGGACTCGACACTTATTAATACCAAATTGCATACATATATCATTGCTGAAAATACGGACAGTGTTAACAAATACATCCAACTCCTTCTCACTCTTCCCAAAGAGTTTAAGATCGTCCATGAAGAGGAGGTGGTTGATGGTAAACTTTCCTTTACCCAACTTGTATCCTGCTCTCACTTTTCGCAGTATAATGGTCAGGGGTATCAGGGCAAGGACAAACAACAGAGGGGACAAACTATCTCCCTGGAAGATACCTCTCTTGATCTTCACGCCTCCCAAGTATTCTCCACCCGATGTTAATTCTGTTTCCCAGGACTTCATACTTTTGCTCAACAACTGTCTGATGTTATCTGCCACCTTGAAGATCTCTAGGCTTTTGGTTATCCAAGAATGAGGTACCACGTCGAATGCCTTTTTGTAGTCTATCCATCCCATGGCAAGACCAGTGTGTCTCCTCTTGCAATTCCTCATTACCATTTTATCAATAAGTAACTGGTCTATTGTACCACGGGACTTCTTTCGGCATCCTTTCTGTTCGTCCGCTAACAAGTTGTCTATGTGGAGGTGATGGTAGATTTCCTCAGACACAATGCCTGTTAACAGTTTCCACATTACGGACAGACATGTGATAGGTCTATAGTTGGTAACATCATTACCCTTGATTTGGTCTTTCATTACCAGAACTGGGGTACCTTTTGTCAACCACTCTGGTACCTCACCTGACATCAAGCAGTCATTGAACATGGTTGTCAGTTTCGGGGGGAGGGATGTTATATTTTTAATCCAATACCCCTGCACACCATCTGGGCCTGGTGATTTCCAGTTGGCTAGTTTTTTGGCCTGTCCTTTAAGAGTTTCAACTATGATACTCAAATCAGTCTGTTGGTGTGCATGTTCACTAATCTCCTTTTGTACTGTCTCAATCCACACTGCCTGATCATTATGTTCAACATCTTGCTTCCATATTCCTCTCCTGAATGTCTTAGTCTGTTCCGCCTCAGGGATCAAGTCGTTGCCTCTTTCTTTCTCTTCAAGCTGTCCAAACAACATCTTCTGGTTGTTGTCAAACATGCGGTTCTGTCTATACTGACTGACTCTGCTCTCATACCGCCTAATCTTTGCACTTTTTGCTACAATGCGTAGCTTCAGTTCCTCTGTGATAATATTTAGCTTTTTCCTCTTAGTTTTGTACTTTATTTCCAGTCTATTTTTAGTGTCTATGTTTTGTAGTGTCCCATTCAGTAGGGACTCAAGCTTTCCAATGTCATTTCTCATTTCCTTGATTTGACCATTAAGTTGTTTCTTCCACCAAGGTTCTGATCTTTCTTGTTTGTTGTTTCCTCTCGTTTTTATGCCAAGTAATTTCCCCACCGCATTTGCTGTTGCTTTGAGGATATTGTTGCATTGGTGAAGGTTCCTCGCCTCAAGGTATGGGATGACTTTGTTTACCTTAGCTGTTGTTTCTTTTAACTTTTTCCTGTCTACAAATCTTAGGTTCATAGGTTTCCCACTATCATTGTTCATTTCATCTACCACTAAGTTCAGGATATCAACCAAATCTTGTCTTAGCCCGTTAGCATTCATTTCCTCTATGGCCGTATCTTTGTTCCAGATGTTATTTATTTCAACATTCAGATCATTGTCTGCTTCCTCCGTTCTCACAATTTTTGTTCATCTAATTTAAATAGTCCAATCTCATTCCAGATGTTATGCATCCGTTTCCTATAGCCTTTTTCCTTGGGGTTACTCTTCAGGTAACATTCCATGACAGTTCTATTCAATGCTTTCGTACAGTTGGTTCTTGTCCCTTTCCTTCTTCTTCTTCCTCCAACAGCAGCAGTATTTGGATGACAGCCAGGTCCCTGATGACAGCCAGGGAGCACTTGCTGGGTGAAAGTCTGTCACATGACGTTCCAGTCTCCTCTTCACCGTTATTCGAACTGTTTAGGTTCGACATTTAAACACTCATATCGAGGATTGGTGAATGTATGGTTACATAACCACCGGTGATTTCATCACCCCGGTGATTTTAGCGTGGCACCATCACGCTGTAGACAAACATAAATAAATAAACAAATAAATAGATAAAAACTTAAAAAAATAAACATAAGTTTCATTGTAATGTTTGTTCGTTTTTTTTCCTTTACGTTTTTCGTTTTCAAGGCCCGTAACATCGGTTACTAGTGTTGTTGTTGCTGCTGCTGCTGTTTTTAATTTTAGCTACGAGGGAAGTAGGGGTTGTTGCGTTCAAAACTTTTGAAATTTGTTTTTGTTGTTGCATTTGTTTTTGTCTGTGTTCTGTTCTATAATTTTTTCGGTTTGTTGCTTATCATTATTATTAGTATATTAGGGCGGTGGATTGGCAGTATCGGTAGAGGGTCGGGTGCCATGCTTTGACGCATAGAGTTACGGCCCTTGCCATTCTGAGTTCAAATCCCGCCGAGGTTAACTTTGCCTTTCATCCTTATGGGGTCGATAAAATAAAGTACCAGTAATACACTGAGTATTTGCTGGCATTGTGCCAAAAGTAGAACAAATTATTATTATTATATTATAGTTTAGATTTGACATCGTTTAAACTAAACATTTTGAGAGAGTTTAGAGATACATGGTGTTGTTGTCAGCTGTTTGACCGGGTCACTAACCCAGTCTATTTATATCTTTTGATGCCTTCCTCGCTTCTAGTCATGTATAGTGACACTACTACCATCTCTCTCTTAACAGGAGGTAGTGAGGGAATAGTGGTGGTAGCGATGAAGCAGTGGTGGCGGTGGTGATGGGATAGTAGTACTATAGTGATGGTGTTGCTGAAGCCGTTGGTTTGTACTTGGCTAAATTTTTTGTGGTAGTCGTGATAGTGGCGGCGGCGGCGGTAGTGTTGGTGTTGAAATTATTTGGCTGTCGTTTGTAACATTTTCGTTTTTGACTATAACATTTCTGATACAAAATTAAATATTAAATATTGGAGCCCTATGCCATAATGTGATGCGTTGTCACTTCCTGAGAGTTAAGTCTGGTATCTTATGTTCCATTTGTTATAGGAATTATCTCTCACAATTGTTTTAAATATGTAAAAAATTAAAAACTTATGGGAGCGATTCCATAACACTCTATCCACCATATGCGTATCTTCCCTTTATTATCATTATTATTATTATAAAGGACGGTGGATTGGCAGTATCGTTAGATGGTCGGACGTCATGCTTTGACGCATAGAGTTACAGCCCTTTCTATTCTGAGTTCAAATCCCGCCGAGGTCAACTTTGCCTTTCATCCTTACGGGGTCGATAAAATAAAGTACCAGTAATGTGCGTGGCTGGACTAATTTTCTTTAACCATCCTTGGAAACTCTTTGAGATAGTACCAAGTGCGCCTATGACAATCGGGACAAATCTGACTTCATGGCAGTTCCAAATCCTTTTTACCTCCCACTTTAAGTCCTGGTATCGGTTAATTTTCTCCCTCTCCTTCTCTTGCACTCTCGTGTCGAATGGGCAGGCTACATCCACAATCAGGCATGATCTTTTTACCTTGTCCAAAACCACCAGGCCAGGTCTATTGTGTTCCAGCTTCTTGTCCGTCTGTATCCTAAAATCCTACAGCACCTTCACCTGATCGTTTTCCATCACCGACTCTGGCTTATGCTCATACCACTTCTCAGAATGTGGTAAATTGTTTACTTTGCATAGGTGCCTGTGGATCACCCTGCCCATCACATCATGTCTCCAGCCTTTATAGTGAGTCTGGGCTAGGTGTTTACACTCGGATACAATGTGATCCACAGTCTCCTCTCACTCTCCACAGATCCTACAAAGTGGGCTAGCCTCCTCCTTGTAAATATGGTGTTTTATCCACTTCGTTTTGAGGGCCTGCTCTTGCGCAGCCATTAGCATTCCTTCTGTAGCCTTTTTAAGGTCTCCTCTTTTCAACCAGTTCCATGTCTGTGGATATCTAAATTCAGTTTTCTCAAAGAAGGTACTATGAAGGGATTTTTCATGAAGGTTGCTCTTCCTCCTTGTTATTTCCTCCTTGGACATCCCCTGGTCCATTGTCCTCTACTTCACTACAATTCTGAGCATTGGCTCCCTACTATCAGTCACGTATTTGTGTAGGTTGTTTTTCTCCATCTGAACACAGTCCTCTATGCTGATAAGACCTCTTCCACCTTCAGATCTCTTTAAGTAGAGTCTATCGACATCACTCCTCTTGTGGAACATGTAGATAGTCAATAGCTTCCTAGTCTTCATATCCATTTCTTTTTGTTCAGCAACATTCCATCTCAGAATTCCCGCATTGTACCTAATAATAGACACAGCTCGAGAATTTACTGCACTTATGGCATTCCTACTGTTCAGATGTAAATTTAATACGCTCCTTACTCTCCGAATGTATTCAGATCCTATCAATTCCTTCATACTTTTGCTCAACAACTGTCTGATGTTATCTGCCACCCTGAAGATCTCTAGGCTTTTGGTTATCCAAGAATGAGGTACCATGTCGAATGCCTTTTTGTAATCTATCCATCCCATGGCAAGACCAGTGTGTCTCCTCCTGCAATTCCTCATTACCATCTTATCAATAAGTAACTGGTCCTTTGTACCACGGGACTTCTTTCGGCATCCTTTCTGTTCGTCCGGTAACAAGTTGTTTCTGTGGAGGTGATGGTAGATTTCCTCAGACACAATGCTTGTTAACAGTTTCCACATTACGGACAGACATGTGATAGGTCTATAGTTGGTAACATCATTACCCTTGGTTCGGTCTTTCATTACCAGAACTGGGGTACCTTTTGTCAACCACTCTGGTACCTCACCTATTATTATTATTATTATTATTACAGCTGCATTTATCTTGCTTTATGTTCATACGAGTTATCACCAAGTCACAACCAGTGACTTCAAGAGACAACAAGGTCCGCCATGTTCAAGAAAGAACATACATACTCACACATGCATCTTTAGGTGTTTAGATTTATGATGTACTTATATTGACAGAATCTTCCTTAGTATATGGGCAGTTCCCATTAGTACTATCTTTTGTATTTCTCCTATACGCGGGTTTCCTAGGATTTGCGATAAGTAATCATTAGACCCCTTAGGTATCATTCCTAGAGCGCCTACAACCACTGGTATTGTTTTAGTTCTCAATTTCCACATTTTTCCAATTTCTATCTCCAGATCCTTATACTTGCTCAATTTTTCAAATGTTTTTATAGATACATTCTTGTCTATTGGAACGGACATATCAATTAGCAAGCATACCCTCTTTTTAAAGTCCTTCAATATTATATCAGGTCTATTTGCATCTATTTTTCGGTCTGTTTGGATGCTAAAGTTCCACAAGATTGAGATGTGATCTTTTTCAAGTATGGGAGGTGGTTGATGCCCCCACCAATTCTTTTGATGGGGCAGGTCAAAATGCTTACACATTATCCAATGTATGTATTGTGCAGCTCTGTCATGCCTGTTTAGGTATTCGGTTGGAGCTATAGGACTGCACATTGAAATTATATGGTCAATGGTCTCTGGTTGTTTTTTGCATACACGGCATAATGGGCTGCATCCATTTTTTATTATGTTGGCTTGGTAATTTTTTGTTGGCAGACACTGATCTTGTGCTGATATAATCAGTCCTTCAGTCTCCGATTTCAGTCCAGAGGATGCCAACCACTGATGGGTTAAAGTTTTGTCAACATCAGGATTGTTAGCTCGTTCTGGGTATTTTCCATACAGAGGCTTTTCTTGCCATTTCTTAACCAGTTTCTGTAGCAGTTCTTTCTTTGCAGTTACTTTTACCTGCTTTGCTTTTTCTGTGTTTTCCATTTCAGCAGTAAATGGGACTTCTGAAATTTGTAGTCCATTACTGTACCTTTGTGCATCTTTTGTAATTGAGTATGATCTTTTGATGCTTTCGTGTTTCAAAACGAGTTTGATCATCCAATCATTTGATTCCCTTAGATATGTAGATAATCCAATTGTTGCAGTTTTCAACGCAATGTCTAACTGGATTTTTTCTTGATCAAGTTCTCTTATCACGTTCCCCCGATCAAGATTAATGTCTGAACTCTTCAGCAGCTTTCCTCTGGTGAACGTTGCTTTGGCGCATTTATCTAGTCCAAACTCCATTTTAATTTTAATGTCATCACTGAACTGCTCCACAGTGGATAATAGCCCTTGGAATTGTTCATCATTTTTTGCAAATAGTTTCAGGTCATCCATGTAGAACAAGTGATTAATGGTTTTGTCATAGACTTTATATCCATGTTTTGTTTCATTGAGCATTTTACTTAATGGTATAAGTGCGATGCAGAATAAAAGCGGTGATAAAGAGTCACCCTGAAAAATTCCACAATTAATATTAACATCTCCAGCTTCCAGTGATTTTGTTTCACTATTCAAAAGGAGTGTCGTTTTCCATGTCTTCATACTGAATGACAAAAACCTCCTGACAACGGGAGATATTTTGAAAATCTCTAAACATTTTTCAATCCAACTGTGTGGCAAACTATCGAATGCTTTTTTATAATCTATCCAAGCAATTGATAGATTTTTGTGTCTATTATGACAATCTTCCAGTATCATTTTGTTAACCAAAAGCTGATCCTTACAGCCATATGAGCCTCGTTTACACCCTTTCTGCTCAATGGGAAATAGGTCATTTGTTATCAGGTGGTCATATGTGTATTCAGTTAGGACTGATATTAAAATTTTATACATTGTGGTCAAGCAAGTTATCGGTCTGTAATTTTTGGGATTGTTTGTCTCATCATTCTTCGGAAGCAGGAATGTAATGCCGTTAACTAGCCATGATGGTATCTTTTCTGCCGCCTTAACTATTTCATTGTAAAGTTGGGCTAACAGCTCATGAGACTCTGTGAAGGCATTTATCCAAAAATTTTGTATTTTGTCTTTTCCTGGGGATTTCCATTTGCTGGTTTTTCTTAGAGCCATTATTATTATTATTATTATTATTGAATGCCATGGTTGACGGAGGCTCGGCTCTGTAAGGTATAGTAATTTTTAACCGTTAAAACAATTGTAAATTGTTTAAAACTTGAACCAAATTGTTGATAAAGACACCCTCCTCCTCGTGAGAGGGGTCTTTCTGTCCGTTATTTGGCCCTTCGGGGTTAAATAACCAGTTATTGGGGTTTTGTACCCAAAATTTCATTTTAAACAAAAAAACATGGCTACCAAAAAGAAATTTCATACGTCACTCCCACTCATTCCGTCTTCTTCTTCCTCAATCATCACTACAGCAGAGAGAAGATTGTCTCTCTCCCTCCCTTCTTTAAATGTGTCTCTCTCCCTCCCTTCTCTTTCGCAAGCGACGAAAGAAAATAAAAGTCTCGTGCAAAGCGTGCAAGGTTTCTCCACGACGACGACGACAGCGACGAAACAGGTGTGCGGGAAATACGAAAACCCAGTTCATTCGTCTGACGTCAGGAATAATAGCAGTAGCAGCCGTAATAACAACAGCAACAGTGACAATGAAAACAACAGTAGCAGCCGCAACAGCATCACCAGCAGCATAAACAACAACAGCATTAGCAGCAGCAACACCAACAACAACCACAGCAACAGCGGCGGAGGCAGTAGTCGTAGTACCTGCAGCAACAACAAAAGTACCAGCAGCTCTGACGACAACAACAACAGCAGAGAAAAACCAATCTCATTTGCAGGTATTGCGAAAAACCTGGAAACAATCCTCATAACAAATGAGGAATTAGAGGAAGCGAAGAAGATGGTGACAAAGAACGGACACCGAGCAATCTGCAAGGCAGCGAAAAATTTTTTCGAAACCCAAGAGCACTGTACGGTCACGTACCGTACAGTAAGTACAAAATCCCGTAGGGTGGAAAGAGCCACAGAGGCCCAAATACAAAAAGCCTTGGGGTCTGTGTGGCAGAGGAAAACGCACATCACCCGAGGCAAAAAATACGCCACCGTAGACGTACTTTTTGCCACACCCCAGGAGGCAAAGGCCCAATCAGTAGTGACCCTAAGGAGCGAGGAAATGGTGTTGGTGCCCTCCTACTGCGGGCAAAAAATTGTGAGGGTCAAACTGACCCACGTCCCCCCCCGGAATGACCCCTTCTTGGCTGGCCGCGTCTGTCCTCGTCGGAATCGAGGACAAAACAACTGTACTGCAAGTACAGAAAAAAGTAAGAGAAGATTGGGTCGGCTCCTCCATTGAGATGCTAATCCAAACCAACCAGGAGTGCATCGAAGCTATCCCGGATGTGATAGACTTCGATAACGGCACTCAACTGCCCATAAGTGTTGAGGGCAAACGCCCGAAATGCTTTCGCTGTGGATCGAAGACTCACCTCAGGGCCTTCTGCAACGAGAAGACCCTGAGAAAGGAGAAAACCCCCCTCCTCCCGAATCCGGTTCCACGGCTACCAGCAACAGGACAAGCGGCAACCAGGAACGATAGGTCCGTGGCACCCATACCCACTCCACGGAAATCAAAGACAGCAGCAGCAGTGGAAATATTAACAACAACAACAGCAATACCAAATGCAGCTGCAACAGAGACTCCAGTGCAAACATCACCAACAACAACAAGTGAAAGAGTGGAGCTGGTACCCCTCCCCGACCTTACAGAATCAGACATGGAGTGTGAGGTGGGAGAGGGATGGCAAAAGGTCTCAAGAAGGCACAAACGCAGAAGCAGCGCATCGTCGCCTTTGAAAAGGGAGGAAAGAAATGAGAAAAGGGTAAAGTCTACTGCAAAGAGACCCACAGCAGCAACACCACCAACACCATCACCACCCACACCAGCACCACCATCACCACCGGCGACAACCCCACCGCCAACAACACCTTCAACACCACAAGCACCAACATCGCAAACACAACAACAAAACACACACACCCAGCAACAACGACAAGAAAATAGCAGAACCACACCCCACCCCCAGAAAAACAAATGCACGGCAATAAATACACACAACAAGAAACTAATGACTTACATAATTGAACACACAGACATTTCACAACAGGACTACATAATACCAGCACCAATCAAAACGCCAACTAACATAAGACTGCTAAAAATAGCACAGAAACAATACACAAACATTAAAACGAAATTCCCCAACGCAGTTGGTGATTTCAGGGACCTAGGAGGAACCATCAATCGAAGAGTATACTCAGACATTCTCTTAGAAGAGCCGACGACCAGCCGAAGGGACGATTCAACGGTCCCTTCACCAGACGATCAAGTGAAAAGGGATGTAAAAACCATCCCTCCTCTACCAAAAGTACGGTAAGTGGTCTTTCCCATCTTTTCCACTCTATTTTAAACATGACCTCACTCAGAATAGGCAGCATAAATGCGCGTGGCTTGGGGTCGTCATGGAAGCAGGGTCACCTGCTCAACGACCTCAGGTCACTAAACATAGATGTAGTGGCCATCAGCGAGACCAGAATCTCCGAAGCACGGGCCTTCGTACCGATCTTCGGCGGCTACGATGTGTACGCATCTCCCAGCCGTCCTGGATCGGGTGGAGGAGTTGCTGTGCTTTTTCGGAGAGGTTTGGATCTCGCCATACGGGCCATCTTCCTGGACCCAGAGGGTAAGCTGGTGGTGCTGGACGTGACCAGCGGAGACGGGCAAGCTTTCAGGCTAGTGGCCGTCTATGCCCCGACAGGAGCAGGGCGGCCTGATTTCTTCCGGCGTCTGGAGACCTTTCTTGGAACGTCCCGCTCTTTAGTGTTAGTGGGCGACTGGAACGGGATCTTAGATGCACGCTGGGACTGTGTGGGATTAGCGGATAGGGGTGGAGGGTGCAAGAGCCTCACCAACCTGCTCAGGCGTTTTGAACTGTCTGACAGGTACCGATTGGATTTCCCGAATGTGCCAATGTGGACTTGGACAAACCGCATAGGGTCATCCAGATCATATCTAGATAGAGTATTTTGTAGGGAAATAGATAGGTCTAGCATAGGCTGTCCACAATTCAAGATAGTCAGCTACACGGACCACAAATTCGTGATCTGTGTGCTTGACTTAGATAGGCTTCATAGACGAGGACCCGGCTACTGGAAGCTAAACGCGTCCTTACCAGCGCGCAAGGCCTACAGAGACCGGATTAGCGAACTAGTTAAGCGGGCGTTGACGGGGGCCATCGTCAACAACAAGTGGTGGTTTGCTCTGAAAAGAGCGATTAGAATAGAATCGATTAGGTTTAGTAAGGCTTTAGCAATAGAGAAAAATAGAGCAGAGGGAGAACTAGTTAGAAAATTAGACGAGGCGCTTAGCAAAGGCATTGCGACCGACGTGCTTGCGGCGAAATTGGCCCTTGACCAATTCTTCAATGCAAAGCACGAAGGCTGCGTTGTCAGAGCTAAGGTGCGTGCTCTCAGACACGAGGGGACGAAAGCCGTTCAATGGGCCCGAGTGGCGGAGGCGCGTCGTGGCAACAAAGCCACGATCCGGTCTTTGGTGGACCACGACGGGCGCATGCTACTCGATCCCGGGCAAATGTGTGAAGCTTTTCAGCAACACTTCGCTCAGCTGTTCGGGGGAAGCGGGGGGCCGGGTAGAGGGATGGACTTTAGTGTCTACCTCGACGGACTGCCGCGGCTCTCGGCCACTGAGGCGAGGTGTTGCGAAAAGCCGATAACAGCCGCTGAAGTACGGGAGGCAATGACTGGCTGCACAAGGGGTAAATCGCCTGGTTTGGATGGTCTGCCCTATGAACTTTACGTACAGATGCCAGACTTGTTCGGAGGCCTCTTGGCGGACGTCTACTGCAACTGGCAACAGAACGGGAGAATTCCCAGTTCTGTGAGCCGAGGAGCGGTGGCACTGCTGAGAAAGGATCCGAACAAGGGGGATAACATAGACAATTTCCGGCCCATAACTCTGCTAAACACAGAGTTTAAGATTTTGGCCAAGGTGCTAGCAAAGAGGTTGGCGCTTGTCGTTGGTGGTCTGGTGGGAGAGGCGCAGACATGCGCCATTCCCGACAGATCCATCCACGACAACCTCCACCTCATGCGATACATCGTTGAGAGGGTAGCTAGGGAACCTGGCACGGGTGGGTCCTTGATCAATTTAGATCAGTCGAAAGCTTTCGATAGGGTCGACCATCGTTACCTAGCGGCAGTCCTGAGGGCGGCTGGCTTTGGGCCCGTCTTCAGAGGCTGGATCGCTGCCATGCACAGCGACATCTGCTCTGTGGTGAGAGTGAACGGTCACCTGTCGGAACCGTTCAACATCATGCGCTCGGTCCGCCAAGGATGTCCCCTCTCGTCCCTCTTGTACGTATTGACTCTCGAGCCATTACTGCACAAACTGGAGACGTTGAGGGGAGTCCCGCGCGAACTAGGATGCGGAAGATCCGTGTCAGCATATGCGGACGATGTCACCGTAGTGGTGTCGAACGCCAAACACATCGAGGCGATCGGCACTACACTAAGAGAATACGAAGCGGTGACAGGAGCAATGATCAACCAGGAAAAGTCAGTGGGCCTGCAGCTCGGCACCTGGAGAGGCAGGTCCATGCCGTCCAACAGCGTCGTCGGGCGCTGGACGGACGGACCGGTTAAATTGCTAGGGGTCTGGTTCGGTCCGGACCTCCAGACGGACAAAAACTGGGACGAGGTGACGAGCAGGGTGGCTTCTCTCACCCAGAAATGGGCGGAGAGGAAGCTATCCCTGAAAGGTCGAGCGGAGGTGGCTAACGCGTACATCGCGTCTGTCATCTGCTACCGCCTAACCGTCGTACCTTGTCCTAAGCCTCGCCTGACTGCGCTGGAGCGTTTGCTCTTTCGCTTTTTGTGGAAGGGACGTGCTCCGATGGTCAGGCGGTCCATCTGTTGTCAACACCCGCTACGTGGAGGGCTGGGCATGCCGTGGCTGATGATGCGCAGGCACGCGCTCAGGCTACGACATCTCCACCTCTTCCTCGACGGTGATCAGGTGTGGTCGCCGTTTGCTAGACGCGTTTTTCCCCAGCTCGTTTCCTTGACGGAGCTGCAGTCCTGGGTCAAGCGAAGACCGAGAGGGAGCGCCTGGAGACTGGAATGTCTTCAGGCGCTCACAGCCCTCGACCAATCGGGCAATGTGATCGGTGGAAACTCCACCTCGGCGTTCTATAGAGGATTAGTGGAGGGGAAGAGCGACGACGTACTTGGGGAAACTCTAGGCGTCGACGAAAATCAACTAGCCAATCTCTTCGGAAGAACTTTCGGGCCAGGGCCTATGGACAACTTCCAGAAATCTCTGGCCTGGCAGTGCTACCGAGGAGCCTTGCCAGTTCGGGATAAACTCTACAGGCATGGAGGTGCCGTCAGCCGGGCATGTCCGAGATGCGCGCAGGGCGACGAAACCGTCCTGCACGCACTCGTCCAGTGTCCGAAAATTGCTGACTTGTGGGTTTATGTCGAACACCTGCTGTCGCGTTTAGGACGGATCCAGCTATCATCTGAGTCTATCGTGAGGATTGCCCCGCCCTCCTCCTTTAGCCGGGAAGGGCAGGCAGTTTTTATCTGTCTGGTGGCCATGGCGAAAGAGATAGTATGGTGGACACGTTTGAAAGGGCTGAAGACGAGCACTTACCTCTTCGGTGATGCTCTGATTGACTTTTTCAAATTTCATTTGAAAAGGAAAATCAGAGTAGAGAAGGAAGTGCTCTCTTCCCAGCATTTTGTTGAAAGATGGGTGAGAGAAGCAAGAATGGCCCGAGTGAATGGGCCGACTCTGAGTATATATCTGTAAACTAAAGGTGGAAAACTGGGAGAGGGCACTTGCCTTGGTGGTCAGGGTCATTGTGGCTTTTTACTGGGCTTTCTCCACAAATGTCCCTCCGAAGTCTCCCCCCTATTGGGGAATTTTTTCATTGTTATTTTCATTGTTATTTTTGTTACATCCTCTGTTTTTGTTTTTTTACACGCAGAAATGCCCATTTGTACCGTCCTGCATTGTCCTGCACTGTCCTTAATGTCTACTTTATGTAAACCCTTGTGGTTAATAAAGAAATCATTATTATTATTATTATTATTATTATTATTATTATTATTATTATTATTATTATTATTATTATTATTATTATTATTATTATTATTATTATTATTTGCATTTATCTTGCTTTATGTTTATACGAGTTATCACCAAGTCACAACCAGTGACCTCAAGAGACAACAAGGTCCGCCATGTTCAAGAAAGAACACACATATTCACACATGCATCCTTAGTGTTTAGACTTGTGATGTACTTATATTGACAGGATCTTCCTTAGTATATGGGCAGTTCCCATTAGTACTATCTTTTGTATTTCTCCTATACGCGGGTTTCCTGGGATTTGCGATAAGTAGTCGTTAGACCCCTTAGGTATCATTCCCAGAGCGCCTACAACCACTGGTATTGTTTTAGTTCTCAATTTCCACATTTTTCCAATTTCTATCTCCAGGTCCTTATACTTGCTCAATTTTTCAAATGTTTTTATAGATACATTCTTGTCTATTGGAACAGACATATCAATTAGCAGGCATACCCTCCTTTGAAAGTCCTTCAATATTATATCAGGTCTATTTGCATCTATTTTTCGGTCTGTTTGGATGCTAAAGTTCCACAAGATTGAGATGTGATCTTTTTCAAGTATGGGAGGTGGTTGATGCTCCCACCAATTCTTTTGATGGGGCAGGTCAAAATGCTTACACATTATCCAATGTATGTATTGTGCAGCTCTGTCATGCCTGTTTAGGTATTCGGTTGGAGCTATAGGACTGCACATTGAAATTATATGGTCAATGGTCTCTGGTTGTTTTTTGCATACACGGCATAATGGGCTGCACCCATTTTTTATTATGTTGGCTTGGTAATTTTTTGTTGGCAGACACTGATCTTGTGCGGATATAATCAGTCCTTCAGTCTCCGATTTCAGTCCAGAGGATGCCAACCACTGATGGGTTAAAGTTTTGTCAACATCAGGATTGTTAGCTCGCTCTGGGTATTTTCCATACAGAGGCTTTTCTTGCCATTTCTTAGCCAGTTTCTGTAGCAGTTCTTTCTTTGCAGTTACTTTTACCTGCTTTGCTTTTTCTGTGTTTTCCATTTCAGCAGTAAATGGGACTTCTGAAATTTGTAGTCCATTACTGTATCTTTGTGCATCTTTTGTAATGGAATATGATCTTTTGGTGCTTTCGTGTTTCAAAACGAGTTTGATCATCCAATCATGTGATTCCCTTAGATATGTGGATAATCCAATTGTTGCAGTTTTCAACGCAATGTCTAACTGGATTAACCCACGTCCTCCTTCTTTCCTAGGGAGATATATTCTATCTATGTCTGCCTTAGGGTGATGCATTCTGTGCATGGTTAAGAATTTTCGGATTTTTGTATCGAGCCTACGGATCTCTGTGCTTGACCAGTTGATGACATTGTAACTGTAGGTTACTACTGGTATGGCAAGCGTGTTTATGGCATCGATCCTATTCCTTGCATTCAATTCCGTTCTTAAGATTGCTCTGACTCTGCGGTAACATTCCTTCCTTATCCTTTCCCTCATTGTCGAGTGCTTGATTCCGTCTCCTTCACAAACACCTAGATATTTGTAAGTTTGTTCTTGATCAAGCTCTCTTATCACGTTCCTCCAATCAAGATTAATGTCTGAACTCTTCAGCAGCTTTCCTCTGGTGAACGTTGCTTTGGCGCATTTGTCCAGTCCAAACTCCATTTTAATGTCATCACTGAACTGCTTCACAGTGGATAATAGCCCTTGCAATTGTTCATCATTTTTTGCAAATAGTTTCAGGTCATCCATGTAGAACAGGTGATTAATGGTTTTGTCATAGACTCTATATCCATGTTTTGTTTCATTGAGCATTTTACTTAATGGTATAAGTGCGATGCAGAATAAAAGCGGTGATAAAGAGTCACCCTGAAAAATTCCACAATTAATGTTAACTTCTCCAGCTTCCAGTGATTTTGTTTCACTATTCAAAAGGAGTGTCGTTCTCCATGTCCTCATACTGAATGACAAAAACCTCCTGACAACGGGGGATATTTTGAAAATCTCTAAACATTTTTCAATCCAACTGTGTGGCAAATTATCAAATGCTTTTTTATAATCTATCCAAGCAATCGATAGATTTTTGTGTCTATTATGACAATCTTCCAGTATCATTTTGTTAACCAGAACCTGATCCTTACAGCCATATGAGCCTCGTTTACACCCTTTCTGCTCAATGGGAAATAGGTCATTTGTTATCAGGTGGTCATATGTGTATTCAGTTAGGACTGATGTTAAAATTTTATACATTGTGGTCAAGCAGGTTATCGGTCTGTAATTTTTGGGATTGTTTGTCTCATCATTCTTCGGTAGCAGGAATGTAATGCCGTTAACTAGCCATGATGGTATCTTTTCTGGCTCCTTAACTATTTCATTGTAAAGTTGGGCTAACAGCTCATGAGACTCTGTGAAGGCATTTATCCAAAAGTTTTGTATTTTGTCTTTTCCTGGGGATTTCCATTTGCTGGTTTTTCTTAGAGCCAAGCGCAGCTGTTCAACTGTTATATTTTCCCATGTTTGTTCTTCAAGGTGAGCTGTTTCTTTCATTTGTCTGTCTATCCATGGGGCATGTATGTTATGAACTTTTTCTTCGGCCCAGATCTTTTCCCAGAATTCTTGCACTTCCTCCTTGGGTGGTATTGATTTAGCAGTTATTGTTGACTTACCAATTTTTCTGTAGAAGTTTCTTTGGTTGTTTTTGAACATATTATTGTCCTTATAGAATCTAGATCGTTTTTCAAAGCGCCTTATACGAGCAGCTTTGGCCGACACTTTTTGCTTGATTGTTTCTATCAGCATGTCTATGTCACATGTTGATCTTATACTGTACTTTTTTTTCAATTTTCTAAGTTTAGTTTGTTTAACATGTTCACCTACTTTATAGTTTGTTAAAATTTCTATGTCAGATCGGAGAAGGTTTATTTGGCGATTGATGTTATCTTGCCAAGTAGATTTCTTGTGGGAATTCCTTTGTTTTTTCATCTTCACTCCACATAAGTGAGTGGTGACTTTAGCCGATGCATAATAGAGATGATTTAAGTCAGTAATGTTTATTTTGTTTGTGATGATAATGTTTTTGAGAATTATGTTAGTCTTGTGTATTATCTTTTGGTTCTGTTTGGAGTTCTGGATCTTAGGGAGGGTGTCTCGTTCCCCCATGTCAGATTCTTTCATTTTCATCCATTCGATCATAATTTCATCCTTCAAGTTGGCAAGTTCATTCTCATTCATTTCTTTATCATTTACGATCTCATTATTTTCATTTGGAGTTTCATCCTGAGCATGCACTCCCTCCACTTTTTCGCTCCTTTCTTTAATTTGTTCTGTTGCCAGTGATTCCGCCCCAACTCTATTATTATTATTATTATTATTATTATTATTATTATTATTATTATTATTATTATTATTATTATTATTATTATTATTGTTATTCCTTGAGTCTCAGTCATTGATGTTAGTTAACTGGAAAGTCCGTTGGAATGAATATCAAGCCACTACCTGCAGCCTCAGATATTCAGGATGTATCGGAGGGTTCTTGCTGTTCCCAGCAAGCATGCCTTTTGAAGCGTTCCAAAAAGCGTGAAGGGGCCGATTTTCTTTAACCATCCCTGGAAACTTTTGGAGATAGTCCCCAGTGCGCCTATGACAATCGGGATCACTTTGACTTCATGGCAGTTCCAAATCCTTTTTACCTCCCACTTTAAGTCCTGGTATCGGTTAATTTTCTCCCTCTCCTTCTCTTGCACTCTCGTGTCGAATGGGCAGGCTACATCCACAATCAGGCATGATCTTTTTACCTTGTCCAAAACCACCAGGTCAGGTCTATCGTGTTCCAGCTTCTTGTCCGTCTGTATCCGAAAATCCCACAGCACCTTCACCTGATCGTTCTCTATCACCGCCTCTGGCTTATGCTCATACCATTTCTCAGAATGTGGTAAATTGTTTACTTTGCACAGGTGCCAGTGGATCACCCTGCCCATCACATCATGTCTCCAGCCCTTATAGTGGGTCTGGGCTAGGTGTTTACACTCGGATACAATGTGAGCCACAGTCTCCTCTCTCTCTCCACAGATCCTGCACAGTGGGCTAGCCTCCTCCTTGTAAATATGGTGTTTCAACCACTTCGTTTTGAGGGCCTGCTCCTGCGCAGCTATTAACATTCCTTCTGTAGCCTTTTTGAGGTCTCCTCTTCTCAACCAGTTCCATGTCTGTGGATCTCTAAATTCAGTTTTCTCAAAGAAGGTACTATGAAGGATTTTTCCTGAAGGCTGCTCTTTCTCCTTGATGTTATTTCCTCCTTGGACATCCCCTGGCTTATTGTCCCCTACTTCAGTACAGTTCTGAGCATTGGCTCCTTACTATCAGTCACGTATTTGTGTAGGTTGTTTTTCTCCATCTGAACACAGTCCTCTATGCTGATAAGACCTCTTCCACCCTCAGATCTCCTTAAGTAGAGTCTATCGACATCACTCCTCTTGTGGAACATGTTGTAGATAGTCAATAGCTTCCTAGTCTTCCTATCCATTTCTTTTTGTCCAGCAACATTCCATCTCAGGATTCCCGCACTGTACCTAATAATAGACACAGCTCGGGAATTTACTGCGCTTATGGCATTTCTGCTGTTCAGATGTGACTTCAATACGCTCCTTACTCTCCGAATGTATTCAGTTCTTAACAATTCCTTCATTTTTTTGTTCTTTATGCCATCAGCCTCCAGAACGCCCAAATACTTGTATCCTTCCTCAGAGTCAATTTCCTTTATCATCTCACCTGTTGGTATCTGGATTCCGTTACTTCTGCTCAACCTACCCCTCCTCATCACAATGACTCCACACTTACTAATACCAAACTGCATACATATATCACTGCTGAAAATACGGACAGTGTCAACAAGCACATCCAACTCCTTCTCACTCTTCCCGAAGAGCTTAAGATCGTCCATGAAGAGGAGGTGATTGATGGTAAGCCCTCCCTTTCCTAACCTGTATCCTGCTCTCACTTTTCGCAGTACACTGGTCAGGGGCATCAGGGCAAGGACAAACAGCAGAGGGGACAGGCTATCTCCCTGGAAGATACCTCTCTTGATTTTCACGTTTCCCAAGGATTCTCCAGTTGATATTAACTCTGTTTCCCAGGACTTCATACTTTTGCCCAACAATTGTCTGATGTTATCTGCCACCTTGAAGATCTCCAGGCTTTTGGTGATCCAAGAATGAGGCACCATGTCAAATGCCTTTCTGTAGTCTATCCATCCCATGGCAAGATCAGTGTGTCTCCTCCTGCAATTCCCCATTACCATCTTATCAATAAGTAACTGGTCCTTTGTACCACGTGACTTCTTTCGGCATCCTTTCTGTTCGTCCGGTAACAAGTTGTTTGTGTGGAGGTGATGGTAGATTTCCTCAGACACAATGCTCGTCAACAGTTTCCACATTACGGACAGACATGTGATAGGTCTACAGTTAGTAACATCATTAGCCTTGATTCGGTCTTTCATTATCAGAACTGCGGTACCTTTTGTCAACCACTCTGGTACCTCACCTGACATCAAGCAGTCATTGAACATGGTTGTCAGTTTCGGGTGGAGGGATGTTATATTTTTAATCCAATACCCTTGCACACCATCTGGGCCTGGTGATTTCCAGTTGGTTATTATTATTATTATTATTATTATTATTATTATTATTATTATTATTATTATTGGCGACCTACGTAGTAAATCGTATCATCGGGAGCTCCGCAAAGGTTTGGTGTTTTCAGTTGTTTATAATTGCCATTTATGGAAATTTTTTATTGTTAACTGTATATAAGTGCACATACATTGTTTTCTGAAAAGGACGCTCAAAAAGATTGGGGCCTTGAGCCCCAAAATTTAAACTTTTATAATTATCAAACAAAAATTTATTTGAAAAATATCATGGATGACACAAAAATATAAGCAGTAGCAATATTTTAAATTTGTCTCAGGCAGACATTTATTTCCCGCTATTACCAATGATTGCAGGTGTTAAAGCCGTCACTCCCACCACCACCACAGCGACAACAGAAACAAAAGAAAAAAATAAATTAACTCATGATATCGAAATGAATTCAACCAAAATGAACTCTTCCACACCGAACACCACTGACGCCACCAGCACCACAACTGAAACTAAAATTAACAATAACAAAAATAACGATAACAACAACAGCAACAATGAAATTAAGAAAACCACCTTGAGTTTTACCAGAGTACAAAACAGTGCGAAGCGATACAGGTAACTCAGGAGGAATTAGAAGAAGCCAAAAGAATGGTAAAGAAAGATGGGTACAGGGTCAGTCCCCCCCCCCCCACCTAATAAAATGGAGCATCGTCGCCTATGCACCGTGTCTTATCGGACAATTAACATAAAATCGCGCCGAGTGGAACGGGCACCCGAGTCCCAAATCCAAAAAGCTTTGAGACATGTGTGGGAAAAAAAACTCCACATCAGACGTGGGCAGAAATATGGAACCGTGGACGTGTTCTTTGAAACACCACAGGAGACCAGAGAACACTCCATGGCCCCATTAAGCAGTGACGGCTTCACACTCGTCCCAAGCTATTGTGGCCAGAGACTCGTGAAGATCAGGGTGACCCACGTTCCACCGGCCATCGAAATTCCTGGCTAATGGCTGCCGTCCTCGCCGGCATCGAGGCCAACACCAAGATAATCGTAATAACGAATGAAAAGCAGGAGAACTGGTCTAGATCTGGGATGGAGCTCCTGATCCAAGCGGACCATAAAAGCATTGAGGAGATCCCAGAAGTAATAGACCTCACTGACGGCAGCCACATCACCGTAATCGTCGAGGGCAGAAGGCCTAGGTGTGTCGTTTGTGGTGAAGGAACCCACCTAAGGGCTTTCTGTCCTCAGGCTAAAAGGTTGAGGCCACCTCTCTTACCCACCCCAGTGACTCAACCATCAACACCACCAGCAGCAGAGATGAGAGCAACAACTGTAGCAGCAACAACAGAAGCAACTGTAACAGCAACAACCGCAGCAACAGGAGCAAAACCAACACCACTACCACCCAACGCGCCAGAACTAGCACCAGCGCCTACACCATCCACCATGCCACAACCAAAACCAACGCCTGTGGAGGATTTTCCACTTCCCGACTTATCGCAACTGGAGACAGATTGTGACGACGAGGAGTGGGAAACGGTATCAGGAAAAAAGAAAAAAAGAAACCAAAAAAGAAAAAATTCTCTTCCTTCCCCTCCAAAAACAAAATACAGAGGGAAACAAATAAACTATCAAACAAAAAAGTTAGGACAGATATGCCACCATCCACACCAGCATCACCAACCCCATCACCAGAAACACCAACACCATCACCATCATTAACCCCAACACCACCATCACCAACACCACAAAAGTCACCAAAAAGCGAAACAGAAAGAAACCCACAACAAACGCAAACAAAACAAAACAACCAAAACGATACACACTACACAGCATTAAATTTGAACAACAACCACTCCATTTCAGCATGACCTCACTCAGAATAGGAAGCATAAATGCGCGTGGCTTGGGGTCGTCATGGAAGCAGGGCCACCTGCTCAACGAACTCAACGACCTTAGGTCACTAAACATAGATGTAGTGGCCATCAGCGAGACCAGAAACTCCGAAGCACGGGCTTTCGCACCGATCTTCGGCGGCTACGATGTGTACGCATCTCCCAGCCGTCCGGGATGGGGGGGGGGGGAGGAGTTGCTGTGCTTTTTCGGAGAGGTTTGGATCTCGCCATATAGGCCATCTTCCTTGACCCAGAAGGTAAGTTGGTGGTGCTAGACGTGACCAGCGGAGACGGGCAAGCTTTCAGGCTAGTGGCCGTCTATGCCCCGACAGGAGCAGGGCGGCCTGATTTCTTCCGGCGTCTGGAAACCTTTGTTGGAACGTCCCGCACTTTAGTGTTAGTGGGCGACTGGAACGGGATCTTAGATGTACGCTGCGAATGTGTGGGATTAGCGGATAGGGGAGGAGTGTGCAAGAGCCTCACCAACCTGCTCAGGCGTTTTCAACTGTCTGACAGGTACCGATTGGATTTCCCGAATGTGCCAATGTGGACTTGGACAAACCGCATAGGGTCATCCAGATCATATCTAGATAGAGTATTTTGTAGGGAAATAGATAGGTCTAGCATAGGCTGTCCACAATTCAAGATAGTCAGCTACACGGACCACAAATTCGTGATCTGTGTGCTTGACTTAGATAGGCTTCATAGACGAGGACCCGGCTACTGGAAGCTAAACGCGTCCTTACCAGCGCGGAAGGCCTACAGAGCTCGGATTAGCGAACTAGTTAAGCGGGCGTTGACGGGGGCCATCGTCAACAACAAGTGGTGGTTTGCTCTGAAAAGAGCGATTAGAATAGAGTCCATTAGGTTTAGTAAGGCTTTAGCAATAGAGAAAAATAGAGCAGAGGGAGAACTAGTTAGGAAATTAGACGAGGCGCTTAGCAAAGGCATCGCGACCGACGTACTTGCGGCGAAATTGGCCCTTGACCAATTTTTCAATGCAAAGCACGAAGGCTGCGTTGTCAGAGCTAGGGTGTGTGCTCTCAGACACGAGGGGACAAAAGCCGTTCAATGGGCCCGAGTGGCGGAGGCACGTCGTGGCAACAAAGCCACGATCCGGTCTTTGGTGGACGACGACGTGCGCATGCCTCTCGATCCCGGGAAAATGTGTGAAGCTTTTCAGCGACACTTCGCACAGCTGTTCGGGGGTAGCGGCGAGACGGATCGAGGGATGGACTTTAGTGTCTACCTCGACGGACTGCCGCGACTCTCGGCCACTGAGGCGGAGTGTCGCGAAAAGCCGATAACAGCCGCTGAAGTACGGGAGGCAATGACTGGCTGCACAAGGGGTAAATCGCCTGGTTTGGATGGTCTGCCCTATGAACTTTACGTACGGAGGCCTCTTCGCGGACGTCTACTGCAACTGGCAACAGAACGGGAGAATTCCCAGTTCTGTGAGCCGAGGAGCGGTGGCGCTGCTGAGAAAGGATCCGAACAAGGGGGATAACATAGATAATTTCAGGCCCATAACTCTGCTAAACACAGAGTTCAAGATTTTAGCCAAGGTGCTAGCAAAGAGGTTGGCGCTTGTCGTTGGTCCTCTGGTGGGAGAGGCGCAGACGTGCGCCATTCCCGACAGATCCACCCACGACAACCGCCACATTATGCGATACATCGTAAAGAGGGTAGCTAGGGAACCTGGCACGGGTGGGTCCTTGATCAATTTAGATCAGTCGAAAGCTTTCGATAGGGTCGACCAACGCTACCTAGCGGCAGTCCTGAGGGCGGCTGGCTTTGGGCCCGTCTTCAGAGGCTGGATCGCTGCCATGCACAGCGACATCTGCTCTGTGGTGAGAGTGAACGGTCACATTTCGGAACCGTTCAACATCATACGCTCGGTCCGCCAAGGATATCCCCTCTCGTCCCTCTTGTACGTATTGACTCTCGAGCCATTACTGCACAAACTGGAGACGTTGAGGGGGGTCTCGCGCGAACTAGGATGCGGAAGATCCGTGTCAGCATATGCGGACGATGTCACCGTAGTGGTGTCGAATGCCAAACACATCAAGGCGATCGGCACTACACTAAGAGAATACGAAGCGGTGACAGGAGCAATGATCAACCAGGAAAAGTCAGTGGGCCTGCAGCTCGGCACCTGGAGAGGCAGGTCCATGCCGTCCAACAGCGTCGTCGGACGCTGGACGGACGGACCGGTTAAATTGCTAGGGGTCTGGTTCGGTCCGGACCTCCAGACGGACAAAAACTAGGACGAGGTGACGAGCAGGGTGGCCTCTCTCACCCAGAAATGGGCGGAGAGGAAGCTATCCCTGAAAGGTCGAGCGGAGGTGGCCAGCGCGCACATCGCGTCCGTCATCTACTACCGCCTGACCGTCGTACCTTGTCCTAAGCCCCGCCTGACTGCGCTGGAGCGTTTGCTCTTTCGCTTTTAGTGGAAGGGACGCGCTCCGATGGTCAGGCGTTCCATCTACTGTCAACACCCGCTACGTGGAGGGCTGGGAATGCCATGGCTGATGATGCGCAGACACGCGGTCAGGCTACGACATCTCCACCCCTTCCTCGACGGTGATCAGGTGTGGTCTCCGTTTGCTAGACGCGTCTTTCCCCAGCTGGTCTCCTTGACGAAGCTGCAGTCCTGGGTCAAGCGAACACCGAGAGGGAGTGCTTGGAGACTGGAATGTCAGTACAAGACAATACAGGATGGTACAAATGGGCATTTCTTCGTGTAAAAAACAAAAACAGAGGATGTAACAAAAAAAAAAAACAATGAAAAATTCCCCAATAAAAGGGAGACTTCCGAGGGACATTTGTGGAGAAAGCCCATTAAAAGGCCACAGTGACCCTGACCACCAGGGCAAGTGCCCTCTCCCAGTTTTCCACCTTTAATTTACAGACACATATTCAGAGTAGGCCCATTCACTCGGGCCATACTTGCTTCTCTCACCCATCTTTCAACAAAATGCTGGGAAGAGAGCAGTTCCCTCTCTACCCTGATTTTCCTTTTCAAATGAAATTTGAAAAAGTTAATCAGGGCATCACCGAAGAGGTAAGTGCTCGTCTTCAGCCCTTTCAAACGTGTCCACCATACTATCTCTTTCGCCATGGCCACCAGACAGATAAAAACTGCCTGCCCTTCCCGGCTAAAGGAAGAGGGCGGGGCAATCCTCACGATGGACTGAGCTGAGAGCTGGATCTGTCCTACACGTGACAGCAGGTGTTCGACATAAACCCACAAGTCAGCAATGCTCGGACACTGGACGAGTGCGTGCAGGACGGTTTCGTCGCCCTGTGCGCATCTCGGACATGCCCGGCTAACGGCACCTCCATGCCTGTAGAGTTTATCCCGAACTGGCAAAGCTCCTCGGTAGCACTTCCGAAGAGATTGGCTAGTTGATTTTCGTCGACGCCTAGAGTTTCTCCAAGTACGTCGTCGCTCTTCCCCTCCACTAAACCTCTATAGAACGCCAAGATGGAGTTTCCACCGATCACATTGCCCGATTGGTCGAGGGCTGTGAGCGCCTGAAGTCATTCCAGTCTCCAAGCGCTCCCTCTCGGTCTTCGCTTGACCCAGGACTGCAGCTCCGTCAAGGAGACGAGCTGGGGAAAGACGTGTCTAGCAAACGGCGACCACACCTGATCACCGTCGAGGAAGAGGTGGAGATGTCGTAGCCTGAGCGCGTGTCTGCTCATCATCAGCCACGGCATGCCCAGCCCTCCACGTAGCGGTTGTTGACAGCAGATAGACCGCCTGGCCATCGGATCGCGTCCCTTCCACAAAATGCGAAAGAGCAAACGCTCCAGCGCAGTCAGGCGGGGCTTAGGACAAAAAAAATAACAGGATGTAACAAAAAATAACAATGAAAAATTTCCCAATAGGGGGGAGAATTCTGAGGGACATTTGTGGAGAAAGCCCATTAAAAGGCCACAGTGACCCTGACCACCAGGGCAAGTGCCCTCTCCCAGTTTGCCACCTTTAATTTACAGACACATACTCAGAGAAGGCCCATTTACTCGGGCCATAAAAATAATAATAATAAAAATAATAAGCGCACTGGGGACTATCTCCAAAGGTTTCCAGGGATGGTTAAAGAAAATCGGCCCCTTCACGCTTTTTGGAACGCTTCAAAAGGCATGCTTGCTTGGAACGGCAAGAACCCTCCGATACGTCCTGAATATCTGAGGCTGCAGGTAGTGGCTTGATATTCAATCCAACGGACTTTCCAGTTAACCAACATCAATGACTGAGATTCAAGGAATAACAATAACAATAATAATAATAATAATAATAACGAGATTGGTCTATTTAAATTAGATGAACAAAAATTGGCCGGGCAGGCTCGGGTAATAAGAACTAATGGGTGGATAAGCGAGCTGGAACTGGAGGAACTGAGCAGAGAGAATGGCTTGGAGATGGCGGGTGTAGTATGCCAGACAAGCGAGCCAGTGGGAAATGAAGGTGAAGAGGTCCTGAGAACGGCGGAACCACCCGAAACAGACAATGATCTGAATACTGAGATAAATAATACCTGGAACAGAGATACGGCCACTGAGGAGATGAATGCTGACGGGCTAGGACAAGATTCGGTTGACATCCTAAATTTAGTGGTAGATGAATTGAACAATGATAGTGGGAGACCTATGAACCTAAGATTTGTAGACAGGAAAAAGTTAAAAGAAACAACAGCTAAGGTAAACAAAGTCATCCCATACCTTGAGGCGAGGAGCCTTCACCAGTGCAACAATATCCTCAAAGCAACAGCAAATACGGTGAGGAAACTACTTGGTATAAAAGCGAGAGCAAACAACAGACAAGAAAGAGCAGAGCCGTGGTGGAAGAAACGACTGAGTGGTCAAATCGGGGAAATGAGAAATGATATAGGAAAGCTTGAGTCACTACTGAATGGGACACTAAAAAACATAGGCACTAAAAATAGACTGGAAATAAAGTACAAAACTAGGAGGAAAAAGCTAAATATTATCATAGAGGAACTGAAGCAACGCATTGTAGCAAAGAGTGCAAAAATCAGGCGATACGAGAACAGAGTCAGTCAGTATAAACAGAACCGCATGTTCGACAACAACCAGAAGATGCTGTTTGGACAGCTTGAGGGGAAAGAAAGAGGCAACGACTTGATCCCTGGGGCGGAGCAAACTAAAACATTCTGGAGAGGAATATGGGAGCAGGATGTTAGACATAATGTCCAGGCAGGGTGGATTGAGACAGTACAGAGGGAGATCGGTGAGCAGGCACACCAACAAACTGATTTGAGTATCACAGTTGAAACTCTTAAGGGGCAGGCCAAAAAACTAACCAACTGGAAATCACCAGGCCCAGATGGTGTGCAGGGGTATTGGATTAAAAATTTAACATCCCTCCACCCGAAGCTGACGGCCATGTTCAATGACTGCTTGGTGTCGGGTGAGGTGCCAGAGTGGTTGACAAAAGGTGCCACAGTTCTGATAAAGAAAGACCGAATCAAGGGTAATGATGTTACCAACTATAGACCTATCACATGTCTGTCCGTAATGTGGAAACTGTTGACGAGCATTGTGTCTGAGGAAATCTACCATCACCTCCACACAAACAACTTGTTACCGGACGAACAGAAAGGATGCCGAAAGAAGTCACGTGGTACAAAGGACCAGTTACTTATTGATAAGATGGTAATGGGGAATTGCAGGAGGAGACACACTGATCTTGCCATGGGATGGATAGACTACAGAAAGGCATTTGACATGGTGCCTCATTATTGGAGAAAAGCCTGGAGATCTTCAGGGTGGCAGATAACATCAGACAGTTGCTGGGCAGGAGTATGGGGTCCTGGGAGACAGAGTTGACATCAACTGGAGTATCCTTGGGGAGCGTGAAGCTCAAGAGAGGTATCTTCCAGGGAGATAGCCTGTCCCCTCTGTTGTTTGTCCTTGCCCTGATGCCCTTGACCATTATGCTGCGAAAAGTGAGAGCAGGATACAAGTTGGGAAAGGGAGAGCTTACCATCAATCACCTCCTCTTCATGGACGATCTTAAGCTCTTCGGGAAAAGTGAGAAGGAGTTGGATGTGCTTGTTGACACTGTCCGTATTTTCAGCAATGATATATGTATGCAGTTTGGTATTAGTAAATGTGGAGTCATTGTGATGAGGAGGGGTAGGTTGAGCAGAAGTAACGGAATCCAGGTACCACCAGGTGAGATGACAAAGGAAATTGACTCTGAGGAAGGATACAAGTATTTAGGTGTTCTGGAGGCTGATGGCATAAAGAACAAAAAAATGAAGGAATTGTTAAGAACTGAATACATTCGGAGAGTAAGGAGCGTATTAAAGTCACATCTGAACAGCAGAAATGCCATAAGCGCAGTAAATTCCCGAGCTGTGTCTATTATTAGGTACAGTGCGGGAATTCTGAGATGGAATGTTGCTGAACAAAAAGAAATGGATAGGAAGACTAGGAAGCTATTGACTATCTACAACATGTTCCACAAGAGGAGTGATGTCGATAGACTCTACCTAAGGAGATCTGAGGGTGGAAGAGGTCTTATCAGCATAGAGCACAGTGTTCAGATGGAGAAAAACAACCTATACAAATACGTGACCTATAGTAAGGAGCCAATGCTCAGAACTGTACTGAAGGAGGGGACAGTAGGCCAGGGGATGTCCAAGGAGGAAATAACATCAAGGAGGAAGAGCAGCCTTAAGGGAAAATCCCTTCATAGTACCTTCTTTGAGAAAACTGAATTTAGAGATCCACAGACATGGAACTGGTTGAGAAGAGGAGACCTCAAAAAGGCTACAGAAGGAATGCTAATGGCTGCGCAGTAGCAGGCCCTCAACACGAAGTGGTTGAAGCACCATATTTACAAGGAGGAGGCTAGCCCACTGTGCAGGATCTGTGGAGAGAGAGAGGAGACTGTGGCTCACATTGTGTCCGAGTGTAAACACCTAGCCCAGACCCACTATAAGGGCTGGAGACACGATGTGATGGGCAGGGTGATCCACTGGCACCTGTGCAAAGTAAACAATTTACCACATTCTGAGAAATGGTATGAGCATAGACCAGAGGCGGCGATGGAGAACAATCACGTGAAGGTGCTGTGGGATTTTAGGATACAGACGGACAAAAAACTGGAACACGATAGACCTGACCTGGTGGTTGTGGACAAAGAAAAAAGATCGTGTCTGATTGTGGATGTGGCCTGCCCTTTCGACACGAGAGTGCAAGAGAAGGAGAGGGAGAAAATTAACCGATACCAGGAGCTAAAGTGGGAGGTGAAAAGGATTTGGAACTGCCATGAAGTCAAAGTGATCCCGATTGTCATAGGCGCACTGGGGACTATCTCCAAAAGTTTCCAGGGATGGTTAAAGAAAATCTGCCCCTTCACGCTTTTTGGAACGCTTCAAAAGGCATGCTTGCTTGGAACAGCAAGAACCCTCCGATACGTCCTGAATATCTGAGGCTGCAGGTAGCGGCTTGATATTCATTCCAACGGACTTTCCAGTTAACCAACATCAATGACTGAGATTCAAGGAATAACAACAATAATAATAATAATAATAACAAATAATCCCACAAAAAATCTACTTGGCAAGAGAACATCAATCGCCAAATAAACCTTCTCCGATCTGACAGAAATTTTAACAAACTATAAAGTAGGTGAACATGTTAAACAAACTAAACTTAGAAAATTGAAAAGAAAGTACAGTATAAAATCAACAAGTGACATAGACATGCTGATAGAAATAATCAAGCAAAAAGTGTCGGCAAAGCTGCTCGTATAAGGCGCTTTGAAAAACGATCTAGATTCTATAAGGAGAATAATATGTTAAAAAACAACCAAAGAAACTTCTACAGAAAAATTGGTAAGTCAACAATAACTGCTAAATCAATACCACCCAAGGAGGAAGTGCAAGAATTCTGGGAAAAGATCTGGGCCGAAGAAAAAATTCATAATATACATGCCCCATGGACAGACAGATAAGTGAAAGATACAGCTCACTTTGTGGAACGCATATGGGAAAATATAACAGTTGAACAGTTGCGCTTGGCTCTAAGAAAAACCAGCAAATGGAAATCCCCAGGAAAAGACAAAATACAAATTTTTTGGATAAATGCCTTCACAGAGTCTCATGAGCTGTTAGCCCAACTTTACAATGAAATAGTTAAGGAGGCAGAAAAGATACCATCATGGCTAGTTAACGGCATTACATTCCTGCTTCCGAAGAATGATGAGACAAACAATCCCAAAAATTACAGACCGATAACTTGCTTGACCACAATGTATAAAATTTTAACATCAGTCCTAACTGAATACACATATGACCACCTGATAACAAATGACCTATTTCCCATTGAGCAGAAAGGGTGTAAACGAGGCTCATATGGCTGTAAGGATCAGCTTTTGGTTAACAAAATGATACTGGAAGATTGTCATAATAGACACAAAAATCTATCAATTGCTTGGATAGATTATAAAAAAGCATTCGATAGTTTGCCACACAGTTGGATTGAAAAATGTTTAGAGATTTTCAAAATATCTCCCGTTGTCAGGAGGTTTTTGTCATTCAGTATGAAGACATGGAAAACGACACTCCTTTTGAATAGTGAAACAAAATCACTGGAAGCTGGAGATGTTAATATTAATTGTGGAATTTTTCAGGGTGACTCTTTATCACCGCTTTTATTCTGCATCGCACTTATACCATTAAGTAAAATGCTCAATGAAACAAAACATGGATATAAAGTCTATGACAAAACCATTAATCACTTGTTCTACATGGATGACCTGAAACTATTTTCAAAAATGATGAACAATTGCAAGGGCTATTATCCACTGTGGAGCAGTTCAGTGATGACATTAAAATTAAAATGGAGTTTGGACTAGATAAATGCGCCAAAGCAACGTTCACCAGAGGAAAGTTGCTGAAGAGTTCAGACATTAATCTTGATCGGGGGAATGTGATAAGAGAACTTGATCAAGAGGAAACTTACAAATATCTAGGTGTTTGTGAAGGAGACGGAATCAAGCACTCGACAATGAGGGAAAGAATAAGGAAGGAATGTTACCGCAGAGTAAGAGCAATCTTAAGTACGGAATTGAATGCAAGGAATAGGATCGATGCCATAAACACGCTTGCTATACCAGTAGTAACCTACAGTTACAATGTCATCAACTGGTCAAGCACAGAGATCCGTAGGCTCGATACAAAAATTCTAAAATTCTTAACCATGCACAGAATGCATCACCCTAAGGCAGATACAGATAGAATATATCTCCCTAGGAAAGAAGGAGGACGTGGGTTAATCCAGTTAGACATTGCGTTAAAAACTGCAACAATTGGATTATCTACATATCTAAGGGAATCACATGATTGGATGATCAAACTCGTTTTGAAACACGAAAGCATCAAAAGATCATACTCCATTACAAAAGATGCACAAAGATACAGTAATGGACTACAAATTTCAGAAGTCCCATTTACTACTGAAATGGAAAACACAGAAAAAGCAAAGCAGGTAAAAGTAACTGCAAAGAAAGAACTGCTACAGAAACTGGCTAAGAGATGGCAAGAAAAGCCTCTGTATGGAAAATACCCAGAACGAGCTAACAATCCTGATGTTGACAAAACTTTAACCCATCAGTGGTTGGCATCCTCTGGACTGAAATCGGAGACTGAAGGACTGATTATATCAGCACAAGATCAGTGTCTGCCAACAAAAAATTACCAAGCCAACATAATAAAAAATGGATGCAGCCCATTATGCCGTGTATGCAAAAAACAACCAGAGACCATTGACCATATAATTTCAATGTGCAGTCCTATAGCTCCAACCGAATACCTAAACAGGCATGACAGAGCTGCACAATACATACATTGGATAATGTGTAAGCATTTTGACCTGCCCCATCAAAAGAATTGGTGGGAGCATCAGCCACCTCCCATACTTGAAAAAGATCACATCTCAATCTTGTGGAACTTTAGCATCCAAACAGACCGAAAAATAGATGCAAATAGACCTGATATAATATTGAAGGACTTTAAAAAGAGGGTATGCTTGCTAATTGATATGTCCGTTCCAATAGACAAGAATGTATCTATAAAAACATTTGAAAAATTGAGCAAGTATAAGGATCCGGAGATAGAAATTGGAAAAATGTGGAAATTGAGAACTAAAACAATACCAGTGGTTGTAGGCGCTCTAGGAATGATACCTAAGGGGTCTAATGATTACTTATCGCAAATCCTAGGAAACCCGCGTATAGGAGAAATACAAAAGATAGTACTAATGGGAACTGCCCATATACTAAGGAAGATTCTGTCAATATAAGTACATCATAAATCTAAACACCTAAAGATGCATGTGTGAGTATGTATGTTCTTTCTTGAACATGGCGGACCTTGTTGTCTCTTGAAGTCACTGGTTGTGACTTGGTGATAACTCGTATGGACATAAAGCAAGATAAATGCAGCTGTAATAATAATAATAATAATAATAATAATAATAATAGACATTCAAACATTACATTACAATGAAACTTATGCTTATTTTGGTTTTTTTTTACCTATTTGTTTGTTTGTTTATTTATGTTCGTCTACAGCGTGATAGTGCCACGCTAAAATCACCGGAGGTGATGAAATCACCGGTGGTTATGTAACCATACATTCACCAATCCTCGATAAGAGTGTTTCAGTGTCGAACCTAAACAGTTCGAATAACGGTGAAGTGGAGACTGGAATGTCATGTGACAGACTCTCACCCAGCAGGTGTTCTCTGGCTCAGCAGCAGGGACCTGGCTGTCAATCAAATACTGCTGGTGTCGGAGGAAGAAGAAGGAAAAGGACCAGAACCAACTGGACGAAAGAATTGAATATAACTGTTATGCAATGTTACCTGAAGAGTAACCCCAAGGAAAAAGGCTATAGGAAACGGATGCATACAAACATTGGCCGGGCAGGCTCGAGTAATAAGAACTAATGGGTGGATAAGCGAGCTGGAACTGGAGGAACTGAGCAGAGAGATTAGGTTGGAAATGGAGAGTGGAGTATGCCAAGCAAATGAGCCAGTGGGAAATGAAGGTGAGGAGGTTGAGAGAACGGAAGAACCATCCGAAGCAGACAATGATCTGAATGCTGAAATAAATAACATCTGGAACAAAGATACGGCCATAGAGGAAATGAATGCTAACGGGCTAAGACAAGATTTGGTTGATATCCTAAACTTAGTGGTAGATGAAATGAACAATGATAGTGGGAAACCTATGAACCTAAGATTTGTAGACAGGAGAAAGTTAAAAGAAACAACAGCTAAGGTAAACAAAGTCATCCCATACCTTGAGGCGAGGAGCCTTCACCAGTGCAACAATATCCTCAAAGCAACAGCAAATGCGTTGAGGAAATTTGCATAAAAGCGAGAGGAAACAACAAACAAGAAAGATCAGAACCTTGGTGGAAGAAATGACTGAATGGTCAAATCAGGGAAATGAGAAATGACATTGGAAAGCTTGAGTCCCTACTGAATGGGACACTAAAAACATAGACACTAAAAATAGACTGGAAATAAAGTACAAAACTAGGAGAAAAAAGCTAAATATTATCATAGAGGAACTGAAGCAACGCATTGTAGCAAAGAGTGCAAAAATTAGGCGATACGAGAGCAGAGTCAGTCAGTATAGACAGAACCGCATGTTTGACAACAACCAGAAGATGTTGTTTGGACAGCTTGAAGGGAAAGAAAGAAGCAACGACTTGATCCCTGAGGCGGAACAAACTAAAACATTCTGGAGAGGAATATGGGAGCAGGATGTTAAACATAATAACCAGGCAGTGTCGATTGAGACAGTACAAAAGGAGTTAGTGAACAGGCACACCAACAAACTGATTTGAGTATCACAGTTGAAACTCTCAAGGGGCAGGCCAAAAAACTTTACCAACTGGAAATCACCAGGCCCAGATGGTGTGCAAGGGTATTGGATTAAAAATGTAACATCCCTCCACCCGAAGCTGACAACCATGTTCAATGACTGCTTGATGTCAGGTGAGGTACCAGAGTGGTTGACAAAAGGTACCACAGTTCTGGTAATGAAAGACTGAATCAAGGGTAATGATGTTACCAACTATAGACCTATCACATGTCTGTCCGTAATGTGGAAACTGTTAACAAGCATTGTGTCTGAGGAAATCTACCATCACCTCCACACAAACAACTTGTTACCGGACGAACAGAAAGGATGCCGAAAGAAGTCCCGTGGTACAAAGGACCAGATACTTATTGATAAATGGTAATGAGCAATTGCAAGAGGAGACGCACTGGTCTTTCCATGGGATGGATAGACTACAAAAAGGCATTTGACATGGTGCCTCATTCTTGGATCACCAAAAGCATAGAGATCTTCAAGGTGGCAGATAACATCAGACAGTTGTTGAGCAAAAGTATGAAGTCCTGGAAAACAGAATTAACATCAGCTGGAGAATCCTTGGGAGGCGTGAAGCTCAAGAGAGGTATCTTCCAGGGAGATAGTCTGTCCCCTCTGTTGTTTGTCCTTGCCCTGATGCCCCTGACAATTCTACTGCGAAAGGTGAGAGCAGGATACAAGTTGGGAAAGGGAGAGCTTACCATCAATCACCTCCTCTTCATGGACGATCTTAAACTCTTCGGGAAGAGTGAGAAGGAGTTGGATGTGCTTGTTGACACTGTCCGTATTTTCAGCAATGATATATGTATGCAATTTGGTATTAGTAAGTGTGGAGTCATTGTGATGAGGAGGGGTAAATTGAGCAGAAACAACGGAATCCTGGTACCAACAGGTGAGATGATAAAGGAAATTGACACTGAAGAAGGATACAAGTATTTGGGTATTCTGGAGGCTGATGACATCAAAAACAAAAAAATGAAGGAATTGATAAGATCTGAATACATTCGGAGAGTAAGGAGCGTATTAAAGTCACATCTGAACAGTAGGAATGCCATAAGTGCAGTAAATTCCCGAACTGTGTCTATTATTAGGTACAGTGCGGGAATTCTGAGATGGAATATTGCTGAACTAAAAGAAATGGATAGGAAGACCAGGAAGCTATTGACTATCTACAACATTTTCCACAAAAGGAGTGATGTTGATAGACTCTACTTAAGGAGATCTGAAGGTGGAAGAGGTCTTATCAACATAGAGGACTGTGTTCAGATGGAGAAAAACAACCTACACAAATACGTGACCGATAGTAAGGAGCCAATGCTCAGAATTGTACTGAAGGAGAAGACAATAGACCAGGGGATGTCCAGGGAGGAAATAACAACAAGGAGAAAGAGCAACCTTCATGAAAAATCCCTTCATAGTACCTTCTTTGAGAAAACGGGATTCAGAGATCCACAGACATGGAACTGGTTGAGAAGAGGAGACCTCAAAAAGGCTACAGAAGTAACCTTAAAAAGGCTACAGAAGGAATGCTAATGGCTGCGCAAGAGCAGGCCCTCAAAACGAAGTGGTTGAAACACCATATTTACAAGGAGGAGGCTAACCCACTGTAGAGGATCTGTGGAGAGAGAGAGGAAACTGTGGCTCACATTGTATCCGAGTGTAAATACCTAGCCCAGACTCACTATAAAGGCTGGATACATTATGTGATGGGCAGGGTGGTCCACTGGCACCTATGCAAAGTAAACAATTTACCACATTCTGAGAAGTGGTATGAGCATAAGCCAGAGTCGGTGATAGAAAACGATCAGGTGAAGGTGCTATGGGATTTTAGGATACAGACGGACAAGAAACTGGAACACAATAGACCTGACCTGGTGGTTTTGGACAAGGAAAAAAGATCGTGCCTGATTGTGGATGTGTCCTGCCCATTCGACACGAGAGTGCAAGAGAAGGAGAGGGAGAAAATTAACCGATACCAGGACTTAAAGTGGGAGGTAAAAAGGATTTGGAACTGCCATGAAGTCAAAGTGGTTCCGATTGTCATAGGCGCAGTATGTACTATCTCAAAAAGTTTCCAGGGATGGTTAAAGAAAATTGGCCCCGCCTCGCTTTTTGGTACACTTCAAAAGGCATGCTTGCTAGGGACAGCAAGAACCCTCCGATACGTCCTGAATATCTGAGGCTGCAGGTAGTGTCTTGATATTCATGTCAACAAACTTTCCAGTTAACTAACATCAATGACTGAGATTCAAAGAACAATAATAATAAGAATGCTTTTTTTTATTAACCACAAGGGTTGACACAAAGTATAACATTAAGGACAACACAGGACAAAAGAAATGGGCAGTTCTGCGTGTAAAAAAACAAAAACAGAGTATGTGACAAAAAAGGAAACAATGAAAAATTCCCCAATAAGGGGGGGGGGGAAGACTTCCGAGGGTTGCTTGTGGAGAAAACCCACAAGAAAAGCCACGGTTACCCTGACCGCTAGGGCAAATGCCCTCTTCCAGTTTTCCTCTTACAATGCTACAGGCACACGCTCAGGGTAGGCCCATTCACACGGGTCATTTTTGCCTCTCTCACCCACCTTTCAACAAACTGGCTGGAAGTTAGCACTGCCCTCTCCACCCTGTTTTTCCTTTTCAGGTGAAACTTGAAAAAGTTAATGAGGGCGTCACCGAAGATGAAAGTAGGTGTTTACAGCAGATGGACCGCCAGCGATGGACCACAAAAAGTGAAAGAGCAAACGCTTCAGCGCAGTCATGCGAGGCTTAAGACAAGGCAAGACGGTCAGGCGTTAGTAGATGACGGACGCGATGTACGCGTTCGCCACCTCCGCTCGACCTTTCAGGGATAGCTTCCTCTACGACCATTTCTGGGTGAGAGAGGCCACCCTGCTCGTCCCCTCGTCCCAGTTTTTGTGCGTCTGGAAGTTCGGACTGAATCAGACCCCAAGCAATTTAATCGGTCCGTTCGTCCAGCGCCCGACGACGCTGTTGCACGGCATGGACCTGCCTCTCCAGGTGCCGGCCTACTGATTTTTCCTGGTTGATCATTGCTCCTGTCAACGCTTCGTATTCTCTTAGTGTGGTGCCAATCGGCTCGATGTGTTTGGCGTTCGACACCACTACGGTGACGTTGTCGGCATATGCTGACACGGTTCTTCCGCATCCCAGTTCGCGGGGGAACCCCCTCAACGTCTCCAGTTTGTGCAGTAATGGCTCGAGAGTCAATACGTACAACAGGGATGAGAGGAGATATCCTTGGCGGACCGACCGCATGATGTTGAACGGTTCCGAAAGGTTACAGTTCACTCGCACCACAGAGCAGATGTCGCTGTGCATGGCAGCAATCCAGACACTGAAGACAGACCCAAAGCTAGCCGCCCTCAGGACTGTCGCCAGATAACGATGGTCGATTCTATCGAAAGCTTTCGACTAATAGTAATGCTTTCTTTATTCACCACAAGGGTTGACACAAAGTATGACAGCACAGAAAAATACAGGACGGTACAAATGGGAATTTCTGCGTGTAAAAAAAAACAAAAACAGAGGATGTAACAGAAAAAGGAACAAGGAAAAATTCCCTAATAGTGGGGAGACTTACGAGGGTCACTATTCCCTTCAGTGAGCCAGTCAGGTATTTTTTCGGGCTCTGCTAGCATCTCATTAAAGTTTGCAAATGCTTCATGTGTTCCTGTTCAATATTTTAATCAAAACTGGTGCCTTCCAGTTGCTTGATTTTTTAGTGTGCTAGATACATCATCTATTGTGATGTCTTCCTACAGTTATTTATTTGACATTTTCCTAAATGTTAAATATAATCTAATAGTGTACTTCTTATAATGTCTATTATATTATTATGTCGTATTCTTCATTTATCATATATTTATTTTTGGACACGTAGTTTTGTCAGACAGCAAGTTAACAAATATGCTGGCAGAGGGAAACCACTCTTTCCGACAGTGAAAAGATGGAAGCTTGCCCGGTATGGTCATATATCCCACCACAGTTTCTTGTCCAAAACCATCTGTCAGGGCACAGTCGAGGAAGGACGGAGAAGAGGCAGACAAAGAAAATCCTGGTCGGACATGATTGAATACTGGACTGGTCACAACACCGAAACCCTTCTACGTATGACGGAGAATAGAGACCAATGGTGACTACTGAGTGTAAAAGAGTCTAGAGTGGCACCCCAATGACTGGCTGCATCAGTTGCGGGAACGTGATGATGATAATATTATTGATGTTATTGATGTTATTGATGTTATATTTAGTAACTCTTGACATTGTCAATTTATTTTCTAATTTATCGGCCGTAATGTTTTACTGCCAAATATACTTGTATATCAAAGAATTAACATTATCTTAAGTACGCCAGAAAACAGAATACTCTTGACTTTTAAGGAAAAGATATTCGTTATTTTTGTTGTTAAGCATTAATTAATTGTTTAGTTCTATAGAGTGTCTTAGCTACCAATGATAGGTCTCCGTCTACAGAATGGTTAAGAGGTTCTCTGTTAATATATCTTATTTTCTCATTAGTGTATTTCATTGTCGCAAATTCACGCAACCCATGCAGCTGCAGCAAGGGAATCAATGTCTATATGGTGCTAAGAATTCTGAATCCCGGCTTACATTGGCTGGAGAGATAGAATGACAGATGATGAAATTGCAAAAGAGACATCAAACCCTTATGTGTTATAGTGACAAATGCTTGTACAACAGGAGTGCCACTCTCTAATTCTCAGTAATTGTATGTGATGACAAGTACAAATAAGATGATCAACAATCAAGTAAATCACAGGTTTCACTCCAGTGTTTCCTTCTCTTAGAAGAAGGAAACTCTGGAATGAAACCTTAGAAGAATGCCGTAACAACAGCTTGGGGTCCTTCACATACTGTGCGCCCTAACACCAACTAGAGAGATTTCTGAGTTCCGGCACAAAGGTAGGTTGTCATAATAATGACTAAGGAGTTCCTTCTACTTTGATATTGAATCCAGAATGACCCTTCTCCTTGTCAGATTGCCACTCAAGGCTGACAAGTTCTGCTTACCCGGAACAACTAGTTTTATAGCACCAGTAACTCTTCGTCGTCCCTTCTCCTTATCAATACCAAACGTTTCCACCACAGAAAAGCCAGCAGCTTGACGTCGATTGTCAGAGGCTATATCAGACGCAAGACTGTTAAAATGGTCAATAATTTCATAAATCGATCTGTTTCTGGAAATTTAAAAAAAAAGGAATGTAAACATTTGATCACAGTAATTAGTATCGATCACCAATTATCAATTTTGGTAAAAATCTCAAGCCATGATTTCCTTGATCAGTATGATTAGGTCTTTGATATATATATATATATATATATATATATATATATATATATGTCTAATGGTAGCTAAGATGCTTCCATAGGCGGTATGCCGATTGAGCACTCTATGCTGCTACGGAGCAGAGTATGATAGAATAGAAAACGAAAAATCAGTGATGCATCGGAACTCAATTTATTGAGCTACAATTGTTTCCCCGGCGAACAGCTCGAGGTGTGATCTGTATGTGGATCGACCTGACTCTGGATTCGTAGGTTCCTCGGACACGTCTATTGATTTCGGAGCAT
>OZ024741.1:87088797-87091297 GCA_964016885.1 Eledone cirrhosa
GGTGATGTCCAGCAGAAGCAAGGGGGACAACCGTCTATTCATTTCAGGCTTAACTGGCCTTCGTCAGGACGGTCCCTCCCACCGCTTGCGACTGCTGGACTAGAAGACAGCTGAGAATATATACGGAGCACCTGCTGGCCCTCACACACAGGCTGTTCATGTAACAAGCAGTACTTCTGCCAACAAGAGGCGAGCATGTCATAGATCTCTGTTTTACAAACAACGCAGTGCTCATCCACAATGTAAAGGTGACACCAACGATTTTCTCGGATCATAACTTAGTACACCTAATGATATGTGGTCCGAGAGAATCAACAGAGACACAACCATCAAGAAGTACCGGGGCCTTATCCAGCCTTAACTTCTACAAGGCTAACTGGAAAAAGATCAAAAGAGAAATCCGGAAGCAAATGTGGAGCGACATCCCCACACAAGACACCAACACATATTTTCAACACTTCATGACAACGATACAAACTATATGCCAAACGTTTGTCCCGGAGAAAAAGGCCAACAGGCACAAAAATCTTATTCCCAGAGATAGGAAAATCCTTATGAGACGGAGAACTAAGCTCTCAAACCAGTTGAATGCACAAAAAAAACAAAAAAAACAAAACAAGAAGGAATCCTATTTGAAACGTGCACTAATTGACATCGAGATTGCACTCAAACTTTCCCATGAAAATGAGAGGGCAGAGAAAGAAACCAGGGCCATAGAAAATATTAAAACAAACCCTAAGGCCTTCTTTAAATTTGCAAAAGAGACTGCCTAGGTACACTCTTCCATAAAAACGGTTCATTAACCGAGAATCCCCAAGAGATAAGTGAAATACTGAACGAACAGTACAAAAGTGTGTTCACATGTCCACTGAGGCACATGCAAATAACAAAGCCAGAGGATTTCTTTGATGCCACAATACTCCATGAAGAAATGGCGACCATCAACCACATCGACATAACGGAGGAGGATGTGGTATCACCATAGATGAAATTAGAACAGACTCAGCTGCTGGACCTGATGGATTCCCAGCAGTCCTCTTAAAAACATATAAGCGGGCCTTAGCTACTCCACGACGACACTCTTCAGAAGCTCCTTGTCTAACAGTAGACTACCCAGTGAGCTGAAAGAAGGCACAATATGCCCTATCCATAAAGGAGGTAGCAGAGCGGAGGCCAAAATCTATAGGCCAGTCTCCCGGACGTCACATATCAGTAAGGTCATGGAGCGAATCATCAGAAAGAAACTGATAACTTTCCTCGAGAAAAATGATCGCCTGACTAGCACGCAGCATGGCTTTCGCCCAGGAAGAAGCTGCCTAACACAGCTGCTACATCACTACGACTGGGTACTGAAACAACTGCTAGACAGCGCACATGTGGACGTGATGTATCTTGACTTTGCGAAGGCCTTTGACAAGGTCGATCACGGATTGATATGTCACAAGGTACACAGACCTCGGCATAACTGGAAAAGTAGGTGAGTGGCTGCATGACTTCTTATATATGTATGTACGTGTACATACTTATATTTAAGTAACAGCCGTACTAAGAGTGGGAAATGAAATTTCGTTTCATTTTTTTCCGTTTATCGTTTTCGGTGCACCCGGCCGATTAACCCACTCGATATGCAAATTGGGCTACTCAGCCGTCAATATGCATAAGGTAAGTATATACGTTCAACAATCTGGCAGGAAGGTATACGTTGCTGACGATAGCTAATAAGCTTGAAACTAGTACAGCGTTCCTTTGTCAGTGTTGAACAAACGAGCAGCGATGGTTGCTAGACACTACGGCTTAATACGGGATTTTTGTTTACATACACACCGAGCATTATAATAAATGTTCGGTGAATCCATACGTACATATATATATGTGTGCATGTATATATATATATATACATACTACTGTACGTCTCTATACATATATGTATGTACGTGTACATACTTATATTTAAGTAACAGCCGTACTAAGAGTGGGAAATGAAATTTCGTTTCATTTTTTCCGTTTATATATATATATATATATATATATATATATATATATATGCAAAAGGTAAACAGAAATAACAAAGCAAACAACGCAGTACAATGAAGAAATATATTAGTTTAACGCTTGATAAAGTAGGAAAAGAGTTTTAATATTTTGGACACTAGTCCTTCATCAGAAGATAGAATGGAAAATAAAAGATGAAATAGGAAGTTAGTGAGTGAGAAGGAACGGAAAAAAGATTTTGCGAAAAAGCACGTCAGTAGTCAGTCAGCCATTTCATTCACCAAATTCCAATTCCACCCACAATGCATTGGTTAACCCATAACTGTTTTAAAAGTTGGTTAGCTAAAGTTCAGCGCGGTGCGATGGAATGGGAAGCCACATAACTGTTCATCAGTAATCATATTAAATATATATGCATGTTTTAAAATATTTATGAAACAACGGCCACACTACATCGGATATTCATAGTTCTTGATACAAATTAATTCAGAGGAAACGGTTCAAAGCT
>OZ024741.1:87093797-87096297 GCA_964016885.1 Eledone cirrhosa
GCACGATCCTTGTCTTGGCCGTCAGGCCCTGCAGGTCAAACAGGGAGCCGTCCAGTCTGTATCGCAGATACACTCCGTGCTCGAGGTCCTTGGCTCGAGGTCCTTCAACAGGTTGAAGAGGACGGGAACCAGCACGCATTCTTGCTTGACGCCGTTGGTGATTCCGAACGGCTCCGATGCCTCTCCGCCCAGGCGCACCTGCCCGGTCATGTCGTCATGGAATTGCCGTATTAGGTTCACAAACTTTGTAGGGCATCAAAACTTCGACAAGATCGACCAGAGGGCTTCCCTGTTGACAGTGTCGAATGCCTTCCTCAAGTCTATGAAGACGGCAAAGAGGTCCATGTTCTGTTCGACACACTTTTCCTGCACCTGGAGTACAGAGAAGATCATGTCGATCGTGCTGCGGTTTGGGCGGAACCCACACTGGGCCTCAGGCAGGTTGTCCTCCGAGATGTTGGCAATGAGGCGGTTGAGCATGACCCGAGCCAGGACCTTCCCAGCGATGGACAGGAGAGAAATGCCCCGATAGTTTCCACAGCCAGTTTTGCTGCTTTTGTTCTTAAAAAGCGAGACAACTGTGGCATCCCTGAAGTCTTTGAGCACCTCTTCTTCCTCCCATATGCTGACGAGGAGGGTGTGGAAGGCCCTCAGGGCAGCTGCTGGACCGGCCGACTTGAAGATCTCGGCAAGAATCCCGTCCTTCCCAGGGGCCTTTCCTGAGCTAGTCTGGTTGATTGCCTTCGTAACTTCATCCAACGTGGGGGGAGGTCGAGGCTGCCGACTACGGGCTTCTGTGGAACCTGGTTGAGGGAGGCAGGGTCGACAGTGGAGGGCCTGTTGAGCAGGTTGCTGAAGTGCACTCTCCACCTCGAGTTGATGCTGCTCTTCTACTTCAGCAGGATCGAGCCGTCAGCAGACAGCAGCGGTGTGGTGACAGGCTTGGGGGGTCCGTACACGTCCCCGATGGCGCTGAAGAACATCTTGGATTTCTTTGTGTCAGCGTATCTCTCGACTTCTTCGGCCTTCTTTTGAATCTGGTGTGCATCCATGTCGTCTTGAACTTGTCTGCCTGTGTGCTGGTGATGGTGAGGTCGTTCTCGGCGCAGAAACTCAACAGTATGAGGCCGTTAGAGTTCAGCCTCCCTGTGTCGTGAGGTCCCAGCACGCCTCTCCAGTTGCTGCTGTCAGAACCGACTCTTGCGTTGAAGTCCCCCAGTAGGATGAGTTTATCGCTTGGGGGACGCCCTTCACGAGTGCGTTGAGTTCTCGGTAGAAAGCGTCCTTTGCTTCATCGCTGCTGGTGAGAGTGGGAGCGTACGCGCTGATGAGTGTGACATGCCGCCGAGATGGTCCGAAGGGGAAGCGGAGCTTCATCAGCCGCTCACTCACATGTGTCGGGAGGTCTGGTAGCTGCTTGCAGAGTGAAGTCCTGATGGCCAGGCCTACCCCGTGGATCCTGTCCTCGTCCTTTGCATTGCCCTTCCAGAAGAAGGTGTAGCCTCTTTTCGGTTCTGCTACTGATCCTTCTTCAGCAAGTCTAATCTCGCTGAGGGCGGCTATATCGATCCGGTAGCGAGCTAATTCCCTTGCTATGAGGACAGTTCTTCTCTCTGACCTCAAGGAGGGTGCGCACATTCCATGCGCCAAGAATCAAGTTCTTCTTTCTTTTATGTTGGTTTCGACCGCTTGCAAGGGCAAAACCGCCAGCCGCGGTAGACTGGCTGGCTTTGTATGGGACGAGCATTTGGTTAGGGCTCCTTTTATCGCCTCTCCCCTCGTGCGAGGGTGAGCAGTGCTCCCCTGAAAAGAGCTGCTCAGTCGCCCGGTTGAATGCCTGATCTCCTCTGTCATCCCAGGCTCAGGAAGAGAATGACTTGCGGATCCAGGCCGCCCACGTGTGAGTTTGAGACTGGCAACTCCCAGAGGTTACCTCCACCTGTTACCTCCGCCTCTCGCCCACCGCCGCAGGGCTTTGGGAGTGCACGCTAAAGAAGAAACCTGTGCGGGAAAGGTTTATAGTGGGAGGGCCAGTGCACAGTGACGGTCCCACTCACTCGGCCGCAGAAGCCAGAATCCGGTGGTACGGAGGACTGTCACGACCACGGACTTCCTTGGCCGCAGTGGATGGACACGACGTCTGTAGTGCCTTGCCGTGCCCTAGCGCTCCACACCGCTTGCTGTCGCCGCCTTCGTGACTGTTGGGACGATGTTGCCCTCCTCCACTCACTCCGCCGTGTCCAGTCTTCGCATGCAGGGGCAGGAATCCCCTATCTAACTCACCGGGGGGTTTCAGACCCGTCCGGCTACCCTCAACCTGGTTCGACCCGCTAGCCAAGGCTGTTTACCAGGGTGTGGTCGCTGTCGCATGCTACAGCTTCTTGGGGCCACAGTCAGTTAAGAGCTGAGTGTCAGGTGGGACCCAATGCAGGACGAGCTGTCCTGAAAAGGGCATGGCTAGTCCCCCGACTGTACAGAGGTACATGCCCCTCCCTGACAC
>OZ024741.1:87101297-87228797 GCA_964016885.1 Eledone cirrhosa
TGCAGACAGCCAGACATACAGACAGATATTATAAGGGTGCAACGTTATATCTATGTATCCATCTAAAAAAAAAATTAAGAATTATAAACAGATCGCTAAATCGCGTAATGCGGTCCCTAGGGCATGGAAAATTTGAAATTGTTTTTGCTCAAAACACTCACAGGACCATGAGTATTACATGTGTTTGAAAACAATCGGTTGGGTGGTTCTCGAGTTTTAGGGAATCAGACAGACAGACAAACAGACATTCTCTGTTTCATATATATATATATATATATATATATATATTGTTATACTTTGGGAGGGCCATGTTGCCAATAAGAAACACACGCACCAGTTGCTTTCACTTCAATTTATTATATATTTATAAATTTATAAATTTACAAATTTATAAATTTCTGGTTGGTATATATAGTCATAGTTCTTTCGTCACACACTCTGTGACCTCTTCAGTGACTGGGGATTCCTTTCTTTGTTTCTGTGCCTCTCCTTTGTTCTGTCCTACGCCATTTTGTTTCTGTGTGTGTGTTGTGTGCTCAGTCTGCGCATGCGCCACATCCGGGTGTCTGTGTGTGTTTATGTTCATTTATTTATTTGTTTATTTACATGTTACTGGTTGGTTGTTTGTTATATGTGTATGTGTGTTTTCATTTTGTCCTTAATTGAAAGTTGTGATGTTGCTATTCCACTCATATTTTCTATTTAATTTTGGTTGTAATTCTTTTATGTTTATTGCCTCTGTAATTTGTCTAAACATTGCGTCTTTTCTGTGTGTAGATTCTATTTTTATTTCTATGTTCTCTAATTTACCCTTGTGTTCTATCTTAGCATGTTGGTAGAGTACAGATGATTCTTTATTATCTTGAAGGTCTCGCCAGTGTTCATTTATCCGTTCCCCTACACTACGAGCTGTCTCACCTATGTACACTATATTTTTGTCTCTACATTGTCCTTCAGTACATCTTATGCTATACACTACATTTCTAGTTTTACAGTTAATATGGGGGCTTATTTTACAGGTTATACATTTCTTATCTATACATGAGGGTCTTTGAAAAGGGTATGTCTTGCTAATAAGTGTTTTTACGGAGGTACTTGGTATTTCTAGTAATGACAGTAGCACAGAAATCACAGAAATAAGGGAAAGTAATAGGATTAAAAGGAGAAGGGAGACTAAGGACAAAGAGAATAACCAAGACGAACACACAGACACACAAAATAGGGTAGATAACAACAATGAGCCAGTGGAAAGAGACAGGAGTAATTATGAGAGACATAGAAACAACCATGAGGCTGTTGGTGGAAATAGAAATAGAAACAACACAACTAACAATAACAATAGCACTAGTACACATAAAGCAGCAGCCTGGAACTCTACGTTTTATAATCCCTCCGATAAATCATTCGACCTGCGACGAGTCCACGCCACGACTTTACCATTTAACAAACGCACGCAATTGCCGTCGCAGGTCGATGAACAAACAGAAGCACAATTTAGTATAGCTAGATCTGAACTTAGAAATATTATAGAACAGTATAGCAAGAAGCATAATAGAATGGAGGCCCAGCAACTGGGAGAAAAATCTGCAAATGGCTTGCGTAAGCTCATGAAGCGCTCACGTAATGGAGAGATAGCATGCTTTCCAACAGACAAGTCTGGCAGAATGTCGGTTGACAGCCTTCCAAACTACATCCAGGCAATGCAACCCCACATCACTAACACAAGAGAGGTAACACCACAGGAGCATGAGGATAGAGAAAAAGCCCTCAATGCCCATATGGTGATGTGGACGAATATAATGCAGCCCAACAAAAGGACTGCCAACAACTTCCAGGCCTGGAACAATGACGTGCCGGCGTTGTATGGGCTTCGAAAAGACCATAAAACGGGCTGTGACTCTGTCGCGGGACCACCAACACGGCCAGTCTGTGGAGCTAACATTGCTAGTAACTACAGACTGTCCTACTTCCTCTCCCTGATCATACGCCCCATCATTGAAATGTTCCCAGATGTATGTGACAGCACGGAGGACCTCCTCAGCAGAATCGGCGTGATTAACCGATCTGGGGACCTAACAAACTGCATAATAGGCAGTATGGATGTTGTGTCCCTGTATCCATCTATTGACGTGGATTTTGCTGTGGAGAAATGCGTAGAAATGATCAGTGAGAGCAAGGTTGAGTTCCGTGGGATTGATACCAGTGAGCTGGGACTCCTACTTAAGCTTACCTATAGTAATAGTTACCTAGACACATATGACCTTAGCAGCCTGTGCCCTACAAGACCAGCAAGAGGCAGACCACCTACCATTACCTCAATGGCCAAGAAAACCCACACAGATAGATGGAACGGGTGGACCAGAGCCATACGGACACCCGAAAACCACGATGAACTGAAGAAAATGATTGCACATGCGGTAGGGGCCAGCATAAAACTAACCGTTAAGGAACATATGCTCAAATTTAATGGAAAAACATATGCCCAAGAGGAAGGAGCAGCCATTGGTGTTAGCATTGCAGGCGACATAGCTAACTTATTCATGGTATGGTGGGACAGTAGACTTAAACTTAAACTTAAAGAACAATTAGAAGACCCCTTAACCCTGATAATGTACTCCCGCTACGTAGATGATATAAACATCGTAGTTAAGACACCCCCACTAGAGAACAGTCAGGAACTAGAGAAAAACACAATGGAAAGCATCCAGCAAATAGCAAACTCCATCCACCAGAGCATTAGAGTTACTATAGACTACCCAAGTAAACACCCCAACCATCGATTACCTGTACTAGACACAGAGCTCTGGTTAGATACCATTAACAACAAAAAACAAATCCTCCATTCCCATTATGCCAAACCCATGACTTCCAAACATCTGATCCACCGAAACTCGGCCATTTCGGACCATACCAAAATCAACATACTGATTGCGGATTTGGTACGGGTGATGAGAAATGTGTCCCGCATGTGCAACCCCGAAGAACTAGAGAGACACATACAACACTTCATCCACCGTATGCAGTTATCTGGCTACAATCAGAGAAAAAATCAGAGTGTATAGAGGAGCCGGAACCAAATGGGAAAAAATGGTAAATAATGACATAAATGGGACCTGCCCCTTGTATAGGAGCACATTTTGGAATAGAATAGAAAGAACTAGGAACAAGGCTAATAGAATAAACTCATGGTATGATAGCAATAAATACCAGAGTGTAATGTTCATCAATACAACCCCTAGAGGTGAATTAGCTTACAAATTTAGAAGGGCCCTAAATAAACATAAACTCAACATTAAGATAGTAGAAAGACCAGGTACCTCCGTAAAAACACTTATTAGCAAGACATACCCTTTTCAAAGACCCTCATGTATAGATAAGAAATGTATAACCTGTAAAATAAGCCCCCATATTAACTGTAAAACTAGAAATGTAGTGTATAGCATAAGATGTACTGAAGGACAATGTAGAGACAAAAATATAGTGTACATAGGTGAGACAGCTCGTAGTGTAGGGGAACGGATAAATGAACACTGGCGAGACCTTCAAGATAATAAAGAATCATCTGTACTCTACCAACATGCTAAGATAGAACACAAGGGTAAATTAGAGAACATAGAAATAAAAATAGAATCTACACACAGAAAAGACGCAATGTTTAGACAAATTACAGAGGCAATAAACATAAAAGAATTACGACCAAAATTAAATAGAAAATATGAGTGGAACAGCAACATCACAACTTACAATTAAGGACAAAATGAAAACACACACACACATAGAACAAACAACCAACCAGTAACATGTAAATAAACAAATAAATAAATGAACATAAACGCACACAGACACCCGGATGTGGCGCATGCGCAGACTGAGCACACAACACACACACAGAAACAAAATGGCGTAGGACAGAACAAAGGAGAGGCACAGAAACAAAGAAAGGAATCCCCAGTCACTGAAGAGGTCACAGAGTGTGTGACGAAAGAACTATGACTATATATAAACAACTATCTGGTTGTGGAACCAACCAACCAACCAGAAATTTATAAATGTGTAAATTTATCAATTTATAAATATATAATAAATTGAAGTGAAAGCAACTGGTGCGTGTGTTTCTTATTGGCAACATGACCCTCCCAAAGTATAACAATATATATATATATATATATATATATATATATATATATATATATATATATGAAACAGAGAATGTCTGTTTGTCTGTCTGTCTGATTCCCTAAAACTCGAGAACCACACAACCGATTGTTTTCAAACACATGTAATACTTATGGTCCTGTGAGTTTTTTGAGCAAAAACAATTTCAAATTTTCAATGCCCTAGGGACCGCATTACGCGATTTAGCGATCTGTTTATAATTCTTAGTTTTCTTTTTAGATAGATACATAGATATAACGTTGCGCCCTTATAATATCTGTTAAGTGTTAATTGAACAAGTACTTTCATGCTTTCGCAATCTTCAGGTTCATATTCTGTGGTGACAGTCAAGTTTTCAATTTTCAACTGTAATGAGATGGGTAAATTTTATGCCTTATATACAGTGAAAAGCGGCTACAGAATGCTAGATTCTGCAAACTGTATTCGACCAATCGGTGTGTAGTTTCATTGGATTGCTAAAGCTGATTGGTTTAGGTGTCACGGTTGGTTGAGCATATCTAACGACTACTATTTGACCCTATCCAAAGCATCAATTGTTTTGCTATTTTTAGAAATGATGAAAATAGCATTTTCTAGTAATCATCACCATCAACATCACTTCCATTATTATTACTGTTGTTGTTGTTGTTAGTGGTAGTAGTCGACATGGTCGTAGTCATAGTAGGAGTAATACCCCATTATTATTGTTCATTTAGCTTGGGTTGGAATTTATTAATAAAATACTTTTCTTTGATTTTTCTCTTGATTTCACTTGGGCTGTTCATATATTGACCGTTGTGTATGGATTGACATGTGCCACATCGACTATCATTGCATTTAGATACAGTGAATGATTGGTCTTTGTTGTTAAGGTCAAACTTTGCTTTTGTTAGTAATTGCTTCAAATTTTTCGGCTGTCTTTTACTAAGAGTCAAAGATCGGTCTGTGATTAAGCCTTTTAATTCATTACTTTGAGCAATGAACGGTAGGTTTGCTTTGGCAGTGTTGAAGATATTCTGGTGACATGGGTTGTGTGTCATTATAAATGGTATGGCCAGTTCTTGGTTTCTTCTTCCTTGGGTTGTCCTAAGTTGTTGTATAGGTATTTTTATAGCCCGCTGTATGCCATTTTCTATAAGTAGAGATGGGTATTTTTTTTTGAGCAAAAATTCTCTTAGTTCTGTTAGGCGTTTGTTCCTGGTATTCGTATCTTCTACAATGGTACAAATTCTTCTGGCTAGGCAGTATGGGATGTTGCGTTTTGTATGAGGTGGATGGCACGACTTAAAATTCAGATATTGATGGGTGTCTGTGTGTTTATAATATATATCCGTGGTAATGGTGGTGTAGTTTTTGATTACCATTATATCTAGGAATGGTAATTTGGTACTACTCATCTCTTTTGTGAATTGGAGAGATGGGTGTAGGTTATTCAGGAGGATATTGAACTCATCCAGAGTATCTAGAGATTCTGTCCAGATGATGAAACAGTCGTCAAGGTATCTCTTCCAAGATTTTTCAATGTACTTTCTAAAGTCAGTACTATATTTTTGCTCTATTTCTTGGTAGAGTTGTTGTTCTAAGTATCCCATTACAGAGTTCGCGTAAACGGGAGCAAACTTCGTTCCCATCGCTGTGCCTCTAATTTGGTTGTAGTTCTTTCCATTGAAGAAGAAAGTGTTGTTTTCCAGAATAAGTTTAACTGCGTCTAATATAAATGGCACTGTGAATCTGGTGGGAATCACTTCTCTATGTTTTTCCACCCAGTATTTAACCGCCTTTATTCCTAAATCATGTGTAATGTTGGTGTAAAGGCTTACCACATCAAAACTAAGTAGAAGTGAATTCGTTTCCGTGGTTTTGGGAAGATGGGACAGGAAGTCGATATCATCCCGGATGAAACTGGGTATGTGAATAATGTCAACAAAATTGTTTAGACGGTGGGTGGGGCATGCTGGACCAGCTATAATAGGTCTAAGTTTTAAGTCTTTTGGGTGTAGTAATTTAATGAACTCACTGTTTTGTTCTTTTACTGCCAGTTGTATTTCTTTTGAATTATGAACTTTCGGTAGACCATACAGGTTGCTGGGTTTTGGCTCAAAATTGGTAATGTAGTCTCTTTCTTCATAAGTAAGTGAGTTGTGGTATTTTGAAGCCAGGTTGTTGATCTTCTTCATGATGTTGTGGTCTATATTTGACGGTATTTCATGATAGAATGTTGTGTCTTTCAGTTGTTGCTCAACCAAATCTTTGTAGTATTCAGCATCCATTATAACAACTGCACCCCCTTTATCTGCTTGTTTAATTATTATTGTTTTATCATTTTGTATACGTTTAAGTGCAGACATTTCTGATTTGTTAATGTTTGGCCTAACATTAGTATTATGTCTAAGAGGAAATTTAGACAGGATGTCAATGTATTGGTCGAGATAGATATTTCTTCCTTTTGGCGGAGTGAAATTTGATTTATTCTTTACTAGTGATTCATCACTCATTACTTTTATCAGCGAAGAATTCTACAAGACGTAATTTACGACAGAATTCTTGGTTATCCTCCTTCAGTTCTTGGTGGTTGACTGTTGGAGTCGGTGTGAATTTCAGTCCTTTTGACAGAATTTGCATTTCATCATTGTCAAGATCACTTTTGGATAAATTAATTATTTTAGGATTTACGTGTACAGTTGTTTTGGGTATGTTTCCTCCTGGAGTTTTTCTTTTTCCGGTTTTTGTTGTCCTGACGTTAAAAAAGGGATTTTTCTCTGTTCAGGATTTATATTCCTGTTGGTGTTTGCCTGATGAACTTTTGGTCGCGATATTATATTTGGTTTCGTTATGTTTTTTGTCCTATTTTTGGTATTATGTATATTATTTTTCCATTTCTTGTTAGTATTATTTTTAACAATCTGGGGAAATGACCTAGGTTTGCTTTCAGGTTTAAATCGTTTTTTCGCCCAGTTTCCTGTGGATAATCTCTGTTGAGATCTTGAGAGTGATCTGGTTATTCTACGGTTTTTTCACCCGTTCCTTGTGGGTAGTCTCTGTTGAGATCTTGAGAATGATCTCTTGGTTTTTCTACTTCTCATAGTCTGGTCAAAAGAATATCTATCGTGTTTGTGCTTTTTGTTCATGTTGTGTGCGTTAGGGTGTTTTTGTAGGAAAAGCGAATAGTTCTTACCGTAGTTCTTCTTTGATTCAAGGTAAGGTGAGTGTTTGTGTTGCCACGTGTTCTGGCGTATGCTGTGTTGGGGAGATTGTCCACTTTTAATGCTTTTTATCAGAGTTCCAGAGTTTTTACCGTAATTTGCAGCATTTTCGTCGAGAAATAATTGTTTCTGCTGCCATAACTTTCTTGATTTGCTTTCTTCTTTTGAGATATCTCTGATCCATAGTTCTCGTAGTTTTTCAGCTATATTACCAGTCGTTAGCTTTGAAATTTTGACTTCAATTTGGTCATCAATAGCTTCATATTTGGCTTTGTAGCTGGATTGTTTACATTGAGAAATGGAGATGTCGGTCCTGAATTTTGTCAATGTAAGTTCCCATCGGAGTTTTGTTTCTTCTTCTGGTTCTCCTACAATTTCTGTAATTAGGTATTTACGAGGGAGTATGGGTGCCGTTAGAGAGAGCCATTTCGAATGTGTTTCGACATATTTTTCGCATTTGTATGCTTTCCAGAAGTTTTGTTTTCTTATGTTAAGAATTTTTTTCCATGTCTTCCACATTTTTTTTCTTATTCGATGTGTTTTGTTTTTCAAATTTCTTTCGTTTTGTTCTGACATCCAAGGGGGTTGTTGTAGGCTTTCTCTTGTATCTTTGATAACTGTTGGTATAATTTCAGCTAAATTCTTAATTTCAGAGTTTATATGTTCAGTTATAAGTTTTCCGTCTGTAGATTGTTTTTCTATTTAAAGGAAATAGAAAAACAATTACTGTGGTTACCCCCGATTGAACCCGGGATAAACTTATATATATACTCGTATATATCGTGTGTGAAGCTCAGCGTTTCTGTAATTGCAGTTATTTTCTGCGCCTGAGCTTCCTATATCTTATATATATATTGTTTTTTTTCTGGCAATATTATAACAATATGACCCTACCCAAGTATAACAATATATATATATATATATTCTATTTTAGGAATATGTTTTGAGAGTGTATGTATGTGACACATGCGCGCACGCACACACACACACGCACACACACACACACACACACACACACACACACACACACACACACACACACACACACACACACACACACACACACACACACACACACACACACACACACACACACACACACACACACACACACATATACATACGCACATACATACACATTCACATAACCTCTCAAAACATATTCCTAAAATGGAATTTCTATGACAAATCCTACAACTATAAGTGGACCTAAAGTACACATTCCTAGCTTATATCTTCCGTCCAATTCCCACCACTGAACCTTTAACCAATGTTTTAACACGCACATATATATATAGAAATCTTCCTACAACAACGTTGACCTGTTAAATCTGAGCTTTTCGAATATTAATAATTGTTTCTACTTTTGGCACAAGGCCACCAATTACCCCGTGCATTACTAGTCCGTAAAGGGGCGTAACTATGCTGCAAAGCATAGCATAGTTACGCCCCTTTACGGACTGAGTTCAAATCCCGCCGAGGTTAACTTTGCCTTTCATCCTTACGGGATTCGATTTGTTTGCAATTATGCAAACAGACTCTTTAGACCATGCCAATAGCTAGTGATATTTCCTGGAATATACAGTGACTGATCGGCCTGATTTGAATACTAGCAGACTGGCTGATCAGTCAGATCTGCATATTAGCAGACCCACTGATCAGCCAGATTTGCATATCAGCAGATAGCGCAATCAGTTTCATGTATACGAGCGATGAATGGCCGCCTTTGTTACTAGCTCTGACAGTTGGCAAGTATGCGGTATACGGTACTGATGAAGGGTAATCAGCCAGAAACATTGTGTCTTCCGTTCTGTTTATATGCCAACACATGAGCAAGAATGACGGAGTCATTTTACTGACATGGCTTAAAGAGGTTCTTTGTATAATTGCAAACGAATCGAATATTATTATTAATATTCGAAAAGCTCAGATTTACATTTCTTGTATTCAGCCATGGAGAGCGATAAAACTATTTATATATATATATACTAGCCGAATTACCCGCGCCTTTACACTTTTTTTGTAAGAAAATGATGATTGATTTTAAATCAGTGATATAATTTATGGAGAAAAACTTTTCAAAATATCAATTCAAATCTTTTGTGAATAGGCATCATATCTTGTCATTTACCTATGGTTTAAATTTCATATAAATCGAAGGGAAAAAATGTTCAGCTTGTGTTTGTGCCCCCGGATAACCCTTTAATAAAATGAAATACACTTATCCAAGTAGCCTGGGCAATGTAGTTTCAGAATATATATGGTTATGGGAGTCTATCTCCAAAACCATAAGAGGAGTTCGTGAACAAACAAAGAGGAACTACAACTTTATATATATAGATATGTGTGTGTGTGTGTGTGTGTGTGTGTGTGTGTGTGTGTGTGTGTGTGTGTGTGTGTGTGTGTGTGTGTGTGTGTGTGTGTGTGTGTGTGTGTGTACATATAAAGTATTCCACTAAAGTGATTCAGTCATTCTCGCAACACGAACTATGAACAGATCTTCTTCAACAGATCATTTTTTTAATAAATCAAAATTTTAATCATCAAATATTTAATATTTGATCAGATGAATTACCTCGAAACTGGTAATATCTATCTAAATATTACTAAAAGTCTGTGATTGCTTGTCTGTAATGTAATACAGCCAAACGGGTACGTAATGACCCTGAAATGCGAATTCAAATGGAATAAAACAAGTTTCGCGTAAATCGAAGAACGGGTTCTTCTGGGTATCTTCATAAACAAAGAGAGAGAAAGATAGAGAGAAAGAGATAGTGGTTGTGAAAGAATAAATTGAAAAAGAGAGACATGGGGAGAGGGAGAGGAGACAGAGAAGGAAATGGAAGAGAGCTGGTGGTGTTGTTGTGTGTATATATATATATCAGTGTGTGTATATATATATGTGTGTGTGCGTGTGTGTCTATGACCAGTGTATATAGATCACAGACACCCACAAATGTACACACACACACATACATCTCTCTCTATATATATATGTATACACACACACACACACACATTTATATATATACACATACACACACATATATATATGTATGGGCCTTCCAGTTTCATTTGACATCATATAAATGTCTGTGTATATTTTTATTATTTAAAAATTATTTTTAAGTGAACATGATTTAAAAAAAAATATTTTGAAGTGAACGTGACCAAACGGGTCACGGGTGGTCTAGTATACTACTAAAACTCTGTGATTGATTGCTTGCTTGCTTGTCTGTAATGTAATACAGCCAAAAGGGCGCATAATGGGAAAATACTTTGAAAGGAAGTTGCCCCTGAAATGGGAATACAAATGGAATAAAACAAGTTTTGCGTAAATCGAACGGGTCCCGAGATATGGGTTTTTCCGGGTACCTTCATAAACAAAGAGAGAGAGAGAAAGATAGAGAGAAGGAGATAGTGGTTTTGGGAGAGTAGATTGAAAGAGAGACATAAAGAGAGGAGAGGAGGCAGAGAAGGAGAATAGAAGAGAGAGAGAGAGATGGTGGTGTTGTTGTGTGTATATATGTGTGAGTGCGTGTGTATATATATATGTGTGTGTATATGTGTGTGTGTATCTATGACCAGTGTATATAGATCACAGATACCCACATATGTACACACACACACACACATATATATATATATATATGAAGTAATTCCGTCGGAAAAGTCCAGGAAAAAGAGTGCTCTATGTAGGTTACAGAGCTTAATAGTTATGTAATAAACAACATAAGATAATTATTTCATTTACCAGTGGTTTCTTGAAAGCAGACAAATCTGCTTTCAGTCATCAGAATGAAAAAATCCTGGTGTTTTTATTGAATGTGGATTTGAATGTGGTTTTTAAATCCACATTCAATAAAAAAGACCAGGATTTTTTCATTTTGATGACTGAAAGCAGATTTGTTTGCTTTCAAGAAACCACTCGTAAATGAAATAATTATCTTATGTTGTTTATTACATAATTATATATATATATATATATATATATATATATATATATATATATATATATATATATACATACACAAACGTATATATATGGGCCTTCCAGTTTCATTTCTCATTATATACATATCTGTGTATATTTTAATTATCTAAAAATTATTTTACATGATTTTAAAAAATATAAAAACAAACAAACATGATTTTAAAAAGATATTTTGAAGTGAACGTGACCCAACTGGTAACAGGTGGTCTAGTATTTTATAAAACTCCCTTTTTTTATGTTTTCTCCTTTTTTCAAAATTGTCGAATTAAAGAAGAAAATAAGTTTCTTTAAATATACTTCCGTGCAGTTTCCATTCTTACTCAAACTCAATTACAGACCAACTTTCAGCCATAAAACTACATCAAAACTGAAGGAATATATATATATATATAGGCAAGACCTTAATCACTTACTCATGAATGATGTTCCTTGGTCTCAATGATACTTATTACTAAGATCGATAATTGGTGATTGAGTTCCATCATTAAATCGGTTTTAAGAATCATGTTCTGGAATGAAACGGCTGTATAAGAGAACTTTAGGCAATATTGGCTTGATTCTTTCTTTAAGTGAGTACATTTATTATTTGTCGTTTTATATATATGTCGTTTTAGATATATGGATAAAATATATACATACTTATATATATGTATATATATATATATATGACATATATATATATATATATACATATATATATATATACATACACACACGCATATATATATATATATATATATATATATATATATATATATATATGACAATTTAAGAAGAAACAGGGCTGTGTACTTGCTGGATAAGGTGTACTTATAAATAAGAGGAAAGCACGAACGGGAGAAAATTTTACTTCATCAGTTGTCTGCTGGGGATCATGGATATTTCTACAGATATTATATACATACATACATACATACATACATGGCGGCTGCCAACTCGTTTTCGAGTTGGCCACTACTTTATATCCACGTAGGAGAACCCCTATCGATGCGCTGAACGAGTGTGACTTTTTAGTCCAGCCAGCGACTTGAAAACTCTGGTACAAACACTACACTTGTGACAATTATTGACATATAGTGCTGGGGCCATGGTACCATGTGACGACAAGTGCAGAGAGATCTCCAGATATAAAGCAATGCCTGTGCCGTGAAGCTTTTATAGTGAGCAAAGGCACTGCACAAAGCCAGTCCCACTCTCTTAACCAAGATGATATTTACCAAAAAGAAGAACAAGTCAACATCATTGGATACCATCAGGGTTGCAGGTGTTATATCAGAGTTTTCCTTCCCCTAGAATACATACATACATACATACATACATACATACATACATACATACAATCGTTGTATACAGTGGAGCTACGAGCTTAACAAAGAATTATATGAAGCATACAAACAATCTGAACCCCAAAAGTTCGGTTTCATGCAAAGGCTAAAAACTTTATGGAACTCCAAACACCCAGAATTAGACTTTTCTCCAAAGCATTTAAATGAACAGGCAAAACGTATCATTAGATGTAAATTTATACATCTAACGGAATTGAGTGATACTACAAATACAGCCCTTGTAGACAACCACCCTACTTCCACTGACAGACAAAGAGAATGGCCAGCTAAATCTAGCAGTGAACAGCTCACCAACAATTTTGCTGAAATCCATCCCACTTCCACTGAAGAACAGCGAGAATAGTCAGCTAACTCTAGTAGTAATTGTCACCACATCAACAACGAGGTTGAAATTCATGACTCTACTGTACAAACAGAACACCAAAAACTTGTGGACACCTTACAAGTGATATGGGACGATATGTTTCAAGAGATACACAGCCTTAATGTGAGTGACAGACCATACAACACCAGAATCAGTAAAGAACCCACTAAATTGGAATTGGAAGTGGTGAACGAAATAGCTGACAATTATCTGAAGGCTATACGATCTAAAGGTGTAGAAACGACATTTGAAACGTTTAATATTTTGGTATATGTTTCAGCTGTCACATTGCTATCATATAACAAACATCTAAAACCACGCAATCAAGATACAAACAAAAAGCCTGAACCAGCGTGGATGCGAAATTTAAAAAGCAAAATTTTGTGTCTGAGACGAAGTATCTCACACATCGCAGTCGTTATAAAATGCAACATAGAGAGCAACTTCACACGACACCAGGAAGACCTAAAAAAAAAGTTAGAGAGACGATTTGGAGATACAAAATTTAAAACTTTGAACTCCAAATTACACCAGTTGAAACAACAACTCACAGCTACAACAGAAAGACTAAAATATAAGTCAACAGCACATAAACGACAAGTGCTAAATAGATTGTTTGCCAGAGATCCTAAATCAGTTTATCGCAGCTTCGGTGGCAAAAGCTCAATCTCTGTAAATGACACCCCTTCAAAAGAACAGGTTGAGAGCTACTGGAGATCTGTATGGGAAACGGATGACGGATTCAACAGACAAACTAATTGGCTAAAAGAACTAGAACAGGACTACTGCCAACATGTCCAGAGAAAACAATATGACATAGATGGGTCAATACTGGAAACAGCTCTACAGAAAATGTCGAATAGGAAATCACCAGGCCCAGACCTCATTACAGGATACTGGTTGAAGAATTTCACTTTCTATCGGCAAGATCTCATACGGCTGTTTACAGAAACCATTAAAGGCACACAAGAACTGCCCAGATGGTTATCAACTGCCACTACTCTCCTCATTCCCCAAAATAGCCAAACCACCCTTGCTAAAAATTACCGCCCAATAGCCTGCCAAAACATCATGTATAAATTATATACTGGGTGCCTTAACCTGTTCTTACAGGATCACTGTTCTACCAAGAAAATCATAACACCTGAGCAAGCTGGTGGAAAGAGGGAGGTGTGGGGTTGCATAGATCACCTACTAACTAATAAAATGATTCAAGAAAAAACAACAAAGAATCGCAGAAACATGACTGCGGTGTGGCTGGACTATCAAAAAGCATTTGATAGTGTACCTCATGGGTGGATTATTAAAGCTTTACAGTTAGCCAAAGTCCCACAACCACTGGTAGCTGCTGTTGAACGTCTGACCAAGAACTGGTACACCAATTTGATCCTTAGAGGTGAGAAGGAGCAAGTTAAGACTGATAAGATACATTACCAGAAGGGCATCTTTCAGGGTGATAGCTTGTCAGTGCTACTCTTCGTTCTCTCACTAAATCCACTATCTTACCTACTCAGGAAACAAGGTGGACAAAGAAGTGGGTCCAGAAGTATCTCCCATCTTTTCTTTGTTGATGACCTGAAGTTGTATGGGCCAAATATCAATGACATCAAGAAACAATTGGACCTCATTACACAATTTTCAACAGACATCAAAATGAAATTTGGTGAGTCCAAGTGTGCATATTTGGCAGTAAAACGTGGAAGAGCTGTGCACTCCTCTAGAAATCTAGAGATGAACGACCTGACAATACAACCTCTACAGTCAGGTGACAACTACAGATATCTTGGACAGGATGAGAATGTCAGATATGATGGACCCATAAATAAGGAGAGAACCAGAACTGAATACCTCAGAAGAGTAAAGAAAATATGGTCATCAGAACTGTCAGCGTACAACAAATACGAGTACATTGCCCACAATACTTATGCTGTGCCAATTCTAACGCCAACATATGGCCTGCTGAACTGGTCATTGCAAGAACTAAGTGAGATGGATGTTAGAACTCGCAAACTTCTCAGTGTTACTGGGAACTTTAACATCAATGGTGATGTGGATAGGCTATACTTCTCACGCAAGGAAGGTGGCCGCGGTTTAAAATCCATATTAACATCATATGAGACCCGGATAGTAACACTGAAGCAACACCTTCAACAGAGGAAAAAGGTTGGCAACCATCTTGCCCAGGTTTATGAGCATGAAAAAATATATCATTAGAATAGCGACTGATCTGGAGGAGAGATATGGAATAAAGCCTGATATAAATCTCTCACCCAGAGAAATCGGAAGATCCTATTCAATGTCCAAACAAGATGAAAAAATTGGACCAATTTACAGAAAAAGTTGTGCATGGATACTTGAGACGTAAAACACCGACCATAGAGGGGATAAACCCCTCAAAAAGCCTGGCATGGAGTTCCGACAAGTTTATGACATCACACCTTGAGGGATATCTCTATGCAATACAGGAACAAGAACTCCCTACCAAATATCTGCTGCACAAAGGGGGAGGGCCATCAGCTGACAATAAATGTAAAACAAAGATCGAAGATGTAAGCCACATTGTTGCCAGCTGCGAAAGAATGTCATCTCGCTACTACCTCCCCATGAGACACGATGGGATAGCTAGAACCATCTGGAACGCACTTCGGAAAACAAAATTAAAAACAAACAAGGAAGAATATATTGAGACAGATGGCACTAAGGAATACTGGTGGAACCTGAAAATAAAAACTGCCACCAAATTAATTGTGGCAGTTTTTATTGTTGTTTGGGACCACACATTGAAAACGTGTTCTGTTGTGGAGATCAGCTGCACACTTGATGTAAACGTTGTCAGAAAAATACAGGAGAAGGAGGACATCTACGGACCATTGATGAGGAGTTTACAAATCCAGTGTCCAAGATACACCTTTAGCTTCATACCCATCATTATTGGAGCTACGGGTTATATACCAACCTGCTTGGACCAATGTATAACTGAACTTGGATTTGCGGACAAAGAGCACAGCTCCCTAATTCATAGTCTACAAATGGCTGCGATAGCTGGCACCTTCAACATTCGCAAAACATTCTTACGATTCAAGGGATGGCAATTTCTTTTCTTTTACAACCTTGCCACCAGGAAGGTGGCCAGTCAAAACTATACTCGAAATTAAGAGAAAGAGAGAACATACATACATATGCATAGGCAGATATAGAATAAATTTTAGATTCAAAAAGATATCAATACACAGAGGATGTAATGAAAAGCAGAAAAAGACATGCGTGGTGTTTCAAAGTGTAAAATGTTGCAGGGTTGTTACATTAGGTTTTCAGTGAAATGAGATCGGAATAAAGACGACAAAAAGATATAATCTGACAGAAATAACCTGAGAATCATTAATTCGTCTTTTTTAATTATTTTACACTAAAGCGCCAAAATACTAGGTATTACTATTGAACCAAAATAGAGACCATGTCGTGGCACGTATATATGTGTGCGCGTTTGTGTGGGGCTGTGTGTGGCTCTGTGTGTGTGTGTGGCTGTGTGGGTGTGTGTGTATGTATGTGACTCTGTGTGTGTGTGTGTGTGGCTGTGTATGCTTATCTATAAATCTGTGCGTGTCTATGTGTGTATGTGTGCATCTGTGTGTGCATCCATATGTATGTGTATGAGTTTCTGTGTCTGCATGCATATGTATTTGTGTGAGTTTCTGTATGTGTGCATCCATATGTATGTGTATGAGTTTCTGTGTCTGCATGCATATGTATTTGTGTGAGTTTCTGTATGTGTGCATCCATATGTATGTGTATGAGTTTCTGTATGTGTATATACGTATTTGTATGAGTTTCTATGTGTCGTCATTGTAATTTTATTTTTAAAGCTCTGATTATTCCTTCCCAATGGTATGGATGAAACATTGTTAGCAAATAAAAATTGTATGAGTATGTAGGCGTTCTTTGATTTATTTTACATATGTATGTATATATGTATTTGTATGAGTTTCTGTGTGTGTGCATGCATATGTATGTGTATATATGTATTTGTATGAGTTTCTGTGTGTGTGCATGCATATGTATGTGTATATATGTATTTGTATGAGTTTCTGTGTGTGTGCATGCATATGTATGTGTATATATGTATTTGTATGAGTTTCTGTGTGTGTGCATGCATATGTATGTGTATATATGTATTTGTATGAGTTTCTGTGTGTGTGCATGCATATGTATGTGTATATATGTATTTGTATGAGTTTCTGTGTGTGTGTATGCATATGTATGTGCATATATGTATTTGCATGAGTTTCTGTGTGTGTATGCATGCATATGTATGTATATATGTATTTGTATGAATTTCTGTGTGTGTGCATGCATATGTATGTGTATATATGTATTTGCATGAGTAGCTGTGTGTGCGTTTGTGTATGTATAGGTATATTTATATGTCTGTTTGTGTGTGTGTATGCAAGTTTGTCTGCGTCACCATGTATATGTGAAGGTCTATGTATGTACATGCATATGTATGTATATATATATGAATGAGTTTCTGTATGTGTGTAGCTATGTGTGCGTTTGTGTGTGTATGTTTATATATACCTGTTTTTGCCTGTTTTTGTGCGTGAATGCAAGTGTGTCTGCGTGAGCAGCTAGTATTATGTATATGTGAGTGTGTATATGTGTGTGCATGCATATGTATGTGTATGAGTTTCTGTATGTGTGTAGCTGTATGTGAGTTTGTGTGTGTATATGTATGTTTATGTGTCTGCGTGAGCATGTATATGTGAGTGTGTATATGTGTGTACGTAAGTGTTTTCACGTGTGCGCATCTGTGTATGTGTATATATGTGAGTATATGTGTGTGTCTGTATATGTGTATCTGTGTGTGCGTGTGCGTATGAAAGGTGGAGAGAGAATAAATGAATGGCAACGAATAATTATGATTCTAACTGTTATTGAGATTGTTAGAAATTTTGCCGTCATCATCATCACCATCATTATCATCATAATCATAATCATCATCATCATTGTTGTCGTCATCATCATCGTCACCATCGTAATCAACATCATTACCATCGCCACCCTAACATCTATTTCATTCACAAAAATTATCATCAACACCACCGCCATCTCCAGAATCATTATGATCCTATTATTCATGATCTTTCACCATCTTATCATCATAAGTATCGGTAGAGCGTCAGACAACATGTTTTGCAGCAGAGTTATTTCCCTTTACATTCTGAGTTCAAATCCCGCCGAAGTTAACTTTGCTTTTCATTCTTACGAAGTCGATAAAATAAAATACCAGTAATGTACTGGGGTACTTGCTGGCCTTGTGTCAAAAGTAAAAACAATTATTTGGCTGTATAGGTAAAGCGTCGGATACCCTGCTTAGCAGCTTGGAGTTACATCCCTTTACGCTCTTATCAATCGAATTTTCTTTTGGATTGATTTTGCAGAAGTAGGCCTTCACCGGTTTGTTTCGATTCCGGATTTTGATCTATGCTATAACACCTGATTCATCAGATCTATGTTCAAAAGTGTTCTAGCCAGGACAAACTTGCTTTTGGGAAACTATCCAATGTACACTTTCCTTTTTAAGATCAGAAGATATGATCTGAGGAGGATTTCATTCCTATTATAAGCATGTGACATGTCCAAATTAAGAGCGCAATAGTTTCAAATCTGCTTGTGTGTGAGTGTATATGTAGAAGAAACTGGCTTAGACAGAAATGCAGATCGCAGAATTTTAACAGACCATTTGCACATATGAAAAATATGTGCAAAACTAGAGCCCAAAGCGAACCGGTTGAAAATGTGTCAGGATTTGCTAGAAAGACTCGAAATTAACCCAAATGCCTTGGATAAAGTAATAACAGGAGATGAATCAAGCGTGTTCGAGTACGATGCAGAGACAAAACGGCAAAGTGAGGAGTAGCACACGGAAAATTATCCACATCCGAAAAAAAGCGTGCATGAGCAGATCCAGGGTGCAAACGATAAATGGTATTGTTCTTGAAGAATTTTTACCGCCAGGACAGACAGGTAATCGATCTTCTACAAAGATATCTTGGAACGACTTGGAAAGCTAGTTCAGCGAGTCCGAAAGGACATTGCAGGAGAGTGTGTACTGCACCCCGATAACGCGCCTGTTCACACATCGCTGTCAATTAAAGAGTTTTTGACGAATAAAACATTTCCTACCATTCCACATATTTCCTACAGTCTAGATTTAGCTCCATGTGATTTCTACTACTTCCCTAAGTTGAAATCGAAGTTAAAGGGTCATTATTTTGGGACTGTGGAAACGATACAAAAGCTTGTAACCGACGAGCCAAGGACACTCGCAGAAAATGACATCCGGTATTGCTATCAATGGAAAAACGTTGAAACAGTGTGATTTTGCAAGGAGATAACTTGTAATTTCATGTTCATCTAATGTACATTTAAATAAAACCTCGTAGAACGACAATTTAACTCTGAAACAAGTTTTTTATATAATATACTTATACATTTCTATACTGAACTAATTCACGTCAGTTCTGTTTCGATTATTAGAATAATTATCAATTTACCATTTGTTTACAATAGCTAGTAGAGTTTTATTCTTGTAATCGATTTTGATTCTATTGCTTTACAAAAAAATATAATTGAATTGAATCGGATTAAATATAAGCTGAAGAATCTATAATGTAATTACTCAGCAACATATAATGACTCCTAAAATATCAAATTAAACACTCAAGATCATCTAGCAAAGCAAAACAGCAGGAAATAACTTATGCTTACAACAATATCAAATTATAATCTTATAAATGTGAATCCCCATACATACATACATACATACATACATACATACATACATACATACATACATACATACATACATACATACATACATACATGGTGGCTGAAAACTCGTTTTCGAGTATGGCCACTACTTTATATCCATGTAGGAGAACCCCTACCGATGGGCTGAACGAGTGTGACTTTTTAGTCCAGCCAGCGACTTAAAAACTCTGGTACAAACACTACACTTGTGACAATTATTGACATATAGTGCTGGGCCCATGGTACCATGTGACGACAAGTGCAGAGAGATCACCAGATATAAACCAATGCCTGTGCTGTGAAGCTTTTATAGTGAGCAAAGGCACTGCACAAAGCCAGTCCCACTCTCTTAACCAAGATGATATTTGCATACGTACATACATGATGGCTGCCCCATCGTTATCGGGTATGGCCATTGCACGGAAAAAAAAAAATATATATATATATATAATAACGACAGTAATAACAACAACAGTAATAATAATAATAATAATAATAATAATAATAATAATAATAATAAGCGCTCTGGGAATGATACCTAAGGGGTCTAATGATTACTTATCGCAGATCCCAGGAAACCCGCGTATAGGAGAAATACAAAAGATAGTACTAATGGGAACTGCCCATATACTAAGGAAGATTCTGTCAATATAAGTACATCACAAGTCTAAACACTAAAGATGCATGTGTGAGTATGTATGTTCTTCCTTGAACATGGCGGACCTTGTTGTCTCTTGAGGTCACTGGTTGTGACTTGGTGATAACTCGTATCAACATAAAGCAAGATAAATGCAACTGTAATAATAATAATAATAATAATAATAATAATAATAATAATAATAATAATACCTATAGTAAGGAGCCAATGCTCAGAGCTGTACTGAAGGAGGGGACAGTAGGCCAGGGGATATCCAAGGAGGAAATAACATCAAGGAGGAAGAGCAGCCTTAAGGGAAAATCCCTTCATAGTACCTTCTTTGAGAAAACTGAATTTAGAGATCCACAGACATGGAACTGGTTGAGAAGAGGAGACCTCAAAAAGGCTACAGAAGGAATGCTAATGGCTGCGCAGGAGCAGGCCCTCAAAACGAAGTGGTTGAAGCACCATATCTACAAGGAGGAGGCTAGCCCACTGTGCAGGATCTGTGGAGAGAGAGAGGAGACTGTGGCTCACATTGTGTCCGAGTGTAAACACCTAGCCCAGACCCACTATAAGGGCTGGAGACACGATGTGATGGGCAGGGTGATCCACTGGCACCTGTGCAAAGTAAACAATCTACCACATTCTGAGAAATGGTATGAGCATAGGCCAGAGGCGGTGATGGAGAACAGTCAGGTGAAGGTGCTGTGGGATTTTAGGATACAGACGGACAAAAAACTGGAACACAATAGACCTGACCTGGTGGTTGTGGACAAAGAAAAAAGATCGTGCCTGATTGTGGATGTGTCCTGCCCGTTCGACACGAGAGTGCAAGAGAAGGAGAGGGAGAAAATTAACCGATACCAGGACCTAAAGTGGGAGGTGAAAAGGATTTGGAACTGCCATGAAGTCAAAGTGATCCCGATTGTCATAGGCGCACTGGGGACTATCTCCAAAGGTTTCCAGGGATGGTTAAAGAAAATCGGCCCCTTCACGCTTTTTGGAACGCTTCAAAAGGCATGCTTGCTTGGAACGGCAAGAACCCTCCGATACGTCCTGAATATCTGAGGCTGCAGGTAGTGGCTTGATATTCAATCCAACGGACTTTCCAGTTAACCAACATCAATGACTGAGATTCAAGGAATAACAATAACAATAATAATAATAATAATAATAATAATAATAATAATAAGAAGAAGAAGAAGCAGACAATGATCTGAATGCTGAGATAAATAATACCTGGAACAGAGATACGGCCACTGAGGAGATGAATGCTGACGGGCTAGGACAAGATTTGGTAGATATCCTAAACTTAGTGGTAGATGAATTGAACAATGATAGTGGGAGACCTATGAACCTAAGATTTGTAGACAGGAAAAAGTTAAAAGAAACAACAGCTAAGGTAAACAAAGTCATCCCATACCTTGAGGCGAGGAGCCTTCACCAGTGCAACAATATCCTCAAAGCAACAGCAAATACGGTGAGGAAACTACTTGGTATAAAAGCGAGAGGAAACAACAGACAAAAAAGAGCAGAGCCTTGGTGGAAGAAACGACTCAGTGGTCAAATCAGGGAAATGAGAAATGACATTGGAAAGCTTGAGTCCCTACTGAATGGGACACTAAAAAACATAGACACTAAAAATAGACTGGAAATAAAGTACAAAACTAGGAGGAAAAAGCTAAATATTATCATAGAGGAACTGAAGCAACGCATTGTAGCAAAGAGTGCAAAAGTCAGGCGATACGAGAACAGAGTCAGTCAGTATAGACAGAACCGCATGTTCGACAACAACCAGAAGATGCTGTTTGGACAGCTTGAAGGGAAAGAAAGAGGCAACGACTTGATCCCTGAGGCGGAACAAACTAAGACATTCTGGAGAGGAATATGGGAGCAGGATGTTAAACATAATGACCAAGCAGTGTGGATTGAGACAGTACAGAAGGAGATCAGTGAACAGGCACACCAACAAACTGATTTGAATATCACAGTTGAAACTCTTAAGGGGCAGGCCAAAAAACTAACCAACTGGAAATCACCTGGCCCAGATGGTGTGCAGGGGTGTTGGATTAAAAACATAACATCCCTCCACCCGAAACTGACAACCATGTTCAATGACTGCTTGGTGTCAGGTGAGGTACCAGAGTGGTTGACAAAATGTACCACAGTTCTGATAATGAAAGACCGAATCAAGGGTAATGATGTTACCAACTATAGATCTATCACATGTCTGTCCGTAATGTGGAAACTGTTGACAAGCATTATGTCTGAGGAAATCTACCACCACCTCCACACAAACAACTTGTTACCGGACGAACAGAAAGGATGCCGAAAGAAGTCACGTGGTACAAAGGACCAGTTACTTATTGATAAGATGGTAATGAGGAATTGCAAGAGGAGACACACTGGTCTTGCTATGGGATGGATAGACTACAAAAAGGCATTTGACATGGTGCCTCATTCTTGGATCACCAAAAGCCTGGAGATCTTCAAGGTGGCAGATAACATCAGACAATTGTTGGGCAAAAGTATGAAGTCCTGGGAAACAGAGTTAATATCAACTGGAGAATCCTTGGGAAGCGTGAAGATCAAGGGAGGTATCTTCCAGGGAGATAGTCTGTCCCCTCTGTTGTTTGTCCTTGCCCTGATGCCCCTGACCAGTGTACTGCGAAAAGTGAGAGCAGGATACGGGTTGGGAAAGGGAGGGCTTACCATCAATCACCTCCTCTTCATGGACGATCTTAATCTCTTCGGGAAGAGTGAGAAGGAGTTGGATGTGCTTGTTGACACTGTCCGTATTTTCAGCAATGATATATGTATGCAATTTGGTATTAGTAAGTGTGGAGTCATTGTGATGAGGAGGGGTAAGTTGAGCAAAAGTAACGGAATCCAGATACCAACAGGTGAGATGATAAAGGAAATTGACTCTGAGGAAGGATACAAGTATTTGAGCGTTCTGGAGGCTGATGGCATAAAGAACAAAAAAATGAAGGAATTGATAAGAACTGAATACCTTCGGAGAGTAAGGAGCGTATTAAAGTCACATCTGAACAGTAGGAATGCCATAAGTGCAGTAAATTCCCGAGCTGTGTCTATTATTAGGTACAGTGCTGGAATTCTGAGATGGAATGTTGCTGAACAAAAAGAAATGGATAGGAAGACTAGGAAGCTATTGACTATCTACAATATGTTCCACAAGAGGAGTGATGTCGATAGACTCTACTTAAGGAGATCTGAAGGTGGAAGAGGTCTTATCAGCATAGAGGACTGTGTTCAGATGGAGAAAAACAACCTACACAAATACGTGACTGATAGTAAGGAGCCAATGCTCAGAACTGTACTGAAGGAGGGGACAATAGGCCAGGGGATGTCCAAGGAGGAAATAACATCAAGGAGAAAGAGCAGCCTTCAGGAAAAATCCCTTCATAGTACCTTCTTTGAGAAAACTGAATTTAGAGATCCACAGACATGGAACTGCTTGAAAAGAGGAGACCTTAAAAAGGCTACAGAAGGAATGCTAATGGCTGCGCAAGAGCAGGCCCTCAAAACGAAGTGGCTGAAACACCATATTTACAAGGAGGAGGCTAGCCCACTGTGCAGGATCTGTGGAGAGAGAGAGAGGAGACTGTGGCTCACATTGTATCCGAGTGTAAACACCTAGCCCATACTCACTATAAGGGCTGGAGACATGATGTGATGGGCAGGGTGATCCATTGGCACCTATGCAAAGTAAACAATTTACCACATTCTGAGAAGTGGTATGAGCATAGGCCAGAATCGGTGATAGAAAACGATCAGGTGAAGGTGCTGTGGGATTTTAGGATACAGACGGACAAGAAACTGGAACACAATAGACCTGACCTGGTGGTTTTGGACAAAGAAAAAAGATCGTGCCTGATTGTGGATGTGGCCTGCCCATTCGACACGAGAGTGCAAGAGAAGGAGAGGGAGAAAATTAACCGATACCAGGACTTAAAGTGGGAGGTAAAAAGGATTTGCAACTGCCATGAAGTCAAAGTGGTCCCGATTGTCATAGGGGCACTAGGTACTATCTCAAAAAGTTTCCAAGGATGGTTAAAGAAAATCGGCCCCGCCACGTTTTTTGGAACGCTTCAAAAGGTATGCTTACTGGGAACAGCAAGAACCCTCTGATACGTCCTGAATATCTGAGGCTGCAGGTAGTGGCTTGATATTCATTTCAACAAACTTTCCAGTTAACTAACATCAATGACTGAGACTCAAAGAACAACAACAATAATAATAATAATAATAATAATAATAATGCTTTCTTTATTAACCATAAGGGTTTACACAAAGTAGACATTAAGGACTGTACAGGTCAATACAGGACGGTACAAATGGGCATTTCTGCGTGTAAAAAAAAAAAAAAAAAAAAAAAAAAAAGATGTAATAAAAGAACAATGAAAAATTCCCCAATAGGGGGGAAACTTCCGAGGGCCATCGTGCAAGAAAAGGAGAGGGAGAAAATTAACCGATACCAGGACTTAAAGTGGGAGGTAAAAAGGATTTGGAACTGCCATGAAGTCAGAGTCGTCCCGATTGTCATAGGCGCACTAGGTACTATCTCAAAGAGTTTCCAAGGATGGTTAAAGAAAATTAGTCCAGCCCCGCTTTTTGGAACACTTCAAAAGACATACTTGCTGGGAACAGCAAGAACCCTCCGATACGTCCTGAATATCTGGGGCTGCAGGTAGCGGCTTGATATTCATTTCAACAAACTTTCCAGTTAAATAACATCAATGACTGAGACTCAAAGAATAACACTATGATTAATTATTAATTAATGCAATCGTGCAATGCCTGTGCGTGAAGAATATTTTAAAGTGAGGAAATACTGTGCACTGAGCCAATCCCACTCTCTGAGCCACAGTAACTATAACTCGAAAAGAAGAAAAGATCAACATCATCGGTAACTACTGAGCCGAAGGATTTATGTCGGAGTTAAACCAGTTTCCTGAGATGCCTTCTCCTAGAAGAATGCCCGGACAAGGGCTAGGGGTCCTTCACCCCCAGTGGTTTAACTGCGCGATCGGGTATCCAGCCCGATTATTTCTATGTCCCCACGCATAAAAAAACTCACTTATTGCCCCTCATACGTACGACACACACACAAACATACTCACACACACACACACCAACACTCATGCATACAAACACACACACGCCACTCACTTACACACACACACACACACATATATATATATATATATATATATATATATTACCGTCATTACTGATACAAGATTATGTCAACTGTTGACTTTCGAAAGAGTTCGTATAATTCAAGCCATTCGTGTTACTATTCAGTATTATTATAATTGCTTTACAGCATAGAGCTATGGCCCTCTACGTTCCGAGTTCAAATACTGCCGAGGTCAACCGAGGTCAACATACATATATACATACATAGTGGCTGCCAACTCGTTTTCGAGTACGGCCACTACTTTATATCCATGTAGGAGAACCCCTACCGATGCGCTGGGACGAGTGTGACTTTTTAGTCCAGCTAGCGACTTGAAAACTCTGGTACAAACACTACACTTGTGACAATTATTGACACATAGTGCTGGGCCCATGGTACCATGTGAAGACAAGTGCAGAGAGATCTCCAGATATAAAGCAATGCCTGTGCCGTGAAGCTTTTATAGTGAAGCTTTTATAGCACTGCACAAAGTCAGTCCCACTCTCTTAACCAAGATGACATACATAGATACATACATACATACATACATACATACATACATACATACATACATACATACATACATACATACATACATACACAATGACAGTGAAGCATTATCTTGGTGATAGCAGAGATATTATGAAGAACAAAACCCCACCAAAAATACCATCATATATAACTAAAATAGAAAAAAAGATTGCTGACCTACGAAAAACCATAGGATATGTGACAATGCTCCTTATATGCAAACAAACACAAAAAATTCACTCCTCACCAACAAAGAGTGAAAAATAAAATAGAGACGATGTTTGGTAACAGTAAAACCAGAACTCTTCAATATAAGCTGATCACCCTCAAACAAGAATTGAGAGCTGTTAGCAAAAATCGCCGATACCTGAAGAAGGTACATGGAAAGAAAGGTGCTTAATAAAAGATTTAGACGAAACCAAACATCAGTCTATAGAGATATGAAGGGCAAAATAATATGTGTCACTGAGGCCCCATCCCAGAAAGACATAGATTCCTTTTGGAGAAAAATATGGGGTGAAAAGAAGAATTTCAACCAAGATGCAGTGTGGCTAAAAGAAATCCAAAAGAACTATTGCTCCTACACTACAACAAAAACATACGAAATAAGTGAGGGTACCCTTGAGACTGTGATAGAAAAACTCCAAGATAAGAAAACACCAGGAAGAGACATGATTGTCGGCTACTGGTACAAAAAACTGATATTCTATCGGAGGTATCTTACCGACCTCTACCAACAAGTTCTTAAGGGAGATACACTTATACCAGAATGGTTGACATTAGCACAAACATTACTGGTCCCCAAGAACAAAGACACCCACCTGACAAAAAACTACCGACCCATTGCATGTCATAACCTGATGTATAGGATGTATACAGCCTGCCTGAACCTATTCCTCCAAGATCACTGTGAAAATAATAACATCTTCACAGATGAACAAGCAGCTGGAAAGAAAGGGGTTTGGGGATGTGCTGAACAACTCCTAATCAACAAAACTGCGATGTCGGAGGTGCGACAACTTAGGAGGAATGTGGCTACAGTCTGGCTGGACTACAGGAAAGCTTTCGATTCTGTTCCCCACTCTTGGATGATAGAGGCCCTCCGACTTGCTAAAGTTATCAGAGCCATAGAGAAGCTGTCTTCTTCTTGGGCTACTATCCTAAGGTTAAAGACAGAGAAGGGGGACTCTATTTTCACTGATAAAATAAAATATCGCAGGGGTATATTTCAGGGAGACCGTCTCTCTGTGATATTCATCCTGTTATTAAACCCCTTGTCCTTTCTGCTCACAGAAATGTGAAGGATACATCATTGGCTCACAGGACAGAAATACGAACCTAACCCATAATTTCTTTGTATATGATCTGAAACTCTATGCCAAGAACATGGATGGGATGAAGAAAAATCTTGACCTGATTACAACATTCTCAAAGGATATAGGAATGGAGTTTGGCCAAGATAAATGCTCATATATGACTGTAAAGCGAGGGAAAACAACAACCCAATCTAGCAACATTTGTATTAATGGCCTAACTGTTTCACCAATATCTGATGAGGACTGCTACAGATACCTGGGGATAGATGAGAACATATCCTATAATGGTATCTGTAATAAGGAACGCGTAAACCAGGGAATACTACACCCGATTAAGAAAGATATGGTCATCGGAACTCTCTGCGCAAAACAAAACAGTGGCTCACAATGTGTTTGCTGTGCCTGTCCTAACACCAACTTTTGGAATACTCAATTGGACGATAGACGAAATCCGAGCGATTGATGTTAGAACTCGAAAAATACTAAACAACACCGGAAACTTCCACATCAACAGTGACATAGACCGCCTTTACTGAAACGTAAGCAGGGAGGCAAAGGCCTAACATCAGTCCAGACAGCATTTGAATGTCGCATCATATCTCTCCGACAACATATACGAACCTCAAAGCGTTGGAGCCTGTCTCTCAAGCAAGTCCATCTGCATGAAAGATAAGATCATGAGAGTTGGGAAGGAACTCCTCGAGAGGTATTCCCTGTGTGATAATCAAAAACTCACACCCAGGGAAGTTGCTCAGCAGTATCGCAGTGAATCCATGGATGAAAAACCGCATGCTTATCAACAAAAAATCATACATGGATATGTTGCCAGGAAGCTCCAGGGTGAGAGTAATATAGATAAAGAAAGTAGTCTATCTTGGACCAACAACCGCTATATTGGCTCCCACTTTGAAGGATATGCTTTTGCAATCCAAGAACAGGAAATCAACACGAAATACTTGATTCACAAAAGTGATAGGGATGCAGGAAAAACACCTAGATGTGATAACACGTGCAGACTCTGCAGAATTAACATCGAAGATGTCACCCATGTCATAAGCAGCTATCCAAAGATGTCATCGCGGTACTATCTACCTATGAAGCATGATGTACGATGCAATCCGTAGAAAAGATAGCCCCGATAATAAATACATTAAACGCTACAGCAATGTGGAAGACATACATATACATAATATGAAAGAGTACTGGTGGAATGTTCCAGTAAAAACCCCAATAAAATGCAGGCATAACAGACCAGATATTATGATATGGGACAGGGAAAAGAAGGCATGCACAGTAGTGAAAATTAGCTGTCCAGCAGATGCCAATATAATATCAAAGATTAGCGAAAAGGAGAATATTTATGCTGAACTGATGAGAAATCTGCAGATACTCCACCCTGATTATACCTTCAGATTTATACCTGTAATTATTGGCGCACTGGGATATATTCGTAACTGCCTCAATACAAATCTTGAGAAGCTAGGCTTCACAGGAACAGAAAGAACACAACTAGTTAGGAAATTACAAGTACAATCCATTAATGGAACAGTAAAAATATGTAAAACATTCCCAAAATGTTGCATCTAATAACTGCATATACACATGTACATATACTAAGCATATACGCATGCACACATACAACTTAAAACATCCACATCCACACATACAATAACATCCATATCTACACATGCATGCAGACATGGATACATATCTACCTAGTTGATGTTGTGTAAATTCCAATGAGAGAGTCTTGTGTCTATGTTAGAAACCGACTCTCTCTCTCTATTGGCAAAAATTTGTGAAATTATCAAACCAGAAGAACATACATAAATACATACATACACCGTGGTCAGAACGATATTCAGACATATGTAATTACCGATTTATGAAGGCAAATAATATATTATACTGTGGAATAATCAGCTGCAGAATTCAGGTAAGATTACACACGAATCTTAGTATCCAAACACTACCTATACTGAAACATACATACTTATAAGCTAAATAACGCTAAAACAAATACTCGAAAGAACAATTCAGACATACTGCCAATATTTTGTAAGTTAATTAAATATTTATGTTTTGATACAATTGCAGAATTATAAACAATATTGAAGAAAATAAATCTCAAGCTGTGAGTAACTTGAAATTTAATCATGACTAAGATTTGTTGAATCTTCTAAAATGCATCCTCGATTATATATAATTAATTATGAATTAACAGGAAGTGGACAACTCAGCATGACTAAAAATATAAATCCCCATAATTTTAATCGTGATTATAAACGCAGAATCAAAGAGAGTTAACACATTAACAAAGTGTTAGATGAGACATAAATACAATCTGAACATAAATGTTTTGCTTTTATACGAAAACTGAAACATCTGTGGAATATCAGACAGCCAGAGCTCCTACGCAAGCTTAAACCATCTTAAATAACAGACTAAAGGGCTTAACAAAAGAACTCTGATTCGTATAACTGAATCATCTGGATCAACACAAACTAACAATATGGCAATAATAAAAACATAGACCTGAAATATGGACCATTCAAAACAAACATACAAAGAGGAGTCTTCTCAACTAGATATGGTTGTATTTAAGGGATCCCAGTCAATAGATATCAAAACAACATACAACAGTCTAAATCTTTTAGTGTATGTGTTAACAATTGATAACTCATCGCAAGAAACTAAAGCAACAAAATCAGATATAGTCGAACTTCGGTTTACGAACGCCTCTCATCACGAACAAATCGGTTCAGGAACAATTTTTCCGAACTTAAAATATCTCGATTCACGAATCGAACGGTGTCTCGAGTAATGAACATGCAAGCCGGCAACAACAGTTGGCAACAAGCTTGGAGAATCGGCAGGAAAGCGTCATTTGGTGATATCTATCTGTCTTTCACATACAGTTTCTCTCTCACTGTATTTCTCTCTTAACATTTCGTGTAGAAAAATAGTTTCGGTTTACGAACATTTACGGACGGTCTTACGGAACAAATTAAGTTCGTGAACCGAAGTTCCACTGTACAGGCATACGACATGAGGTAAGAATAGACACGTAACTGGAAAAACAAAATAGTCTATTCCTACGAAGAAACTATTCACATATTCTCGTGGTTATGAAATATTGCACAGACAAAACAGTTACAAAACATTCGAAACTTTCTATTACTGTCATCACTTGCAATCAAGTGCGGCTTGTTAGACTGTACCATGCTTTTTACTAGAGGTTTTAATGCCTATGCAGTCACGAGCAAACATGGACATCTCGATCCTCCCTCCCAGGAATGTGTTATCCGGATGGAGATAGAGCTGCACCAGCACTGGGCTAATATTATTTTTATCGATCCCAAAAGGATGAAAAGCAAAGTGGATCTCGGCGCTATTTGAACTCAGAACACAGAGATCCACGACGCTCTAACGACTCTGCCAAATCGATCACCTTATCAGAAACGTATGAATAAGAATTAGAAATCATTTGAGAGACAACATTTAAAACCTTAACTTCTAAACTATATCAGAGGAAACGAGAAATTATAGCCATAGGTGAAAACAAACATATTATAAACAGAGAAAGCTGGCTTGACTGTTTGCAAATGATCTTAATAGCTTCAGCATAAACAATAGAATTTCTGAAAACAAAACACCAGATCAAAAGTTAAACGCTACTGGAGATTTATATGTGGAAGAAATGACAAGTTCAATGATAAAAGCTGTATGGCTGTATGGCTAGAAGAACTAGAACTGAAAATAAAAGCAATGTAAAATTGATAACACTGTACTGCAAAATGTCATAAAGAAAATGAAAAAGCATAAAATCCCCAGGATTGCCTAATCATTTAACTGGCTTTGAGTTTTAACATTCTCACTTTTTAAGAGTCGCGATTTGATGACATATAAATCAATGACTAAAATGGTGGCTAGTTAGGAAGAAAATGGAGAAACACAACCAACAATTGTGAAAACGCAAAGCTAAAAGTGGAGATAAAGAATGACATGATAAAATGATAGTAAGGACCTCTACATGGTCAATATGAATATAGGATGGGAATGTATAAAGAAAACACGCAACTCTAGCTGAAAAACGAAGGACTGAGCGCTGTGACTGAACTATTCTTGATTGGATTCAAGATGAAAGGATTCGGAATAAAAGCCTTCCCTATCACTAGAAATCACCAAAAGCGCATAATTGAACAGAGTACATGAAGTAACTGCAGAATATGAAGGGAAGAAACAATTAACAACATTGTCTCGAGCTGCCCAGTTTTATCATAGAAAAGATAAACTCACAGGAATTATAGAATTAGAGCTTACAGAAACGAGAAGCTTTGCCAGCATTATGAAATACTAAGAGAGAAACGTGGCACAAATATACACCAGAAAATATATGAAGGGATGACAAAGCAACTATACCCTACTTAATACAGTCAGGGAGATCAATGTTTATTGACCAGTTATCGTTGTTGGGGGCAACCAGGAAAAAGTGCCTCCAAATCGAAATATCAGTACCAACAAATGATACAGTATTATTCATAGAAATTGAGATACTCAATGATAAAGGTATAGAAATAAAGAAAACTCGAAAATGGGAAATGAAAAGAGAAACAAGGTGCTTTGGGAATTATTGAAAAAACACCTACTAACAATAACCAAATTCGCAGGACAGAGAAATATTCACAACATACAGAAAATAGGTCTGCATGTTGGGCACTACATGCATATTTCATTGAATACTTCAGTACAACAGCAAATACATAATCAAAAGTAAACACTGCACATTCCCAAGGCGATCAAAGCCGCGTTCGGTTGGGCTACGAAAGCATGCAATAAAGATAACAATACTAAATAATAATAATAATAACTAGCAGTGGTACCCGGCGTTGCACGGGATAAGGTATTTTGGAACGCGGGCCGCCAACAGACCTAATCGTGGAAAAACTGTATGCCTGGACAGTATGTAAAGAAAATAAACCGAACACTCTGATGCAATTAGCAGCAGACGTCGGTCGGAAGGTACGACGTAGGCAATTGTGTGAAGTTCGAGCGGGGGTGGGGCATGTATAAGTAGTGTTTTTGGGGCGATTCCAAAAAATGAATTTTTTTTATGTGCATAATATGCCTTGAAATTTCGGGAAAATCGGCTAGACGTAACGCCTCAAAAAAGCCCTAAAAAGCTGAAAAAATGAAGTTTTTCACCTACTGCAGGCCCTAGGCCATAAACAAGTTGGATTTACTTTGCTCATGGTATGAAGAAGAGACTGACTAATACATTGTTACAATTTCAAGGAAATCGGTCTGACGTAATGCCTAAAAAAACTCCTAAAAAGCTGAGAAAACGCAGTTTTTCACCTAATGCGGGCCTTAGGGGACGAAAAAGTTGAAACATAAGTAGAAACAAAAAGTTGAAACATAAGTAATACACATGTAAAATTTGAAGAAAATGTGTTGGGTACTTCTTGAGTTTTAGGGATTCAAACTCACAGACACACACACAGACAGGCATCCTCAGTTTTATATATATAGATAATAGGGTAAGGGTAAAGATCCCCTTCGGTGACGAGAGACATGGGATTTACACCTAGAAAGTTCCCCCTCCGCACACAAGTCCGAGCAAGGTTATTTGTGGAAGACCAACAGTTGCCCATGCATACCAGTCTCCACTCTCCACGCCACCGATGCTGTCCAAGGGAAAGGCAAAGGCAGATACATCTTGGCACCAGTGACATCACAACTCATTTTTACCGCTAGGTAAACTGAAGCAACGTGAAATAAAGTGTCTTGCTCAAGAACACAACGCAAAGCTCGGTCAGAGAATTGAACTCACAACCTCGTGATTGTAGGCCCGACGCTCTAACAAATAAGTTATGTGCCTTCACAACAACAATAATAATAATAATAATAATAATAATAATAATAATAATAATAATAATAATAATGATTTCTTTATTAACCACAAGGGTTTACATAAAGTAGACATTAAGGACAGTGCAGGACAATGCAGGACGGTACAAATGGGCATTTCTGCGTGTAAAAAAACAAAAACAGAGGATGTAACAAAAATAACAATGAAAATAACAATGAAAAATTCCCCAATAGGGGGGGGGGGGGACTTCGGAGGGACATTTGTGGAGAAAGCCCAGTAAAAAGCCACAATGACCCTGACCACCAAGGCAAGTGCCCTCTCCCAGTTTTCCACCTTTAGTTTACAGATATATACTCAGAGTCGGCCCATTCACTCGGGCCATTCTTGCTTCTCTCACCCATCTTTCAACAAAATGCTGGGAAGAGAGCACTTCCTTCTCTACTCTGATTTTCCTTTTCAAATGAAATTTGAAAAAGTCAATCAGAGCATCACCGAAGAGGTAAGTGCTCGTCTTCAGCCCTTTCAAACGTGTCCACCATACTATCTCTTTCGCCATGGCCACCAGACAGATAAAAACTGCCTGCCCTTCCCGGCTAAAGGAGGAGGGCGGGGCAATCCTCACGATAGACTCAGATGATAGCTGGATCCGTCCCAAACGCGACAGCAGGTGTTCGACATAAACCCACAAGTCAGCAATTTTCGGACACTGGACGAGTGCGTGCAGGACGGTTTCGTCGCCCTGCGCGCATCTCGGACATGCCCGGCTGACGGCACCTCCATGCCTGTAGAGTTTATCCCGAACTGGCAAGGCTCCTCGGTAGCACTGCCAGGCCAGAGATTTCTGGAAGTTGTCCATAGGCCCCGGCCCGAAAGTTCTTCCGAAGAGATTGGCTAGTTGATTTTCGTCGACGCCTAGAGTTTCCCCAAGTACGTCGTCGCTCTTCCCCTCCACTAATCCTCTATAGAACGCCGAGGTGGAGTTTCCACCGATCACATTGCCCGATTGGTCGAGGGCTGTGAGCGCCTGAAGACATTCCAGTCTCCAGGCGCTCCCTCTCGGTCTTCGCTTGACCCAGGACTGCAGCTCCGTCAAGGAAACGAGCTGGGGAAAAACGCGTCTAGCAAACGGCGACCACACCTGATCACCGTCGAGGAAGAGGTGGAGATGTCGTAGCCTGAGCGCGTGCCTGCGCATCATCAGCCACGGCATGCCCAGCCCTCCACGTAGCGGGTGTTGACAACAGATGGACCGCCTGACCATCGGAGCACGTCCCTTCCACAAAAAGCGAAAGAGCAAACGCTCCAGCGCAGTCAGGCGAGGCTTAGGACAAGGTACGACGGTTAGGCGGTAGCAGATGACAGACGCGATGTACGCGTTAGCCACCTCCGCTCGACCTTTCAGGGATAGCTTCCTCTCCGCCCATTTCTGGGTGAGAGAAGCCACCCTGCTCGTCACCTCGTCCCAGTTTTTGTCCGTCTGGAGGTCCGGACCGAACCAGACCCCTAGCAATTTAACCGGTCCGTCCGTCCAGCGCCCGACGACGCTGTTGGACGGCATGGACCTGCCTCTCCAGGTGCCGAGCTGCAGGCCCACTGACTTTTCCTGGTTGATCATTGCTCCTGTCACCGCTTCGTATTCTCTTAGTGTAGTGCCGATCGCCTCGATGTGTTTGGCGTTCGACACCACTACGGTGATATCGTCCGCATATGCTGACACGGATCTTCCGCATCCTAGTTCGCGCGGGACTCCCCTCAACGTCTCCAGTTTGTGCAGTAATGGCTCGAGAGTCAATACGTACAAGAGGGACGAGAGGGGACATCCTTGGCGGACCGAGCGCATGATGTTGAACGGTTCCGACAGGTGACCGTTCACTCTCACCACAGAGCAGATGTCGCTGTGCATGGCAGCGATCCAGCCTCTGAAGACGGGCCCAAAGCCAGCCGCCCTCAGGACTGCCGCTAGGTAACGATGGTCGACCCTATCGAAAGCTTTCGACTGATCTAAATTGATCAAGGACCCACCCGTGCCAGGTTCCCTAGCTACCCTCTCTACGATGTATCGCATGAGGTGGAGGTTGTCGTGGATGGATCTGTCGGGAATGGCGCATGTCTGCGCCTCTCCCACCAGACCACCAACGACAAGCGCCAACCTCTTTGCTAGCACCTTGGCCAAAATCTTAAACTCTGTGTTTAGCAGAGTTATGGGCCGGAAATTGTCTATGTTATCCCCCTTGTTCGGATCCTTTCTCAGCAGTGCCACCGCTCCTCGGCTCACAGAACTGGGAATTCTCCCGTTCTGTTGCCAGTTGCAGTAGACGTCCGCCAAGAGGCCTCCGAACAAGTCTGGCATCTGTACGTAAAGTTCATAGGGCAGACCATCCAAACCAGGCGATTTACCCCTTGTGCAGCCAGTCATTGCCTCCCGTACTTCAGCGGCTGTTATCGGCTTTTCGCAACACTTCGCCTCAGTGGCCGAGAGCCGCGGCAGTCCGTCGAGGTAGACACTAAAGTCCATCCCTCTACCCGGCCCACCGCTGCCCCCGAACAGCTGAGCGAAGTGTCGCTGAAAAGCTTCACACATTTGCCCGGGATCGAGTAGCATGCGCCCGTCGTGGTCCACCAAAGACCGGATCGTGGCTTTGTTGCCACGACGCGCCTCCGCCACTCGGGCCCATTGCACGGCTTTCGTCCCCTCGTGTCTGAGAGCACGCACCCTTGCTCTGACAACGCAGCCTTCGTGCTTTGCATTGAAGAATTGGTCAAGGGCCAATTTCGCCGCAAGCACGTCGGTCGCAATGCCTTTGCTAAGCGCCTCGTCTAATTTTCTAACTAGTTCTCCCTCTGCTCTATTTTTCTCTATTGCTAAAGCCTTACTAAACCTAATCGATTCTATTCTAATCGCTCTTTTCAGAGCAAACCACCACTTGTTGTTGACGATGGCCCCCGTCAATGCCCGCTTAACTAGTTCGCTAATCCGGTCTCTGTAGGCCTTGCGCGCTGGTAAGGACGCGTTTAGCTTCCAGTAGCCGGGTCCTCGTCTATGAAGCCTATCTAAGTCAAGCACACAGATCACGAATTTGTGGTCCGTGTAGCTGACTATCTTGAATTGTGGACAGCCTATGCTAGACCTATCTATTTCCCTACAAAATACTCTATCTAGATATGATCTGGATGACCCTATGCGGTTTGTCCAAGTCCACATTGGCACATTCGGGAAATCCAATCGGTACCTGTCAGACAGTTCAAAACGCCTGAGCAGGTTGGTGAGGCTCTTGCACCCTCCACCCCTATCCGCTAATCCCACACAGTCCCAGCGTGCATCTAAGATCCCGTTCCAGTCGCCCACTAACACTAAAGAGCGGGACGTTCCAAGAAAGGTCTCCAGACGCCGGAAGAAATCAGGCCGCCCTGCTCCTGTCGGGGCATAGACGGCCACTAGCCTGAAAGCTTGCCCGTCTCCGCTGGTCACGTCCAGCACCACCAGCTTACCCTCTGGGTCCAGGAAGATGGCCCGTATGGCGAGATCCAAACCTCTCCGAAAAAGCACAGCAACTCCTCCACCCGATCCAGGACGGCTGGGAGATGCGTACACATCGTAGCCGCCGAAGATCGGTGCGAAGGCCCGTGCTTCGGAGATTCTGGTCTCGCTGATGGCCACTACATCTATGTTTAGTGACCTGAGGTCGTTGAGCAGGTGACCCTGCTTCCATGACGACCCCAAGCCACGCGCATTTATGCTGCCTATTCTGAGTGAGGTCATGTTTAAAATAGAGTGGAAAAGATGGGAAAGACCACTTACCGTACTTTTGGTAGAGGAGGGATGGTTTTTACATCCCTTTTCACTTGATCGTCTGGTGAAGGGACCGTTGAATCGTCCCTTCGGCTGGTCGTCGGCTCTTCTAAGAGAATGTCTGAGTATACTCTTCGATTGATGGTTCCTCCTAGGTCCCTGAAATCACCAACTGCGTTGGGGAATTTCGTTTTAATGTTTGTGTATTGTTTCTGTGCTATTTTTAGCAGTCTTATGTTAGTTGGCGTTTTGATTGGTGCTGGTATTATGTAGTCCTGTTGTGAAATGTCTGTGTGTTCAATTATGTAAGTCATTAGTTTCTTGTTGTGTGTATTTATTGCCGTGCATTTGTTTTTCTGGGGGTGGGGTGTGGTTCTGCTATTTTCTTGTCGTTGTTGCTGGGTGTGTGTGTTTTGTTGTTGTGTTTGCGATGTTGGTGCTTGTGGTGGTGGTGTTGAAGGTGTTGTTGGCGGTGGGGTTGTCGCCGGTGGTGATGGTGGTGCTAGTGTGGGTGGTGATGGTGTTGGTGTTGTTGCTGCTGTGGGTCTCTTTGCAGTAGACTTTACCCTTTTCTCATTTCTTTCCTCCCTTTTCAAAGGCGACGATGCGCTGCTTCTGCGTTTGTGCCTTCTTGCGACCTTTTGCCATCCCTCTCCCACCTCACACTCCATGTCTGATTCTGTGAGGTCGGGGAGGGGTATCAGCTCCACTCTTTCACTTGTTGTTGTTGGTGATGTTTGCACTGGAGTCTCTGTTGCAGCTGCATTTGGTATTGCTGTTGTTGTTGTTAATATTTCCACTGCTGCTGCTGTCTTTGATTTCCGTGGAGTGGGTATGGGTGCCACGGACCTATCGTTCCTGGTTGCCGCTTGTCCTGTTGCTGGTAGCCGTGGAGCCGGATTCGGCAGGAGGGGGGTTTTCTCCTTTCTCAGGGTCTTCTCGTTGCAGAAGGCCCTGAGGTGAGTCTTCGATCCACAGCGAAAGCATTTCGGGCGTTTGCTCTCAACACTTATGGGCAGTTGAGTGCCGTTATCGAAGTCTATCACATCCGGGATAGCTTCGATGCACTCCTGGTTGGTTTGGATTAGCATCTCAATGGAGGAGCCGACCCAATCTTCTCTTACTTTTTTCTGTACTTGCAGTACAGTTGTTTTGTCCTCGATTCCGACGAGGACAGACGCGGCCAGCCAAGAAGGGGTCATTCCGGGGGGGACGTGGGTCAGTTTGACCCTCACAATTTTTTGCCCGCAGTAGGAGGGCACCAACACCGTTTCCTCGCTCCTTAGGGTCACTACTGATTGGGCCTTTGCCTCCTGGGGTGTGGCAAAAAGTACGTCTACGGTGGCGTATTTTTTGCCTCGGGTGATGTGCGTTTTCCTCTGCCACACAGACCCCAAGGCTTTTTGTATTTGGGCCTCTGTGGCTCTTTCCACCCTACGGGATTTTGTACTTACTGTACGGTACGTGACCGTACAGTGCTCTTGGGTTTCGAAAAAATTTTTCGCTGCCTTGCAGATTGCTCGGTGTCCGTTCTTTGTCACCATCTTCTTCGCTTCCTCTAATTCCTCATTTGTTATGAGGATTGTTTCCAGGTTTTTCGCAATACCTGCAAATGAGATTGGTTTTTCTCTGCTGTTGTTGTTGTCGTCAGAGCTGCTGGTACTTTTGTTGTTGCTGCAGGTACTACGACTACTGCCTCCGCCGCTGTTGCTGTGGTTGTTGTTGGTGTTGCTGCTGCTAATGCTGTTGTTGTTTATGCTGCTGGTGATGCTGTTGCGGCTGCTACTGTTGTTTTCATTGTCACTGTTGCTGTTGTTATTACGGCTGCTACTGCTATTATTCCTGACGTCAGACGAATGAACTGGGTTTTCGTATTTCCCGCACACCTGTTTCGTCGCTGTCGTCGTCGTCGTGGAGAAACCTTGCACGCTTTGCACGAGACTTTTCTTTTCTTTCGTCGCTTGCGAAAGAGAAGGGAGGGAGAGAGACACATTTAAAGAAGGGAGGGAGAGAGACAATCTTCTCTCTCCTGTAGTGATGATTGAGGAAGAAGAAGACGGAATGAGTGGGAGTGACGTATGAAATTTCTTTTTGGTAGCCATGTTTTTGTTTAAAATGAAATTTTGGGTACAAAACCCCAATAACTGGCTATTTAACCCCGAAGGGCCAAATAACGGACAGAAAGACCCCTCTCACGAGGAGGAGGGTGTCTTTATCAACAATTTGGTTCAAGTTTTAAACAATTTACAATTGTTTTAACGGTTAAAAATTACTATACCTTACAGAGCCGAGCCTCCGTCAACCATGGCATTCAATAATAATAATAATAATTCTGAGATGGAATGTTGCTGAACAAAAAGAAATGGATAGGAAGACTAGGAAGCTATTGACTATCTACAACATGTTCCACAAGGAGTGATGTCGATAGACTCTACCTAAGGAGATCTGAAGGTGGAAGAGGTCTTATCAGCATAGAGGACTGTGTTCAGATGGAGAAAAACAACCTATACAAATACGTGACTGATAGTAAGGAGTCAATGCTCAGAACTGTACTGAAGGAGGGGACAATAGGCCAGGGGATGTCCAAGGAGGAAATAACATCAAGGAAAAAGAGCAGCCTTCAGGGAAAATCCCTTCATAGTACCTTCTTTGAGAAAACTGAATGTAGAGATCCACAGACATGGAACTGGTTGAGAAGAGGAGACCTCAAAAAGGCTACAGAAGGAATGCTAATGGCTGCGCAGGAGCAGGCCCTCAAAACGAAGTGGTTGAAGCACCATATTTACAAGGAGGAGGCTAGCCCACTGTGCAGGATCTGTGGAGAGAGAGAGGAGACTGTGGCTCACATTGTATCCGAGTGTAAACACCTAGCCCAGACCCACTATAAGGGCTGGAGACATGATGTGATGGGCAGGGTGATCCATTGGCACCTGTGCAAAGTAAACAATTTACCACATTCTGAGAAATGGTATGAGCATAGGCCAGAGGCGGTGATGGAGAACGATCAGGTGAAGGTGCTGTGGGATTTTAGGATACAGACGGACAAGAAACTGGAACACAATAGACCTGACCTGGTAGTTGTGGACAAAGAAAAAAGATCGTGTCTGATTGTGGATGTGGCCTGCCCATTCGACACGAGAGTGCAAGAGAAGGAGAGGGAGAAAATTAACCGATACCAGGACCTACAGTGGGAGGTGAAAAGGATTTGGAACTGCCATGAAGTCAAAGTGATCCCGATTGTCATAGGCGCACTAGGGACTATCTCAAAAAGTTTCCAGGGATGGTTAAAGAAAATCTGCCCCTTCACGCTTTTTGGAACGCTTCAAAAGGCATGCTTGCTGGGAACAGCAAGAACCCTCCGATACGTCCTGAATATCTGAGGCTGCAGGTAGTGGCTTGATATTCATTCCAACGGACTTTCCAGTTAACCAACATCAATGACTGAGATTCAAGGAATAACAACAATAATAATAATAATGATTTCTTTCTTAACCACAAGGGTCTACATAAAGTAGATATTAAGGACAGTACAGGACAATACAGGGCGGTACAAATGGGCATTTCTGCGTGTAAAAAACAAGAAACAGAGGATGTAATAATAGAACAATGAAAAAATTCCCCAATAGGGGGGAGACTTCCGAGGGACATTCGTGGAGAAAGCCCATTAAAAAGCCACAGTGACCCTGACCACCAGGGCAAGTGCCCTCTCCCAGTTTTCCACCTTTAATTTACAGACACATACTCAGAGTAGGGCCATTCACTCGGGCCATTCTTGCCTCTGTCACCCATCTTTCAACAAAATGCTGGGAAGAGAGCACTTCCCTTTCTACCCTGAATTTACTTTTTAAATGAAATTTGAAAAAGTTAATCAGGGCATCACCGAAGAGGTAAGTGCTCGTCTTCAGCCCTTTCAAACATGTCCACCATACTATCTCTTTCGCCATGGCCACCAGACAGATAAAAACGGCCTGCCCTTCCCGGCTAAAGGAAGAGGGCGGGGCAATCCTCACGATGGACTCAGCTGATAGCTGGATCCGTCCTACACGCGACAGCAGGTGTTCGACATAAACCCACAAGTCAGCAATGCTCGGACACTGGACGAGTGCGTGCAGGACGGTTTCGTCGCCCTGCGCGCATCTCGGACATTCCCGGCTGACGGCACCTCCATGCCTGTAGAGTTTATCCCGAACTGGCAAAGCTCCTCGGTAGCACTGCCAAGCCAGGGATTTCTGGAAGTTATCCATAGGCCCCGGCCCGAAAGTTCTTCCGAAGAGATTGGCTAGTTGATTTTCGTCGACGCCTAGAGTTTCTCCAAGTACGTCGTCGCTCTTCCCCTCCACCAATCCTCTATAGAACGCCAAGGTGGAGTTTCCACCGATCACATTGCCCGATTGGTCGAGGGCTGTGAGCGCCTGAAGACATTCCAGTCTCCAAGCGCACCCTCTCGGTCTTCGCTTGACCCAGGACTGCAGCTCCGTCAAGGAGACGAGCTGAGGAAGACGCGTCTAGCAAACGGAGACCACACCTGATCACCGTCGAGGAAGAGGTGGAGATGTCGTAGCCTGAGCGCGTATCTGCGCATCATCAGCCACGGCATTCCCAGCCCTCCACGTAGCGGGTGTTGACAGCAGATGGACCTCCTGACCATCGGAGCGCGTCCCTTCCACAAAAAGCGAAAGAGCAAACGCTCCAGCGCAGTCAGGCGGGTACGACGGTCAGGCGGTAGTAGATGACGGACGCGATATACGCGTTAGCCACCTCCGCTCGACCTTTCAGGGATAGCTTCCTCTCGGCCCATTTCTGGGTGAGAGAAGCCACCCTGCTCGTCACCTCGTTCCAGTTTTTGTCCGTCTGGAGATCCGGACCGAACCATATCCCGAGCAATTTAACCGGTCCGTCCGTCCAGCGCCCGACGACGCTGTTGGACGGCATGGACCTGCCTCTCCAGGTGCCGAGCTGCAGGCCCACTGGCTTTTCCTGGTTTATCATTGCTCCTGTCACCGCTTCGTATTCTCTTAGTGTAGTGCCGATCGCCTCGATGTGTTTGGCGTTCGACACCACTACGGTGACATCGTCCGCACATGCTGACACGGATCTTCCGCATCCTAGTTCGCGCGGGACCCCTCTCAACGTCTCCAGTTTCTGCAGTAATGGCTCGACAGTCAATACGTACAAGAAGGACGAGAGGGGACATCCTTGGCGGACAGAGCGCATGATGTTGAACGGTTCCGAAAGGTGACCGTACACTCTCACCACAGAGCAGATGTCGCTGTGCATAGCAGCGATCCAGCCTCTGAAGACGGGCCAAAGCCAGCCGCCCTCAGGACAGCCGCTAGGTAACGATGGTCGACCCTATCGAAAGCTTTCGACTGATCTAAATTGATCAAGGACCCACCCGTGCCAGGTTCCCTAGCTACCCTCTCTACGATGTATCGCATGAGGTGGAGGTTGTTGTGGATGGATCTGTCGGGAATGGCGCATGTCTGCGCCTCTCCCACCAGACCACCAACGACAAGCGCCAACCTCTTTGCTAGCACCTTGGCCAAAATCTTGAACTCTGTGTTTAGCAGAGTTATGGGCCTAAAATTATCTAGGTTATCCCCCTTGTTCGGATGCTTTCTCAGCAGCGCCACAGCTCCTCGGCTCACAGAGCTGGGAATTCTCCCGTTCTGTTGCCAGTTGCAGTAGACGTCCGCCAAGAGGCCTCCGAACAAGTCTGGCATCTGTACGTAAAGTTCATAGGGCAGACCATCCAAACCAGGCGATTTACCCCTTGTGCAGCTAGTCATTGCTTCCCGTACTTCAGCGGCTGTTATCGGCTTTTCGCAACACTCCGCCTCAGTGGCCGAGAGCCGCGGCAGTCCGTCGAGGTAGACACTAAAGTCCATCCCTCGATCCGGCCCGCCGCTACCCACGAACAACTGAGCGAAGTGTCGCTAAAAAGCTTCACACATTTTCCCGGATCGTGGCTTTGTTGCCACGACGCGCCTCCACCACTCGGGCTCATTGAACGGCTTTCGTACCCTCGTGTCTGAGAGCACGCACCCTAGCTCTGACAACGCAGCCTTCGTGGTTTGCATTGAAGAATTGGTCAAGGGCCAATTTCGCCGCAAGTACGTCGATCGCAATGCCTTTGCTAAGCGCCTCGTCTAATTTTCTAACTAATTCTCCCTCTGCTCTGTTTTTCTCTATTGCTAAAGCCTTACTAAACCTAATCGATTCTATTCTAATCGCTCTTTTCAGAGCAAACCACCACTTGTTGTTGACGATGGCCCCCGTCAACGCCCGCTTAACTAGTTCGCTAATCCGGTCTCTGTAGGCCTTGCGCGCTGGTAAGGACGCGTTTAGCTTCCAGTAGCCGGGTCCTCGTCTATGAAGCCTATCTAAGTCAAGCACACAGATCACGAATTTGTGGTCCGTGTAGCTGACTATCTTGAATTGTGGACAGCCTATGCTAGACCTATCTATTTCCCTACAAAATACTCTATCTAGATATGATCTGGATGACCTATGCGGTTTGTCCAAGTCCACATTGGCACATTCGGGAAATCCAATCGGTACCTGTCAGACAGTTCAAAACGCCTGAGCAGGTTGGTGAGGCTCTTGCACCCTCCACCCCTATCCGCTAATCCCACACAGTCCCAGCGTGCATCTAAGATCCCGTTCCAGTCGCCCACTAACACTAAAGAGCGGGACGTTCCAAGAAAGGTCTCCAGACGCCGGAAGAAATCAGGCCGCCCTGCTCCTGTCGGGGCATAGACGGCCACTAGCCTGAAAGCTTGCCCGTCTCCGCTGGTCACGTCCAGCACCACCAGCTTACCCTCTGGGTCCAGGAAGATGGCCCGTATGGCGAGATCCAAACCTCTCCGAAAAAGCACAGCAACTCCTCCACCCGATCCAGGACGGCTGGGAGATGCGTACACATCGTAGCCGCCGAAGATCGGTGCGAAGGCCCGTGCTTCGGAGATTCTGGTCTCGCTGATGGCCACTACATCTATGTTTAGTGACCTGAGGTCGTTGAGCAGGTGACCCTGCTTCCATGACGACCCCAAGCCACGCGCATTTATGCTGCCTATTCTGAGTGAGGTCATGTTTAAAATAGAGTGGAAAAGATGGGAAAGACCACTTACCGTACTTTTGGTAGAGGAGGGATGGTTTTTACATCCCTTTTCACTTGATCGTCTGGTGAAGGGACCGTTGAATCGTCCCTTCGGCTGGTCGTCGGCTCTTCTAAGAGAATGTCTGAATATACTCTTCGATTGATGGTTCCTCCTAGGTCCCTGAAATCACCAACTGCGTTGGGGAATTTCGTTTTAATGTTTGTGTATTGTTTCTGTGCTATTTTTAGCAGTCTTATGCTAGTTGGCGTTTTGATTGGTGCTGGTATTATGTAGTCCTGTTGTGAAATGTCTGTGTGTTCAATTATGTAAGTCATTAGTTTCTTGTTGTGTGTGTTTATTGCCGTGCATTTGTTTTTCTGGGGGTGGGGTGTGGTTCTGCTATTTTCTTGTCGTTGTTGCTGGGTGTGTGTGTTTTGTTGTTGTGTTTGCGATGTTGGTGCTTGTGGTAGTGGTGTTGAAGGTGTTGTTGGCGGTGGGGTTGTCGCCGGTTATGATGGTGGTGCTGGTGTGGGTGGTGATGGTGTTGGTGGTGTTGCTGCTGTGGGTCTCTTTGCAGTAGACTTTACCCTTTTCTCATTTCTTTCCTCCCTTTTCAAAGGCGACGATGCGCTGCTTCTCCGTTTGTGCCTTCTTGCGACCTTTTGCCATCCCTCTCCCACCTCACACTCCATGTCTGATTCTGTGAGGTCGGGGAGGGGTACCAGCTCCACTCTTTCACTTGTTGTTGTTGGTGATGTTTGCACTGGAGTCTCTGTTGCAGCTGCATTTGGTATTGCTGTTGTTGTTGTTAATATTTCCACTGCTGCTGCTGTTTTTGATTTCCGTGGAGTGGGTATGGGTGCCACGGACCTATCGTTCCTGGTTGCCGCTTGTCCTGTTGCTGGTAGCCGTGGAGCCGGATTCGGAAGGAGGGGGGTTTTCTCCTTTCTCAGGGTCTCCTCGTTGCAGAAGGCCCTGAGGTGAGTCTTCGATCCACAGCGAAAGCATTTCGGGCGTTTGCCCTCAACACTTATGGGCAGTTGAGTGCCGTTATCGAAGTCTATCACATCCGGGATAGCTTCGATGCACTCCTGGTTGGTTTGGATTAGCATCTCAATGGAGGAGCCGACCCAATCTTCTCTTACTTTTTTCTGTACTTGCAGTACAGTTGTTTTGTCCTCGATTCCGACGAGGACAGACGCGGCCAGCCAAGAAGGGATCATTCCGGGGGGGACGTGGGTCAGTTTGACCCTCACAATTTTTTTGCCCGCAGTAGGAGGGCACCAACACCATTTCCTCGCTCCTTAGGGTCACTACTGATTGGGCCTTTGCCTCCTGGGGTGTGGCAAAAAGTACGTCTACGGTGGCATATTTTTTGCCTCGGGTGATGTGCGTTTTCCGCTGCCACACAGACCCCAAGGCTTTTTGTATTTGGGCCTCTGTGGCTCTTTCCACCCTACGGGATTTTGTACTTACTGTACGGTACGTGACCGTACAGTGCTCTTGGGTTTCGAAAAATTTTTCCGCTGCCTTGCAGATTGCTCGGTGTCCGTTCTTTGTCACCATCTTCTTCGCTTCCTCTAATTCCTCATTTGTTATGAGGATTGTTTCCAAGTTTTTCGCAATACCTGCAAATGAGATTGGTTTTTCTCTGCTGTTGTTGTTGTCGTCAGAGCTGCTGGTACTTTTGTTGTTGCTGCAGGTACTACGACTACTGCCTCCGCCGCTGTTGCTGTGGTTGTTGTTCGTGTTGCTGCTGCTAATGCTGTTGTTGTTTATGCTGCTGGTGATGCTGTTGCGGCTGCTACTGTTGTTTTCATTGTCACTGTTGCTGTTGTTATTACGGCTGCTACTGCTATTATTCCTGACGTCAGACGAATGAACTGGGTTTTCGTATTTCCCGCACACCTGTTTCGTCACTGTCGTCGTCGTCGTGGAGAAACCTTGCACGCTTTGCACGAGACTTTTCTTTTCTTTCGTCACTTGCGAAAGAGAAGGGAGGGAGAGAGACACATTTAAAGAAGGGAGGGAGAGAGACAATCTTCTCTCTGCTGTAGTGATGATTGAGGAAGAAGAAGACGGAATGAGTGGGAGTGACGTATGAAATTTCTTTTTCGTAGCCATGTTGTTTTTTGTTTAAAATGAAATTTTGGGTACAAAACCCCAATAACTGGTTATTTAACCCCGAAGGGCCAAATAACGGACAGAAAGAACCCTCTCACGAGGAGGAGGGTGTCTTTATCAACAATTTGGTTCAAGTTTTAAACAATTTACAATTGTTTTAACGGTTAAAAATTACTATACCTTACAGAGCCGAGCCTCCGTCAACCATGGCATTCAATAATAATAATAATAATAATTCCCTGGGGCGGAGCAAACTAAAACATTCTGGAGAGGAATATGGGAGCAGGATGTTAGACACAATGCCCAGGCAGGGTGGATTGAGACAGTACAGAGGGAGATCGGTGAGCAGGCACAGCAACAGACTGATTTGAGTATCACAGTTGAAACTCTTAAGGGGCAAGCCAAAAAACTAACCAACTGGAAATCACCAGGCCCAGATGGTGTGCAGGGGTATTGGATTAAACATTTAACATCCCTCCACCCGAAGCTGACGGCCATGTTCAATGACTGCTTGGTGTCGGGTGAGGTGCCAGAGTGGTTGACAAAAGGTACCACAGTTCTGATAATGAAAGACCGAATCAAGGGTAATGATGTTACCAACTATAGACCTATCACATGTCTGCCCGTAATGTGGAAACTGTTGACGAGCATTGTGTCTGAGGAAATCTACCATCACCTCTACACAAACAACTTGTTGCCGGACGAACAGAAAGGATGCCGAAAGAAGTCACGTGGTACAAAGGACCAGTTGCTTATTGATAAGATGGTAATGGGGAATTGCAGGAGGAGACACACTGATCTTGCCATGGGATGGATAGACTACAGAAAGGCATTTGACATGGTGCCTCATTCCTGGATCACCAAAAGCCTGGAGATCTTCAGGGTGGCAGATAACATCAGACAGTTGCTAGGCAGGAGTATGGGGTCCTGGGAGACAGAGTTGACATCAACTGGAGTATCCTTGGGAAGCGTGAAGATCAAGAGAGGTATCTTCCAGGGAGATAGCCTGTCCCCTCTGTTGTTTGTCCTTGCCCTGATGCCCTTGACCATTATGCTGCGAAAAGTGAGAGCAGGATACAAGTTGGGAAGGGGAGAGCTTGCCATCAATCACCTCCTCTTCATGGACGATCTTAAGCTCTTCGGGAAAAGTGAGAAGGAGTTGGATGTGCTTGTTGACACTGTCCGTATTTTCAGCAGTGATATATGTATGCAGTTTGGTATTGGTAAATGTGGAGTCATTGTGATGAGGAGGGGTAGGTTGAGCAGAAGTAACGGGATCCAGATACCAACAGGTGAGATGATAAAGGAAATTGACTCTGAGGAAGGATACAAGTATTTGGGCGTTCTGGAGGCTGATGGCATAAAGAACAAAAAAATGAAGGAATTGTTAAGAACTGAATACATTCGGAGAGTAAGGAGCGTATTGAAGTCACATCTGAACAGCAGAAATGCCATAAGCGCAGTAAATTACCGAGCTGTGTCTATTATTAGGTACAGTGCGGGAATTCTGAGATGGAATGTTGCTGAACAAAAAGAAATGGATAGGAAGACTAGGAAGCTATTGACTATCTACAACATGTTCCACAAGAGGAGTGATGTCGATAGACTCTACCTAAGGAGATCTGAGGGTGGAAGAGGTCTTATCAGCATAGAGGACTGTGTTCAGATGGAGAAAAACAACCTATACAAATACGTGACCTATAGTAAGGAGCCAATGCTCAGAACTGTACTGAAGGAGGGGACAGTAGGCCAGGGGATGTCCAAGGAGGAAATAACACCAAGGAGGAAGAGCAGCCTTAAGGGAAAATCCCTTCATAGTACCTTCTTTGAGAAAACTGAATTTAGAGATCCACAGACATGGAACTGGTTGAGAAGAGGAGACCTCAAAAAGGCTACAGAAGGAATGCTAATGGCTGCGCAGGAGCAGGCCCTCAAAACGAAGTGGTTGAAGCACCATATCTACAAGGAAGAGGCTAGCCCACTGTGCAGGATCTGTGGAGAGAGAGAGGAGACTGTGGCTCACATTGTGTCCGAGTGTAAACACCTAGCCCAGACCCACTATAAGGGCTGGAGACACGATGTGATGGGCAGGGTGATCCACTGGCACCTTTGCAAAGTAAACAATTTACCACATTCTGAGAAATGGTATGAGCATAGGCCAGAGGCGGTGATGGAGAACAATCAGGTGAAGGTGCTGTGGGATTTTAGGATACAGACGGACAAAAAACTGGAACACAATAGACCTGACCTGGTGGTTGTGGACAAAGAAAAAAGATCGTGTCTGATTGTGGATGTGGCCTGCCCTTTCGACACGAGAGTGCAAGAGAAGGAGAGGGAGAAAATTAACCGATACCAGGACCTAAAGTGGGAGGTGAAACGGATTTGGAACTGCCATGAAGTCAAAGTGATCCCGATTGTCATAGGCGCACTGGGGACTATCTCCAAAAGTTTCCAGGGATGGTTAAAGAAAATCGGCCCCTTCACGCTTTTTGGAACGCTTCAAAAGGCATGCTTGCTTGGAACAGCAAGAACCCTCCGATACGTCCTGAATATCTGAGGCTGCAGGTAGTGGCTTGATATTCAATCCAACGGACTTTCCAGTTAACCAACATCAATGACTGAGATTCAAGGAATAACAACAATAATAATAATAATAATAATAATAATTGAGTTGGAAATGGAGAGAGGAGTATATCAGGCTAATCAGCCAGTGGGAAATGAAGGTGAAGAGGTTGAAGCAACCGAAGCAGACAATGATCCGAATACAGAAATAAATAACATCTGGAACAAAGATACGGCCACTGAGGAAATAATTGCTGACGGACTTGGGCAAGGTTCGGTTGATATTCTGAATTTAGTGGTATATGAAATGAACAATGATAGTGGGAAACCTATGAACATAAGATTTGTAGACAGGAAAAAGTTAAAAGAAACAACAGCTAAGGTAAACAAGGTCATCCCATACCTTGAGGCGAGGAACCTTCACCAATGCAACAATATCCTCAAAGCAACAGCAAATGTGGTGAAAAAATTACTTCGTATAAAAACGAGAGGAAACAACAAACAAGAATGATCAGAACCTTGGTGGAAGAAACGACTGAATCGTCAAATCAAGGAAATGAGAAAAGACATTGGAAAGCTTGAGTCTTTACTGGATGGGATATTACAAAACATAGTCACTAAAGATAGATCGAACATAAAATACAAAACTAGGGGAAAAGAACTAAATGTTATCATAGAGGAACTGATGCTACGCATTGTAGCAAAAATTGCAAAGATTAGGCGGTATGAGAACAGAGTTAGTCAGTATATACAGAACCGCATGTTTGACAACCAGAAGATGTTGTTTGAACAGCTTGAAGGGAAAGAAAGAGGTAACGACGTGATCCCTGAGGCTGAACAGACTAAGACACTCTGGAGAGGAATAGGGGAGCAGGATGTTGAACATAATAGTCAGACAGTGTGGATTGAGACAGTTCAAAAGGAGATTAGTGAACAAGCACACCAACAACCTGATTTGAGTATCACAGTTGAAACTTTTAAAGGGCAACAACCAACAACTAACCAACTGGAAATCACCAGGTCCAGATGGTGTGCAAGGAAATTGGACAACAAATACAACATCCCTCCACCCAAAACTGACAGCCATGTTCAATGACTGCTTGGTGTCGGGTGAAGTACCAGAGTGGTTGACAAATCCCAAGAAACCCGCGTATAGAAGAAATACAAAATATTGAGCTAATGGGAACTACCCATATACTAAGGAAGATTCTGTCAATATAAATACATCACAAGTGTAAACACCTAAAGATACATGTATGTGTGTGTATGTGTTTTTTCTTGAACATGACGGACCTTGTTGTCTCTTGAGGTCCCTGGTTGTGACTTGGTGATAACTCATATGAACATAAAGCAACATAAATGGAAAAAAAGTATTAATAACAACAACAAAAATAATAATAAATGGAAGGTAAAAAAAATCCAAAACCAAGATATAAAAGTTCCACTTTTCCCCACTTGCCGAACAAGATAGAGGAAACCCCAGCATACATAGGTAGATTTACTTTTTTTCTTTTTCCCTTTATCTCTTCTTATCACTTGCTTCCACTCCTTCTCCTCTTCCCTTTTCCTCTTTCGCCTACCCTGAGGAAGCCCATCGGGCTTCTGTAGCCTCAGTACCCCCACCCCAGTAAATTGGCCGAAAACGTAATACCAGCTAAAAATATAGCAGCTGCTTTAAACTCTAGAGATTTTTTATTATTTTTTACTATTTAATTATTTAATTATTTTTATTTATTATCTTTTAATCTCAATTTATTAACCATTTAATTTTATAACGTCCCACTCTCAGATTTTTCGCCTGCTTTCTACCTAGCCTAATTTCATACACACTCCTTAGAATTTGCTGTATAGAATTTACTTTCAACGCTTGACCGGCTCCACCCACTCCCTCATTATTCTACAGGCAAGTTTAGCCACCCCCACCCCCCACCCACCACCATGAAAGATTTAATTGTATTTACAAGAAATTTTGACGAATCCTTTTGACAACTACAATCTTCCCATATAACGAATTACCCCTTGAAAAGTTCGGCTATTTATCACCACGCTAAAAATTCTAATTTAGTCCAGAAATAGCCGTCAAAACGGCTTGAGCTCTGCCGTCGGAGTTAAACATTTTAATATATATATATATATATATATATATATATATATATATATATATATATAATTAGTTACAACAGTGACATATACAGTTACTTAAGTTTCGTTGCGTTATACACCCCAACTCATTCAGTCTGTTATATAAAATAAAAATGGCTGCCTTCACAAGTTGATTTGATGTTTTTTGAAAATGTACGAGAGTTCTTCAAGGTTAGGTAATTTAGAATTTAGATATAGATAAACAAATCTCTTAGATAATGTAAAAGGAGGTAACTCTAAAAAACACAAAGGTTTTCCTTTCCATTACATTGGTTATATTTTAGTAAATGTTTATTAGTAGCTACAACTATGGATTGTATATTGGTCCTATTACAATCTTATCAAGGGTTCGAGTTGTTCTGGAGTGATCTGTCTAATGGTTTAATTTCAGGAAGTGATATTAGTACTCACAACACAAGTACATTTGAACATTACCGGAACAATTATCACATTACATCCACCATAAACTTCATAGAAACTGCTTTTCATACACACGCATTTGTCTGCTTAATATGCTTTTATACCTGTATTGTATTATGTGATATCTTTGCCATACTGTGATATATATGCTTAGTATACTTGCTTGTTTCTTACCTGGTTATTCTGTACATGCCGAATACCTCTGCCATCTTTCTATACGTTTGCATATGTACCGATAATGTCCTCATTTTGCGAGTAACTTTCTTCTTTAATTCCTCTATAATTGATGTATTATTCTTTTATAATCTTTGTCGCATCCACTGATACTTACCACATCATCTTCACTCTTTAAATATGACACTGTTGATGACACTAACATCTACGTATCTTTACAATTGTTCTGTGGAATAGGAAGTTAATTATATGTCAAAACTTTGCTAGTGCTCCGATGATCCCAAACGAAAGTTTGGAAGAAACGATTGACAGCAATAAATTGTTTTGAACATAGTTTTGATTATTCTGTAATATATATATATATATATATATATATATATATATATATATATATATATATATATATATATATACATATATACATATATATATATATATATATATACATACATGCATATATATATATATATATATATATATATATATATATATATATATATAGAGAGGGAGAGAGAGAGAGAGAAAGAGAGAATAGAAAACGAAAAATCAGTGATGCAACTGAACTCAATTTATTGTGTGTTACAATTGTTTCCCCGGCGGACAGCTCGAGACGCGATCATTGTGTGGATCTGTCTGATTCTGGACTCGCAGGTTCGACGGACAGTGAGAGAATATGCTCCGAAATCATTAGACGAGTCCGTCGAACCTGCGGGTCCAGAATCAGACAGATCCACACAATGATCGCGTCTCGAGCTGTCCGCCGGGGAAACAATTGTAACACACAATAAATTGAGTTCAGATGCATCACTGATTTTTCGTTTTCTATTCTATCATACTCTACTCTGTAAAAGCATAGAGTGCTCAACCGGCATACCGCCTATGGAAGCATCTTAGCTACCATCAGACACACATACACACACACATATATATATATATGCTTATAAAGATGAATATATGTATACGCATATATGTCTATTGTGTATGGGTGTGTTTATGTCTGTATATTTATGTGCGGATACCTAAGTGTGTCTTGGTAAGTATAAGTAGATGATTAAATCTTTACTACTAGCTATCTTCAAGCAATAGGAAACAGATGTAGGATTGCAAGCTGAAATGAAAAGAGCGACCCGATGTGGATGCAGTGGGCTGTTCTAGACATTTCCACTGTGCCTTTGTTTCATATCCAGACTTGCTTTAGTTGTTTGCAGAGCATTATGTAAATTCCCTTTGAAATGACCTCGAGAGTCAAAACAGTTGTTTTGGAAAAATTGATGTTAGTTGCAAATTGCAAATTGCTAACTGTTAGCATATATTCATTTGTATATTGTTGAGACACTATTGAAATAATATTTACACGTAATCTTAAAGAAATCTTATCAATATAAAAGGAAATATAAATATTGTAATTAAGAATGAGAATATCGATAATTGAACAAAGAAAGGATCCTTATAATCAATGTGACCAACCGAGCAGAGTTAGCTATAAAGTTGTTTAGGTGCAAGATTGCATGGTAAAGGAATTAGCTTCGCCCTCAGAAGATTCCAGATTTGTTCACACTGCGTAGTACATTGGGCGTATTCTACAAGAGTCTCGCGTTGAACCAACACTTGTGAAATAAACTGAGCAGATAGAAACTGTATGGAAACCCACTGGCGGGACATTACTTCCTTTAGGGTGATAAATGTAATGTGTTTAACATCATTCGAACCATTGGGCGCATTTAACCGCGTTCACTCTGTTGAAAGCATTCGGACCAGATCTCGGATTTGAGGATATCTCAATATCTTGAATCACTGTTTTATACAACACCAGTTGATGAGTCGTGCTTTCTTCTTTCATCTCTCTGACATTTCTCTGACCAGTCTTATAAGACCTAAAGCAAGGTTAGATGTTAAAGTTTTACGTTTCAGCCTTAACATTCAGATAAAAAGTCTTAACATTCAGTCTTCACATTCAAATATAAAGTAATAACATGCAGATGTAAAGTCATAAGTTTCAATCATAACGTTTAGCTGTTAAAGTCAGAACAGTGAAGAAAAATCATTTAAATATCGATACAAATAACTTCTAGCGATAGAAAATAATAAACTCAGTTAAAATAATGTAGTGGTGGTGTAGTGTTGGTGTATTGGTGGTGTATTGATGGTGTATTGGTGGTGTATTGGTGGTGTATTGGTGGTGTAGTGGTGGTGTAGTGGTGGTGTATTGGTGGTGTAGTGTTGATGTACTGGTGGTGTACTGGTGGTGTAGTGTTGATGTACTGGTGGTGTAGTGGTGGTTTAGTGGTGGTGTACAGGTGGTGTAGTGTTGATGTACTGGTGGTGTAGTGGTGGTGTATTGGTGGTGTATTGATGGTGTATTGGTGGTGTATTGGTGGTGTATTGGTGGTGTAGTGGTGGTGTAGTCGTGGTGTATTGGTGGTGTAGTGTTGATGTACTGGTGGTGTACTGGTGGTGTAGTGTTGATGTACTGGTGGTGTACTGGTGGTGTAGTGTTGATGTACTGGTGGTGTAGTGGTGGTTTAGTGGTGGTGTACTGGTGGTGTAGTGTTGATGTACTGGTGGTGTAGTGGTGGTGTATTGGTGGTGTATTGATGGTGTATTGGTGGTGTAGTGGTGGTGTATTGGTGGTGTAGTGTTGATGTACTGGTGGTGTACTGGTGGTGTATTGGTGGTGTATTGGTGGTGTATTGGTGGTGTAGTGGTGGTGTAGCGGTGGTGTATTGGTGGTGTAGAGTTGATGTACTGGTGCTGTACTGGTGGTGTAGTGTTGATGTACTGGTGGTGTAGTGGTGGTGTATTGGTGGTGTAGTGTTGATGTACTGGTGGTGTACTGGTGGTATAGTGTTGATGTACTGGTGGTGTAGTGGTGGTTTAGTGGTGGTGTACTGGTGGTGTAGTGTTGATGTACTGGTGGTGTAGTGGTGGTGTAATGGTGGTGTAGTGGTGGTATAATGGTGGTGTAGTGGTGGTGTAGTGTTGATGTACTGGTGGTGTATTGGTGGTGTAGTATTGATGTACTGGTGGTGTACTGGTGGTGTATTGGTGGTATACTGGTGGTGTATTGGTGGTGTAGTGTTGATGTACTGGTGGTGTATTGGTGGTGTAGTGTTGATGTACTGGTAGTGTAGTGTTGATGTACTGGTGGTGTAGTGGTCGCGTAGTAGTGGTGTACTGGTGGTGTATTGGTGGTGTACTGGTGGTGTAGTGTTGATGTAGTGGTGGTGTACTGGTGGTGTAGTGTTGATGTACTGGTGGTGTAGTGGTGGTGTAGTGTTGATGTACTGGTGGTGTATTGGTGGTGTATTGGTGGTGTATTGGTGGTGTAGTGTTGATATACTGGTGGAGTATTGGTGGTGTAATGGTGGTGTAGTGTTGATGTACTGGTGGTGTAGTGGTGGTGTAGTGTTGATGTACTGGTGGTGTAGTGGTGGTATACTGGTGGTGTACTGGTAGTGTATTGGTGGTGTACTGGTGGTGTAGTGTTGATGTACTGATGATGTATTGGTGGTGTACTGGTGGTGTAGTGTTGATGTACTGGTGGTGTATTGGTGGTGTACTGGTGGTGTATTGGTGATGTATTGGTGGTGTAGTGTTGATGTACTCGTGGTGTATTGTTGATGTGCTGGTGGTGTAGTGGTGGTGTAGTGGTGGTGTATTGGTGGTGTACTGGTGGTGTAGTGTTGATGTACTGGTGGTGTATTGGTGGTATACTGGTGGTTTAGTGGTGGTGTATTGGTGTTTTACTGGTGGTGTAGTGTTGATGTACTGGTGGTGTACTGGTGGTGTATTGGTGGTATACTGGTGGTGTATTGGTGGTGTAGTGTTGATGTACTGGCGGTGTAGTGGTGGTGTAGTGGTGGTGTAGTGTTGATGTAGTGGTGGTGTACTGGTTGTGTAGTGTTGATGTACTGGTGGTGTAGTGCTGGTGTAGTGCTGGTGTAGTGTTGATGTACTGGAGGCGTAGTGTTGATGTACTGGTGGTGTAGTGGTGCTGTAGTGTGGATGTTCTGGAGGTGTAGTGGTGGTGTAGTGGTGGTGTTACGGGTGGAGCATTGGTGGTGTACTGTTGATGTATTGGTGGTCTATTAGTGGTGTATTGCTGATGTACGGGTGGTATATTGGTGGTGTATTGGTGGTGTACTGGTGGTTGTTTGGTGGTGTATTGTTGATGTATTGGTGGTGTAGTGTCGATATACTCGTGGTGTGTTGGTGGTGTACTGGTGGTGTAGTGTTGATGTACTCGTGGTGTATTGGTGGTATACTGCTGGTGTATTAGTGTTGTACTGGTGATTGGTGGTGTACTGGTGGTGTATTGGTAATGTACTGGTGGTGTATTGGTGGTGTACTGGTGGTGTATTGGTGGTATACTGGTGGTGTAGTGGTGGTGTATTGATGGGGTAGTGGTGGTGTAGTGTTGATGTACTGGTGGTGTATTCGTGGTGTACTGGTGGTGTATTGGTGGTGTACTGGTGGTGTATTGGTGGTGTATTGATGGTGTACTGGTGGTGTTTTGGTAGAGTATTGGTGGTGTACTGGTGGTGGGTGGTGGTGTAGTGGTTGTATATTGGTGGTGTACTGGTGGTGTATTGGTGGTGTACTGGTGGTGTATTGGTGGTGTACTGGTGGTGTAGTAGTGGTGTATTGGTGGTATACTGGTGGTGTAGTGTTGATGTACTGGTGGTGTAGTCGTGGTGTAGTGTTGATGTACTAGTGTTGTATTGGTGGTGTACTGGTGGTGTAGTGTTGATGTACTGGTGGTGTAGTGTTGATGTACTGGTGGTGTAGTGGTGGTGTACTGGTGGTGTATTGGTGATGTATTGGTGGTGTAGTGTTGATGTACTTGTGGTGTATTGTTGATGTACTGGTGGTGTAGTGGTGGTGTACTGGTGGTGTATTGGTGGTGTACTGGTGGTGTAGTGTTGATGTACTGGTGGTGTATTGGTGGTGTACTGGTGGTGTAATGTTGATGTACTGGTGGTGTACTGGTGGTGTATTGGTGGTATACTGGTGGTGTATTGGTGGTGTAGTGTTGATGTACTGGTGGTGTAGTGGTGGTGTAGTGGTGGTGTAGTCTTGATGTAGTGGGGGTGTACTGGTTGTGTAGTGTTGATGTACTGGTGGTGTAGTGGTGGTGTAGTGCTGGTGTAGTGTTGATGTACTGGTGGCGTAGTGTTGATGTACTGGTGGTGTAGTGGTGGTGTAGTGTGGATGTTCTGGAGGTGTAGTGGTGGTGTTACGGGTGGAGTATTGGTGGTGTACTGTTGATGTATTGGTGGTCTATTAGTGGTGTATTGCTGATGTACGGGTGGTGTATTGGTGGTGTATTGGTGGTGTACTGGTGGTGTATTGGTGGTGTATTGTTGATGTATTGGTGGTGTAGTGTCGATATACTCGTGGTGTGTTGGTGGTGTACTGGTCGTGTAGTGTTGATGTACTCGTGGTGTATTGGTGGGGTACTGCTGGTGTATTAGTGGTGTACTGGTGATTGGTGGTGTACTGGTGGTGTACTGGTGGTGTATTTTTGGTGTAGTGTTGATGTATTGGTGGTATATTAGTGGTGTATTGGTAATGTACTGGTGGTGTATTGGTGGTGTACTGATGGTGTATTGGTGGTATACTGGTGGTGTAGTGGTGGTGTATTAGTGGGGTAGTGGTGGTGTAGTGTTGATGTACTGGTGGTGTATTGATGGTGTACTGGTGGTGTATTGGTGGTGTACTGGTGGTGTACTGGTGGTGTACTGGTGGTGTATTGGTGGTGTATTGATGGTGTACTGGTGGTGTATTGGTGGAGTATTGGTGGTGTACTGGTGGTGGGTGGTGGTGTAGTGGTTGTATATTGGTGGTGTAGTGGTGGTGTATTGGTGGTTTATTGGTGGTATACTGGTGGTGTACTGGTGGTGTATTAGTGGTGTATTGGTGATGTAGTGTTGATGTACTGGTGGTGTAGTGTTGATGTACTGGTAGTGTAGTGTTGATGTACTGGTGGTGTAGTGATCACGTAGTAGTGGTGTACTGGTGGTGTATTGGTAGTGTACTGGTCGTGTAGTGTTGATGTACTGGTGGTGTACTGGTGGTGTAGTGTTGATGTACTGGTGGTGTATTGGTGGTGTATTGGTGGTGTACTGGTGGTGTACTGGTGGTGTATTGGTGATGTATTGGTGGTGTAGTGTTGATGTACTGGTGGTGTATTGTTGATGTACTGGTGGTGTAGTGTTGATGTACTGGTGGTGTATTGGTGGTGTACTGGTGGTTTAGTGGTAGTGTATTGGTGTTTTACTGGTGGTGTAGTGTTGATGTACTGGTGGTGTACTGGTGGTGTATTGGTGGTGTAGTGTTGATGTACTGGTGGTGTAGTGGTGGTGTAGTGGTGGTGTAGTGTTGATGTAGTGGTGGTGTACTGGTTGTGTAGTGTTGATGTACTGGTGGTGTAGTGGTGGCGTAGTGCTGGTGTAGTGTTGATGTACTGGTGGCGTAGTGTTGATGTACTGGTGGTGTAGTGGTGGTGTAGTGTGGATGTTATGGAGGTGTAGTGGTGGTGTAGTGGTGGTGTATTGGTGGTGTTACGGGTGGAGTATTGGTGGTGTACTGTTGATGTATTGGTGGTCTATTAGTGGTGTATTGCTGATGTACGGGTGGTGTATTGGTGGTGTATTGGTGGTGTACTGGTGGTGTATTGGTGGTGTATTGTTGATGTATTGGTGGTGTAGTGTCGATATACTCGTGGTGTGTTGGTGGTGTACTGGTGCTGTAGTGTTGATGAACTGGTGGTGTATTGGTGGTGTACGAGTGGTGTAGTGTTCATGTACAGGTGGTGTATTGGTGGTGTACTGGAGGTGTAGTGGTGGTGTAGTGGTGATGTAGTGTTGATGTACTGGTGGTGTAGTGGTGGTGTAGTGGTGGTGTAGTGGTGCTGTAGTGTTGATGTACTGGTGGTGTACTGGTGGTGTATTGGTGGTGCAGTGTTGATGTACTGGTGGTGTATTGGTGGTGTACTGGTGGTGTATTGGTGGTGTAGTGGTGATGTATTGGTGGTGTAGTGGTGGTGTAGTGGTGGTGTAGTGTTGATGTAGTGGTGGTGTACTGGTAGTGTAGTGGTGGTGTAGTTGTGGTGTACTGTTGATGTACTGGTGGTCTATTAGTGGTGTATTGGTGGTGTATTGGTGGTGTACTTGTGGTTTATTTGTGGTGTACTGGTGGTGTATTGGTGGTGTATTGGTTGCGTAGTGTTGATGTATTGGTTGTGTAGTGTCGATATACTCGTGGTGTTTTGGTGGTGTACTGGTGGTGTAGTGTTGATGTACTGGTGCTGTATTAGTGGTGTACTGGTGGTGCATTGGTGGTGTACTAGTGGTGTATTGGTGGTGTACTGGTGGTGTAATGGTCGTGTACTGGTGGTGTATTGATGGTGTACTGGTGGTGTATTGGTGGGGTAGTGGTTGTGTAGAGGTGGTGTAGTGTTTATGTACTGGTGGTGTAGTGGTGGTGTAGTGTTGATGTACTGGTGGTGTAATCATGGTGTACTGGTGATGTATTGGTGGTGTACTGCTGGTGTACTGGTGGTGTACTGGTGGTGTATTGGTGGTGTATTGGTGGTGTACTGGTGGTTTATTGGTGGTGTAGTATTGATGTACTGGTGGTGTACTGGTGGTGTATTGGTGGTGTAGTATTGATGTACTTGTGGTGTAGTGGTGGTGTACTGGTGGTGTAGTGTTGATGTACTGGTGGTGTAGATGTGGTGTATTGGTGGTGTATTGGTGGTGTAGTGTTGATGTACTGGTGGTGTAGTGTTGATGTACTGGTGGTGTAGTGGTGGTTGTAGTGGTGGTGTACTGGTGGTGTATTGGTGGTGTACTGGTGGTGTAGTGTTGATGTACTGATGATGTATTGGTAGTGTACTGGTGTTGTAGTGTTGATGTACTGGTGGCGTATTGGTGGTGTACTGGTGGTGTAGTTGTGGTGTATTGGTGGTATACTGGTGGTGTAGTGTTGATGTATTGGTGATGTAGTGTTGATGTACTGGTGGTGTACTGGTGGTGTATTGGTGGTGTACTGGTGGTGTAGTAGTGGTGTATTGGTAGTATACTGGTGGTGTAGTGTTGATGTACTGGTGGTGTAGTCGTGGTGTAGTGTTGATGTACTGGTGGTGTAGTGTTGATGTACTGGTGGTGTACTGGTGGCGTAGTGTTGATGTACTGGTGGTGTACTGGTGGTGTATTGGTGGTGTACTGGTGGTGTATTGGTGGTGCACAGGTGGTGTATTGGTGGTGTAGTGTTGATGTACTGGTGGTGTATTGGTCGTGTAGTGTTGATATACTGGTGGTGTAGTGTTGATGTACTGGTGGTGTACTGTTAATGTACTGGTGGTCTATTAGTGGTGGTGTAGTGGTGGTGTAGTAGTGGTATAGTGTTGATGTACTGGTGGTGTATTGGTGGTGTAGTGTTTATGTACTGGTGGTGTAGTCGTCGTGTAGTAGTGGTGTACTGGTGGTGTATTGGTTGTGTACTGGTGGTGTAGTGTTCATGTACTGGTGGTGTATTAGTGGGGTAATTGTGGTGTAGTGGTGGTGTTCTGGTGGTGTATTGGTGATGCACTGGTGGTGTAGTGTTGATGTACTGGTGGTGTAGTGTTGATGTACTGGTGGTGTAGTGGTGGTGTAGTGTTGATGTACTGATGGTGTATTGTTGGTGTAGTGTTGATATACTTGTGGAGTACTGGTGGTGTAGTGTTGATGTACTGGTGGTGTAATGTTGGTGTAGTGCTGATGTACTGGTGGTGTAGTGGTGGTGTACTGGTGGTGTATTGGTGGTGTAGTGTTGATGTACTGGTGGTGTATTGTTGATGTACTGGTGGTGTAGTGGTGGTGTAGTGGTGGTGTAGTGGTGGTGTAGTGTTGATGTAGTGGTGATGTACTGGTAGTGTAGTGTTGATGTACTGCTGGTGTAGTAGTGGTGTAGTGTTGATGTACTGGTGGTTTAGTAGTGGTGTAGTGTTGATGTACTGGTGGCGTAGTGTTGATGTACTGGTTGTGTAGTGGTGGTTTACTGGTGCTGTATTGGTGGTGTACTGGTGCTGTAGTGTTGATGAACTGGTGGTGTATTGGTGGTGTACGGGTGGTGTAGTGTTCATGTACAGGCGGTGTATTGGTGGTGTACTGGTGGTGTAGTGGTGGTGTAGTGATGATGTAGTGTTGATGTACTGGTGCTGTAGTGGTGGTGTAGTGGTGGTGTAGTGGTGCTGTAGTGTTGATGTACTGGTGGTGAACTGGTGGTGTATTGGTGGTGCAGTGTTGATGTACTTGTGGTGTATTGGTGGTGTAATGGTGGTGTATTGGTGGTGTAGTTTTGATGTATTTGTGGTGTATTGGTGGTGTACTGGTGGTGTATTGGTGGTGTAGTTTTGATGTATTTGTGGTGTAGTGGTGGTGTAGTGGTGGTGCAGTGTTGATGTAGTGTTGGTGTACTGGTAGTGTAGTTGTGGTGTAGTGGTGGTGTACTGGTGGTGTATTGGTGGTGTATTGGTGGTGTACTGGTGGTTTATTTGTGGTGTATTGGTGGTGTACTGGTGGTGTATTGGTGGTGTACTTGTGGTGTACTGGTGGTTGTACTAGTGGTGTATTGGTGCTGTACTGGTGGTGTACTGGTGGTGTACTGGTGGTGCATTGGTGGTGTACTTGTGGTGTATTGGTGGTGTACTTGTGGTGTACTGGTCGTGTACTGGTGGTCTATTGGTGGTGTATTGGTGATGTATTGGTGATGTACTGGTGGTGTATTGGTGGTGTACTGGTGGTGTATTGGTGGGGTAGTGGTGGTGTAGTGGTGGTGTAGTGTTTATGTACTGGTGGTGTAGTGGTGGTGTAGTGTTGATGTACTGGTGGTGTAATCATGGGTACTGGTGATGTATTGGTGGTGTACTGCTGGTGTACTGGTGGTGTACTTGTGGTGTATTGGTGGTGTATTGGTGGTGTACTGATGGTGTACTGGTGGTGTATTGGTGGTGTATTGGTGGTGTAGTGTTGATGTACTTGTGGTGTAGGGTGGTGTACTGGTGGTGTAGTGTTGATGTACTGGTGGTGTAGTGTTGGTGTAGTGTTGATGTACTGGTGGTGTAGTGGTGGTGTACTGGTGGTGTATTGGTGGTGTAGTGTTGATGTACTGGTGGTGTATTGTTGATGTACTGGTGGTGTAGTGGTGGTGTAGTGGTGGTGTAGTGGTGGTGTAGTGTTGATGTACTGGTGGTGTAGTAGTGGTGTAGTGTTGATGTACTGGTGGCATAGTGTTGATGTACTGGTTGTGTAGTGGTGGTTTACTGGTGCTGTATTGGTGGTGTACTGGTGCTGTAGTGTTGATCAACTGGTGGTGTATTGGTGGTATACGGGTGGTGTAGTGTTCATGTACAGGCGGTGTATTGGTGGTGTACTGGTGGTGTAGTGGTGGTGTAGTGGTGATGTAGTGTTGATGTACTGGTGCTGTAGTGGTGGTGTAGTGGTGGTGTAGTGGTGCTGTAGTGTTGATGTACTGGTGGTGAACTGGTGGTGTATTGGTGGTGCAGTGTTGATGTACTTGTGGTGTATTGGTGGTGTACTGGTGGTGTATTGGTGGTGTAGTGTTGATGTATTTGTGGTGTAGTGGTGGTGTAGTGGTGGTGCAGTGTTGATGTAGTGTTGGTGTACTGGTAGTGTAGTTGTGGTGTAGTGGTGGTGTACTGGTGGTGTATTGGTGGTGTATTGGTGGTGTACTGGTGGTTTATTTGTGGTGTATTGGTGGTGTACTGGTGGTGTATTGGTGGTGTACTTGTGGTGTACTGGTGGTGTACTAGTGGTGTATTGGTGCTGTACTGGTGGTGTACTGGTGGTGTACTGGTGGTGCATTGGTGGTGTACTTGTGGTGCATTGGTGGTGTACTTGTGGTGTATTGGTGGTGTACTGGTCGTGTACTGGTGGTCTATTGGTGGTGTATTGGTGATGTATTGGTGATGTACTGGTGGTGTATTGGTGGTGTACTGGTGGTGTATTTGTGGGGAAGTGGTGGTGTAGTGGTGGTGTAGTGTTTATGTACTGGTGGTGTAGTGGTGGTCTAGTGTTGATGTACTGGTGGTGTAATCATGGGTACTGGTGATGTATTGGTGGTGTACTGCTGGTGTACTGGTGGTGTACTTGTGGTGTATTGGTGGTGTATTGGTGGTGTACTGGTGGTGTACTGGTGGTGTATTGGTGCTGTATTGGTGGTGTAGTGTTGATGTACTTGTGGTGTAGGGTGGTGTACTGATGGTGTAGTGTTGATGTACTGGTGGTGAAGTGGTGGTGTAGAGGTGGTGTATTGGTGGTGTATTGGTGGTGTAGTGTTGATGTACTGGTGGTGTAGTGTTGATGTACTGGTGGTGTAGTGGTGGTTGTATTGGTGGTGTACTGGTGGTGTATTGGTGGTGTACTGGTGGTGTAGTGTTGATGTACTGATGATTTATTGGTGGTGTACTGGTGGTGTAGTGTTGATGTACTGGTGGTGTATTGGTGGTGTACTGGTGGTGTAGTAGTGGTGTATTGGTGGTATACTGGTGGTGTAGTGTTGATGTACTGGTGGTGTAGTCGTGGCGTATTGTTGATGTACTGGTGGTGTGTACTAGTGATGGTTTACTGGTGCTGTATTGGTGGTGTACTGGTGCTGTAGTGTTGATGTACTGGTGGTGTATTGGTGGTGTACGGGTGGTGTAGTGTTCATGTACAGGTGGTGTATTGGTGGTGTACTGGTGGTGTATTGCTGGTGTAGTGGTGCTGTACTGTGGTGTATCAATGGTGTATTGGTGGTGTAGTGTTGATGTACTGGTGGTGTATTGGTGGTGTACTGGTGGAGTATTGCTGGTGTACTGGTGGTGTACTGGTGGTGTAGTGGTGGTGTATTGGTTGTGCATTGGTGGTGTACTGGTGGTGTGCTGTTGGTCTAGTGGTGGTGTAGTTGTGGTGTATTGGTGGTGTATTTGTGGTGTATTGGTGGTGTAGTGTTGATGTACTAGTGGTGTATTGGTGGTGTATTGGTGGTGTACTGGTGGTGTATTGGTGGTGTAGTGTTGATGTACTTGTGGTGTAGTGGTGGGGTAGAGGTGGTGTATTGGTGGTGTATTGGTGGTGTATTGGTGGTGTATTGGTGGTGTAGTGTTGAAGTACTTGTGGTGTAGTGTTGATGTACTGGTGGTGTAGTGGTGGTTGTAGTGGTGCTGTACTGGTGCTGTATTGGTGGTGTACTGGTGATGTAGTGTTGATGTACTAATGATGTATTGGTGATGTAGTGTTGATGTACTGGTGGTGTAGTGCTGGTGTAGTGGTGGTGTAGTGGTGGTGTAGTGTTGATGTAGTGGTGGTGTACTGGTAGTGTAGTGTTGATGTACTGGTGGTGTAGTGGTGGTGTAGTGTTGATGTACTGGTGGCGTAGTGTTGATGTACTGGTGGTGTAGTGTTGGGGTAGTGTTGATGTTCTGGAGGTGTAGTGGTGCTGTAGTAGTAGTGTTACGGGTGGATTATTGGTGGTGTACTGGTGGTTCAATGGTGGTGTATTGGTGGTATATTGGTGTTGTATTGTTGGTGTATTGGTGGGATAGTGGTGGTGTATTGGTGGTGTAGTGTTGATCTACTGGTGATGTACAGGTGGTGTATTGGTGGTGTACTGGTGGTGTATTGGTGGAGTATTGGTGGTGTACTGGTGGTAGTGGTGGTGTAGTGTTGATGTACTTGTAGTGTATTGGTGGTGTACTGGTGGTTTATTGGTGGTGTACTGGTGGTGTACTGGTGGTGTACTGGTGGTGTATTGGTGGTGTATCGGCGCAATATTGGTGGTGTATTGGTGGTCTTGCGTTGATGTATTGGTGGTGTATTGGTGATGTACTGGTGGTGTATTGGTGGTTTATTGGAGGTGTACTGGTGGTGTATATGTGGAGTATTGGTGGTGTACTGGTGGTGTAGTGGTGGTGTACTGGTGGTGTATTGGTGGTGTACTGGTGGTGTATTGGTGGTGTACTCGTGATGTATTGGTGGTGTTTTAGTGGTGTATTCGTTGCGTATTGGTGGTGTATTGATGGGGTATTGGTGATGTAGTGTTGATGCACTGGTGGTGTAGTGTTGATGTACTGGTGGTGTACTGGTGGTGTATTGGCGGTGTAGTGGTGGTGAACTTGTGGTGTAGTGTTGATGTACTGATGGTGTAGTGGTGGTGTACTGGTGCTCTATTGGTGGTGTACTGGTGGTGTATTGGTGGTGTACGAGTGGTGTAGTGTTCATGTACAGGTGGTGTATTGGTGGTGTACTGGAGGTGTAGTGGTGGTGTAGTGGTGATGTAGTGTTGATGTACTGGTGCTGTAGTGGTGGTGTAGTGGTGGTGTAGTGGTGCTGTAGTGTTGATGTACTGGTCGTGTACTGGTGGTGTATTGGTGGTGCACTGGTGGTGTATTGGTGGTGTAGTGTTGATGTATTGGTGGTGTATTGGTCGTGTAGTGTTGATATACTGGTGGTGTAGTGTTGATGTACTGGTGGTGTAGTCGTGGTGTAGTGTTGATGTACTGGTGGTGTAGTGTTGATGTACTGGTGGTGTACTGGTGGCGTAGTGTTGATGTACTGGTGGTGTACTGGTCGTGTATTGGTGGTGTACTGGTGGTGTATTGGTGGTGCATAGGTGGTGTATTGGTGGTGTAGTGTTGATGTACTGGTGGTGTATTGGTCGTGTAGTGTTGATATACTGGTGGTGTAGTGTTGATGTACTGGTGGTGTACTGTTGATGTACTGGTGGTCTATTAGTGGTGTATTGGTTGTGTACTCGTGATGTATTGGTGGTGTTTTAGTGGTGTATTAGTTGCGTATTGGTGGTGTATTGATGGGGTATTGGTGATGTAGTGTTGATGCACTGGTGGTGTAGTGTTGATGTACTGGTGGTGTACTGGTGGTGTATTGGCGGTGTATTGGTGGTGTACTGATGGTGTATTAATGGTGTACTGGTGCTGTAGTGGCGATGTAGTGGAGGTGTAGTGGTGCTGTAATTTTGATGTACTGGTGGTGTACTGGTGGCATATTGGTGGTGCAGTGTTGATGTACTGGTGGTGCAGTGGTGGTGTAGTGGTGGTGTAGTAGTGGTATAGTGTTGATGTACTGGTGGTGTATTGGTGGTGTAGTGTTTATGTACTGGTGGTGTAGTGGTGGTGTAGTGTTGATGTACTGGTGGTGTAATCATGGGTACTGGTGATGTATTGGTGGTGTACTGCTGGTGTACTGGTGGTGTACTTGTGGTGTATTGGTGGTGTATTGGTGGTGTACTGGTGGTGTACTGGTGGTGTATTGGTGCTGTATTGGTGGTGTAGTGTTGATGTACTTGTGGTGTAGTGTTGATGTACTGGTGGTGTAGTGTTGATGTACTGGTGGTGTAGTGGTGGTGTACTGGTGGTGTATTGGTGGTGTAGTGTTGATGTACTGGTGGTGTATTGTTGATGTACTGGTGGTGTAGTGGTGGTGTAGTGGTGGTGTAGTGGTGGTGTAGTGGTGGTGTAGTATTGATGTAGTGGTGATGTACTGGTAGTGTAGTGTTGATGTACTGCTGGTGTAGTAGTGGTGTAGTGTTGATGTACTGGTGGTTTAGTAGTGGTGTAGTGTTGATGTACTGGTGGCGTAGTGTTGATGTACTGGTTGTGTAGTGGTGGTTTACTGGTGCTGTATTGGTGGTGTACTGGTGCTGTAGTGTTGATGAACTGGTGGTGTATTGGTGGTGTACGGGTGGTGTATTGTTCATGTACAGGCGGTGTATTGGTGGTGTACTGGTGGTGTAGTGGTGGTGTAGTGGTGATGTAGTGTTGATGTACTGGTGCTGTAGTGGTGGTGTAGTGGTGGTGTAGTGGTGCTGTAGTGTTGATGTACTGGTGGTGAACTGGTGGTGTATTGGTGGTGCAGTGTTGATGTACTTGTGGTGTATTGGTGGTGTACTGGTGGTGTATTGGTGGTGTAGTTTTGATGTATTTGTGGTGTAGTGGTGGTGTAGTGGTGGTGCAGTGTTGATGTAGTGTTGGTGTACTGGTAGTGTAGTTGTGGTGTAGTGGTGGTGTACTGGTGGTGTATTGGTGGTGTATTGGTGGTGTACTGGTGGTTTATTTGTGGTGTATTGGTGGTGTACTGGTGGTGTATTGGTGGTGTACTTGTGGTGTACTGGTGGTTGTACTAATGGTGTATTGGTGCTGGACTGGTGGTGTACTGGTGGTGTACTGGTGGTGCATTGGTGGTGTACTTGTGGTGTATTGGTGGTGTACTTGTGGTGTACTGGTCGTGTACTGGTGGTCTATTGGTGGTGTATTGGTGATGTATTGGTGATGTACTGGTGGTGTATTGGTGGTGTACTGGTGGTGTATTGGTGGGGTAGTGGTGGTGTATTGGTGGTGTACTCGTGATGTATTGGTGGTGTTTTAGTGGTGTATTCGTTGCGTATTGGTGGTGTATTGATGGGGTATTGGTGATGTAGTGTTGATGCACTGGTGGTGTAGTGTTGATGTACTGGTGGTGTACTGGTGGTGTATTGGCGGTGTAGTGGTGGTGAACTTGTGGTGTAGTGTTGATGTACTGATGGTGTAGTGGTGGTGTACTGGTGCTCTATTGGTGGTGTACTGGTGGTGTATTGGTGGTGTACTGGAGGTGTAGTGGTGGTGTAGTGGTGATGTAGTGTTGATGTACTGGTGCTGTAGTGGTGGTGTAGTGGTGGTGTAGTGGTGCTGTAGTGTTGATGTACTGGTCGTGTACTGGTGGTGTATTGGTGGTGCAGTGTTGATGTACTGGTGGTGTATTGGTGGTGTACTGGTTGTGTATTGGTGGTGTAGTGTTGATGTATTGGTGGTGTAGTGGTGGTGTAGTGGTGGTGTAGTGTTGATGTAGTGGTGGTGTACTGGTAGTGTAGTGGTGGTGTAGTGGTGGTGTACTGTTGATGTACTGGTGGTCTATTAGTGGTGTATTGGTGATGTATTGGTGGTGTATTGGTGGTCTATTGGTGGTGTACTTGTGCTTTATTTCTGGTGTACTGGTGGTGTATTGGTGGTGTATTGTTTGTGTAGTGTTGATGTATTGGTTGTGTAGTGTCGATATACTCGTGGTGTGTTGGTGGTGTACTGGTGGTGTAGTGTTGATGTACTGGTGGTGTATTGTTGATGTACTGGTGGTGTAGTGGTGGTGTAGTGGTGGTGTAGTGGTGGTGTAGTGTTGATGTAGTGGTGATGTACTGGTAGTGTAGTGTTGATGTACTGGTGGTGTAGTAGTGGTGTAGTGTTGATGTACTGGTGGCGTAGTGTTGATGTACTGGTGGTGTAGTGGTGGTGTAGTGTTGATGTACTGGTGGCGTAGTGTTGATGTACTGGTGGTGTAATGGTGATGTACTGGTGCTGTATTGATGGTGTACTGGTGGTGTAATGGTGATGTACTGGTGCTGTATTGATGGTGTACTGGTGCTGTAGTGTTGATGAACTGGTGGTGTATTGGTGGTGTACGGGTGGTGTAGTGTTCATGTACAGGTGGTGTATTGGTGGTGTACTGGTGGTGTAGTGGTGGTGTAGTGGTGATGTAGTGTTGATGTACTGTTGCTGTAGTGGTGGTGTAGTGGTGGTGTAGTGGTGCTGTAGTGTTGATGTACTGGTGGTGTACTGGTGGTGTATTGGTGCTGTAGTGTTGATGTATTGGTGGTGTAGTGGTGGTGTAGTGGTGGTGCAGTGTTGATGTAGTGGTGGTGTACTGGTAGTGTAGTTGTGGTTTAGTGGTGGTGTACTGGTGGTGTATTGGTGGTGTATTGCTGGTGTACTGGTGGTTTATTTGTGGTATACTGGTGGTGTATTGGTGGTGTATTGGTTGCGTAGTGTTGATGTATTGGTTGTGTAGTGTCGATATACTCGTGGTGTATTGGTGGTGTACTGGTGGTGTATTGGTGGTGTACTTGTGGTGTACTGGTGGTGTACTAGTGGTGTATTGGTGCTGTACTGTTGGTGTACTGGTGGTGTACTGGTGGTGCATTGGTGGTGTACTAGTGGTGTATTGGTGGTGTACTGGTGGTGTACTGGTCGTGTACTGGTGGTGTATTGGTGGTGTATTGGTGATGTATTGGTGATGTACTGGTGGTGTATTGGTGGTGTACTGGTGGTGTATTGGTGGGGCAGTGGTGGTGTAGTGGTGGTGTAGTGTTTATGTACTGGTGGTGTAGTGGTGGTGTAGTGTTGATGTACTGGTGGTGTAATCATGGGTACTGGTGATGTATTGGTGGTGTACTGCTGGTGTACTGGTGGTGTACTGGTGGTGTATTGGTGGTGTATTGGTGGTGTACTGGTGGTGTACTGGTGGTGTATTGGTGGTGTATTGGTGGTGTAGTGTTGATGTACTGGTGCTGTATTGGTGATGTACTGGTGGAGTACTGCTGGTGTACTGGTGGTGTACAGGTGGTGTAGTGGTGGTGTATTGGTGGGGTAGAGGTGGTGTATTGGTGGTGTATTTGTGGTGTAGTGTTGAAGTACTTGTGGTGTAGTGTTGATGTACTGGTGGTGTAGTGGTGGTTGTAGTGGTGCTGTACTGGTGGTGTATTGGTGGTGTACTGGTGATGTAGTGTTGATGTACTGATGATGTATTGGTGATGTAGTGTTGATGTACTGGTGGTGTAGTGGTGGTGTAGTGGTGGTGTAGTGGTGGTGTAGTGGTGGTGTACTGGTAGTGTAGTGTTGATGTACTGGTGGTGTAGTGGTGGTGTAGTGTTGATGTACTGGTGGCGTAGTGTTGATGTACTGGTGGTGTAGTGGTGGTGTAGTGTTGATGTTCTGGAGGTGTAGTGGTGCTGTAGTAGTAGTGTTACGGGTGGATTATTGGTGGTGTACTGGTGGTTCAATGGTGGTGTATTGGTGGTATATTGGTGTTGTATTGTTGGTGTATTGGTGGTGTAGTGTTGATCTACTGGTGATGTACTGGTGGTGTATTGGTGGTGTACTGGTGGTGTATTGGTGGAGTATTGGTGGTGTACTGGTGGTAGTTGTGGTGTAGTTTTGATGTACTGGTAGTGTATTCGTGGTGTACTGGTGGTGTATTGGTGGTGTACGAGTGGTGTACTGGTGGTGTACTGGTGGTGTATTGGTGGTGTATCGGTGCAATACTGGTGGTGTATTGGTGGTCTAGTGTTGATGTATTGGTGGTGTATTGGTGATGTACTGGTGGTGTATTGGTGGTTTATTGGAGGTGTACTGGTGGTGTATTTTTGGAGTATTGGTGGTGTACTGGTGGTGTAGTGGTGGTGTGCTGGTGGTGTATTGGTGGTGTACTGGTGGTGTATTTGTGGTGTAGTGGTTCTATTTTGATGGTGTATTGGTGGTGTACTGGTGGTGTATTGGTGGTGTACTCGTGATGTATTGGTGGTGTTTTAGTGGTGTATTGGTTGCGTATTGGTGGTGTATTGATGGGGTATTGGTGATGTAGTGTTGATGCACTGGTGGTGTAGTGTTGATGTACTGGTGGTGTACTGGTGGTGTATTGGCGGTGTAATGGTGGTGAACTGGTGGTGTAGTGTTGATGTACTGGTGGTGTAGTGGTGGTGTACTGGTGCTGTATTGGTGGTGTACTGGTGCTGTAGTGTTGATGAACTAGTGGTGTATTGGTGGTGTAAAGGGTGGTGTAGTGTTCATGTACAGGTGGTGTATTGGTGGTGTACTGGTGGTGTAGTGGTGGTGTAGTGGTGATGTAGTGTTGATGTACTGGTGCTGTAGTGGTGGTGTAGTGGTGGTGTAGTGGTGATGTAGTGTTGATGTACTGGTGGTGTACTGGTGGTGTATTGGTGGTGCAGTGTTGATGTACTTGTGGTGTATTGGTGGTGTACTGTTGGTGTATTGGTGGTGTAGTGTTGATGTATTGGTGGTGTAGTGGTGGTGTAGTGGTGGTGCAGTGTTGATGTAGTGGTGGTGTACTGGTAGTGTAGTGGTGGTGTAGTGGTGGTGTACTGGTGGTGTTTTGGTGGTGTATTGGTGGTGTAGTGTTGATGTATTGGTTGTGTAGTGTCGATATACTCGTGGTGTGTTGGTGGTGTACTGGTGGTGTAGTGTTGATGTACTGGTGGTGTATTGGTGGTGTACTGGTCGTGTATTGGTGGTGTACTTGTGGTGTACTGGTGGTGTACTAGTGGTGTATTGGTGGTGTACTGGTGGTGTACTGGTGGTGTACTGGTGGTGCATTGGTGGTGTACTAGTGGTGTATTAGTGGTGTAATGGTGGTGTATTGGTGGTGTATTTGCGGCGTATTGGTGGTGTACTGGTGGTATATTGGTGGTGTACTGGTGGCGTATTGGTAGGGTAATGGTGGTGTAGTAGTGGTGTAGTGTTTATGTACTGGTGGTGTAGTGGTGGTGTAGTGTGGATGTACTGGTGGTGTAATAATGGTGTACTGGTGATGTATTGGTGGTGTACTGCTGGTGTACTGGTGGTGTACTGGTGGTGTAGTGGTGGTGTATTGGTGGTGTACTGGTGGTGTATTGGTGGTGTAGTATTGATGTACTGGTGGTGTGCTGGTGGTGTAGTGTTGATGTACTGGTGGTGTAGTGTTGATGTATTGGTGGTGTACTGGTGGTGTATTGGTGGTGTAGTGTTGATGTACTGGTGGTGTAGTGGTGGTGAACTGGTGCTGTAGTGTTTATGTACTGGTGGTGTAGTGGTGGTGTAATGGTGGTGTAATGGTGGTGTAGTGTTGATGTACTGGTGGTGTACTGGAGGTGTATTGGTGGTGTAATGGTGGTGTAGTGTTGATGTACTGGTGGGGTACTGGTGGTATATTGGTGATGTAGTGTTGATCTACTGGTGGTGTAGTGTTGATGTACTGGTGGTGTAATGGTGGAGTATTGGTGGTGTACTGGTGTTAGTGCTGGTGTAGTGTTGATGTACTGGTGGTGTAGTGGTGGTGTAATGGTGGTGTATTGGTGCTGTAGTGTTGATGTACTGGTTGTATATTGGTGATGTAGTGTTGATGTACTTGTGGTGTAGTGTTGATGTACTGGTGGTGTATTGGTGGAGTATTGGTGGTGTACTGGTGGTAGTGGTGGTGTAGTGTTGATCTACTGGTTGTGTACTGCTGGTGTATTGGTGGTGTACTGGTGGTGTATTGGTGGAGTATTGATGGTGTACTGGTGGTAGTGGTGGTGTAGTGTTGATGTACTGCTAGTGTATTCGTGTTGTAGTGGTGGTGTACTGGTGCTGTATTGGTGGTGTACTGGTGCTGTAGTGTTGATGTACTGGTGGTGTATTGGTGGTGTACGGGTGGTGTAGTGTTCATGTACAGGTGGTGTACTGGTGGTGTACTGGTGGTGTATTGGTGGTGTATTGGTGGTGTATTGGTGGTGTAGTGTTGATGTACTGGTGGTGTAGTGTTGATGTATTGGTGGTGTACTGGTGGTGTATTGGTGGTGTAGTGTTGAGGTACTGGTGCTGTAGTGTTTATGTACTGGTGGTGTAGTGTTGATGTACTGGTGGTATATTGGTGATGTAGTGTTGATCTACTGGTGGTGTAGTGTTGATGTACTGGTGCTGTAATGGTGGAGTATTGGTGGTGTACTGGTGGTAGTGCTGGTGTAGTGTTGATGTACTGGTGGTGTAGTGGTGGTGTAATGGTGGTGTATTGGTGCTGTAGTGTTGATGTACTGGTGGTATATTGGTGATGTAGTGTTGATGTACTTGTGGTGTAGTGTTGATGTACTGGTGGTGTATTGGTGGAGTATTGGTGTTGTATTGCTGGTAGTGGTGGTGTAGTGTTGATCTACTGGTGGTGTACTGGTGGTGTATTGGTGGTGTACTGGTGGTGTATTGGTGGTGTATTGGTGGTGTAGTGTTGATGTACTGGTGGTGTAGTGGTGGTGTATTGGTGGTGCAGTTTTGATGTACTGGTGGTGTAGTGGTGGTGTAGTGTTGATGTACTGGTGGTGTAGTGGTGGTGTACTGGTGGTGTACTGGTGGTGTATTGGTGGTGTAATGTTGATGTACTGGTGGTGTAGCGGTGGTGTAGTGGTGGTGTAGTGTTGATGTAGTGGTGGTGTAGTGGTGATGTAGTGTTGATGTACTGGTGCTGTAGTGGTAGTGTAGTGGTGGTGTGTTGGTGCTGTAGTGTTGATCTACTGGTGGTGTACTGGTGGTGTATTGGTGGTGCAGTGTTGATGTACTGGTGGTGTATTGGTGGTGTACTGGTAGTGTATTGGTGGTGTACTGTTGATGTACTGGTTGTGTAGTGGTGGTGTAGTGGTGGTGTAGTGTTGATGTAGTGGTGGTGTACTGGTAGTGCAGTGGTGGTGTAGTGGTGGTGTACTGTTGATGTAATGGTGGTCTATTAGTGGTGTATTGGTGACGTACTGGTGGTGTATTGGTGGTGAATTGGTGGTGTAGTGGTGGTGTATTTGTCGTGTACTGGTTGTGTATTGGTGGTGTATTGGTTGCGTAGTGTTGATGTATTGGTTGTGTAGTGTCGATATACTCGTGGTGTGTTGCTGGTGTACTGGTGGTGTATTGGTGGTGTACTTGTGGTGTACTGGTGGTGCATTGGTGGTGTACTGGTGGTGTATTGGTGGTGTACTGGTGGTGTATTGGTGGTGTATTGGTGGTGTAGTGTTGATGTACTGGTGGTGTATTGGTAGTGTACTGGTGGTGTATTGGTGGTGTACTTGTGGTGTACTGGTGGTGCATTGGTGGTGTACTGGTGGTGTATTGGTGGTGTACTGGTGGTGTATTGGTGGTGTATTGGTGGTGTAGTGTTGATGTACTGGTGGTGTATTGGTGGTGTATTGGTGGTGTACTGGTGGTGTATTGGTGGTGTAGTGTTGATGTACTGGTAGTGTACTGGTGGTGTATTGGTGGTGTAGTGTTGATGTACTGGTGGTGCATTGGTGGTTTATTGGTGGCGTACTGGTGGTGTCGTTGTGGTGTACTGGTGGTGTATTGGTGGTGTACTGGTGGTGTATTGGTGGTGTAGTGGTTCTATATTGGTGGTGTATTGGTGGTGTACTGGTGGTGTATTGGTGGTGTACTCGTGGTGTATCGGTGTTGTTTTAGTGGTGAATTGGTTGCGTATTGGTGGTGTATTGATGGGGTATTGGTGATGTTGTGTTGATGTACTGGTGGTGTAGTGTTGATGTACTGGTGGTGTACTGGTGGTGTATTGGTGGTTTAGTTTTGATGTACTGGTGGTGTAGTGGTGGTGAACTGCTGGTGTAGTGTTGATGTACCGGTGGTGTAGTGGTGGTGTAATGGTGGTTTATTGGTGGTGTAGTGTTGATGTACTGGTGGTATATTGGTGATGTAGTGTTGATCTACTGGTGGTGTAGTGTTGATGTACTGGTGGTGTAGTGGTGGTGTACTGGTGCTGTATTGCTGGTGTACTGGTGGTGTATTGGTGGTGTAAAGGGTGGTGTAGTGTTCATGTACAGGTGGTGTATCGAGGGTGTACTGGTGGTGTAGTGGTGGTGTAGTGGTATGTAGTGTTGATGTACTGGTGCTGTAGTGGTGGTGTAGTGGTGGTGTAGTGGTGATGTAGTGTTGATGTACTGGTGGTGTACTGGTGGTGTATTGGTGGTGCAGTGTTGATGTATTGGTGGTGTAGTGGTGGTGTAGTGGTGGTGCAGTGTTGATGTAGTGGTGGTGTACTGGTAGTGTAGTGGTGGTGTAGTGGTGGTGTACTGGTGGTGTTTTGGTGGTGTATTGGTGGTGTACTGGTGGTTTATTTGTGGTGTACAGGTGGTGTATTGGTGGTGTATTGGTTGCGTAGTGTTGATGTATTGGTTGTGTAGTGTCGATATACTCGTGGTGTGTTGGTGGTGTACTGGTGGTGTAGTGTTGATGTACTGGTGGTGTATTGGTGGTGTACTGGTGGTGTATTGGTGGTGTACTTGTGGTGTACTGGTGGTGTACTAGTGGTGTACTGGTGGTGCATTGGTGGTGTACTAGTGGTGTATTGGTGGTGTACTGGTGGTGTACTGGTCGTGTACTGGTGGTGTATTGGTGGTGTATTGGTGATGTATTGGTGATGTACTGGTGGTGTACTGGTGGTGTACTGGTGGTGTATTGGTGGGGTAGTGGTGGTGTAGTGGTGGTGTAGTGTTTATGTACTGGTGGTGTAGTGGTGGTGTAGTGTTGATGTACTGGTGGTGTAATCATGGCGTACTGGTGATGTACTGGTGGTGTACTGCTGGGGTACTGGTGGTGTACGGGTTGTGTATTGGTGGTGTATTGGTGGTGTACTGATGGTGTATTGGTGGTGTAGTGTTGATGTACTGGTGTTGTACTGGTGGTGTATTGGTGGTGTATTTGTGGTGTAGTGTTGATGTACTTGTGGTGTAGTGGTGGTGTACTGGTGGTGTAGTGTTGATGTACTGGTGGTGTAGTGGTGGTGTAGAGGTGGTGTATTGGTGGTGTATTGGTGGTGTTGTGTTGATGTACTGGTGGTGTAGTGTTGATGTACTGGTGGTGTAGTGGTGGTTGTATTGGTGGTGTACTGGTGGAGTATTGGTGGTGTACTGGTGGTGTATTGTTGATGTACTGGTGGTGTAGTGGTGGTGTACTGGTGGTGTAGTACTTGTGTATTGGTGGTATACTGGTGGTGTAGTGTTGATGTACTGGTGGTGTAGTCGTGGCGTATTGTTGATGTACTGGTGGTGTGTACTAGTGATGTACTAGTGGTGGTTTACTGGTGCTGTATTGGTGGTGTACTGTTGGTGTACTGGTGGTGTAGTGTTGATGTACTGGTGGTGTAGTGTTGATGTACTGGTGGTGTAGTGGTGGTGTACTGGTGGTGTATTGGTGATGTATTGGTGGTGTAGTGTTGATGTACTTGTGGTGTATTGTTGATGTACTGGTGGTGTAGTGGTGGTGTACTGGTGGTGTATTGGTGGTGTACTGGTGGTGTAGTGTTGATGTACTGGTGGTGTATTGGTGGTGTACTGGTGGTGTAATGTTGATGTACTGGTGGTGTACTGGTGGTGTATTGGTGGTATACTGGTGGTGTATTGGTGGTGTAGTGTTGATGTACTGGTGGTGTAGTGGTGGTGTAGTGGTGGTGTAGTCTTGATGTAGTGGGGGTGTACTGGTTGTGTAGTGTTGATGTACTGGTGGTGTAGTGGTGGTGTAGTGCTGGTGTAGTGTTGATGTACTGGTGGCGTAGTGTTGATGTACTGGTGGTGTAGTGGTGGTGTAGTGTGGATGTTCTGGAGGTGTAGTGGTGGTGTTACGGGTGGAGTATTGGTGGTGTACTGTTGATGTATTGGTGGTCTATTAGTGGTGTATTGCTGATGTACGGGTGGTGTATTGGTGGTGTATTGGTGGTGTACTGGTGGTGTATTGGTGGTGTATTGTTGATGTATTGGTGGTGTAGTGTCGATATACTCGTGGTGTGTTGGTGGTGTACTGGTCGTGTAGTGTTGATGTACTCGTGGTGTATTGGTGGGGTACTGCTGGTGTATTAGTGGTGTACTGGTGATTGGTGGTGTACTGGTGGTGTACTGGTGGTGTATTTTTGGTGTAGTGTTGATGTATTGGTGGTATATTAGTGGTGTATTGGTAATGTACTGGTGGTGTATTGGTGGTGTACTGATGGTGTATTGGTGGTATACTGGTGGTGTAGTGGTGGTGTATTAGTGGGGTAGTGGTGGTGTAGTGTTGATGTACTGGTGGTGTATTGATGGTGTACTGGTGGTGTATTGGTGGTGTACTGGTGGTGTACTGGTGGTGTACTGGTGGTGTATTGGTGGTGTATTGATGGTGTACTGGTGGTGTATTGGTGGAGTATTGGTGGTGTACTGGTGGTGGGTGGTGGTGTAGTGGTTGTATATTGGTGGTGTAGTGGTGGTGTATTGGTGGTTTATTGGTGGTATACTGGTGGTGTACTGGTGGTGTATTAGTGGTGTATTGGTGATGTAGTGTTGATGTACTGGTGGTGTAGTGTTGATGTACTGGTAGTGTAGTGTTGATGTACTGGTGGTGTAGTGATCACGTAGTAGTGGTGTACTGGTGGTGTATTGGTAGTGTACTGGTCGTGTAGTGTTGATGTACTGGTGGTGTACTGGTGGTGTAGTGTTGATGTACTGGTGGTGTATTGGTGGTGTATTGGTGGTGTACTGGTGGTGTACTGGTGGTGTATTGGTGATGTATTGGTGGTGTAGTGTTGATGTACTGGTGGTGTATTGTTGATGTACTGGTGGTGTAGTGTTGATGTACTGGTGGTGTATTGGTGGTGTACTGGTGGTTTAGTGGTAGTGTATTGGTGTTTTACTGGTGGTGTAGTGTTGATGTACTGGTGGTGTACTGGTGGTGTATTGGTGGTGTAGTGTTGATGTACTGGTGGTGTAGTGGTGGTGTAGTGGTGGTGTAGTGTTGATGTAGTGGTGGTGTACTGGTTGTGTAGTGTTGATGTACTGGTGGTGTAGTGGTGGCGTAGTGCTGGTGTAGTGTTGATGTACTGGTGGCGTAGTGTTGATGTACTGGTGGTGTAGTGGTGGTGTAGTGTGGATGTTATGGAGGTGTAGTGGTGGTGTAGTGGTGGTGTATTGGTGGTGTTACGGGTGGAGTATTGGTGGTGTACTGTTGATGTATTGGTGGTCTATTAGTGGTGTATTGCTGATGTACGGGTGGTGTATTGGTGGTGTATTGGTGGTGTACTGGTGGTGTATTGGTGGTGTATTGTTGATGTATTGGTGGTGTAGTGTCGATATACTCGTGGTGTGTTGGTGGTGTACTGGTGCTGTAGTGTTGATGAACTGGTGGTGTATTGGTGGTGTACGAGTGGTGTAGTGTTCATGTACAGGTGGTGTATTGGTGGTGTACTGGAGGTGTAGTGGTGGTGTAGTGGTGATGTAGTGTTGATGTACTGGTGGTGTAGTGGTGGTGTAGTGGTGGTGTAGTGGTGCTGTAGTGTTGATGTACTGGTGGTGTACTGGTGGTGTATTGGTGGTGCAGTGTTGATGTACTGGTGGTGTATTGGTGGTGTACTGGTGGTGTATTGGTGGTGTAGTGGTGATGTATTGGTGGTGTAGTGGTGGTGTAGTGGTGGTGTAGTGTTGATGTAGTGGTGGTGTACTGGTAGTGTAGTGGTGGTGTAGTTGTGGTGTACTGTTGATGTACTGGTGGTCTATTAGTGGTGTATTGGTGGTGTATTGGTGGTGTACTTGTGGTTTATTTGTGGTGTACTGGTGGTGTATTGGTGGTGTATTGGTTGCGTAGTGTTGATGTATTGGTTGTGTAGTGTCGATATACTCGTGGTGTTTTGGTGGTGTACTGGTGGTGTAGTGTTGATGTACTGGTGCTGTATTAGTGGTGTACTGGTGGTGCATTGGTGGTGTACTAGTGGTGTATTGGTGGTGTACTGGTGGTGTAATGGTCGTGTACTGGTGGTGTATTGATGGTGTACTGGTGGTGTATTGGTGGGGTAGTGGTTGTGTAGAGGTGGTGTAGTGTTTATGTACTGGTGGTGTAGTGGTGGTGTAGTGTTGATGTACTGGTGGTGTAATCATGGTGTACTGGTGATGTATTGGTGGTGTACTGCTGGTGTACTGGTGGTGTACTGGTGGTGTATTGGTGGTGTATTGGTGGTGTACTGGTGGTTTATTGGTGGTGTAGTATTGATGTACTGGTGGTGTACTGGTGGTGTATTGGTGGTGTAGTATTGATGTACTTGTGGTGTAGTGGTGGTGTACTGGTGGTGTAGTGTTGATGTACTGGTGGTGTAGATGTGGTGTATTGGTGGTGTATTGGTGGTGTAGTGTTGATGTACTGGTGGTGTAGTGTTGATGTACTGGTGGTGTAGTGGTGGTTGTAGTGGTGGTGTACTGGTGGTGTATTGGTGGTGTACTGGTGGTGTAGTGTTGATGTACTGATGATGTATTGGTAGTGTACTGGTGTTGTAGTGTTGATGTACTGGTGGCGTATTGGTGGTGTACTGGTGGTGTAGTTGTGGTGTATTGGTGGTATACTGGTGGTGTAGTGTTGATGTATTGGTGATGTAGTGTTGATGTACTGGTGGTGTACTGGTGGTGTATTGGTGGTGTACTGGTGGTGTAGTAGTGGTGTATTGGTAGTATACTGGTGGTGTAGTGTTGATGTACTGGTGGTGTAGTCGTGGTGTAGTGTTGATGTACTGGTGGTGTAGTGTTGATGTACTGGTGGTGTACTGGTGGCGTAGTGTTGATGTACTGGTGGTGTACTGGTGGTGTATTGGTGGTGTACTGGTGGTGTATTGGTGGTGCACAGGTGGTGTATTGGTGGTGTAGTGTTGATGTACTGGTGGTGTATTGGTCGTGTAGTGTTGATATACTGGTGGTGTAGTGTTGATGTACTGGTGGTGTACTGTTAATGTACTGGTGGTCTATTAGTGGTGGTGTAGTGGTGGTGTAGTAGTGGTATAGTGTTGATGTACTGGTGGTGTATTGGTGGTGTAGTGTTTATGTACTGGTGGTGTAGTCGTCGTGTAGTAGTGGTGTACTGGTGGTGTATTGGTTGTGTACTGGTGGTGTAGTGTTCATGTACTGGTGGTGTATTAGTGGGGTAATTGTGGTGTAGTGGTGGTGTTCTGGTGGTGTATTGGTGATGCACTGGTGGTGTAGTGTTGATGTACTGGTGGTGTAGTGTTGATGTACTGGTGGTGTAGTGGTGGTGTAGTGTTGATGTACTGATGGTGTATTGTTGGTGTAGTGTTGATATACTTGTGGAGTACTGGTGGTGTAGTGTTGATGTACTGGTGGTGTAATGTTGGTGTAGTGCTGATGTACTGGTGGTGTAGTGGTGGTGTACTGGTGGTGTATTGGTGGTGTAGTGTTGATGTACTGGTGGTGTATTGTTGATGTACTGGTGGTGTAGTGGTGATGTAGTGGTGGTGTAGTGGTGGTGTAGTGTTGATGTAGTGGTGATGTACTGGTAGTGTAGTGTTGATGTACTGCTGGTGTAGTAGTGGTGTAGTGTTGATGTACTGGTGGTTTAGTAGTGGTGTAGTGTTGATGTACTGGTGGCGTAGTGTTGATGTACTGGTTGTGTAGTGGTGGTTTACTGGTGCTGTATTGGTGGTGTACTGGTGCTGTAGTGTTGATGAACTGGTGGTGTATTGGTGGTGTACGGGTGGTGTAGTGTTCATGTACAGGCGGTGTATTGGTGGTGTACTGGTGGTGTAGTGGTGGTGTAGTGATGATGTAGTGTTGATGTACTGGTGCTGTAGTGGTGGTGTAGTGGTGGTGTAGTGGTGCTGTAGTGTTGATGTACTGGTGGTGAACTGGTGGTGTATTGGTGGTGCAGTGTTGATGTACTTGTGGTGTATTGGTGGTGTAATGGTGGTGTATTGGTGGTGTAGTTTTGATGTATTTGTGGTGTATTGGTGGTGTACTGGTGGTGTATTGGTGGTGTAGTTTTGATGTATTTGTGGTGTAGTGGTGGTGTAGTGGTGGTGCAGTGTTGATGTAGTGTTGGTGTACTGGTAGTGTAGTTGTGGTGTAGTGGTGGTGTACTGGTGGTGTATTGGTGGTGTATTGGTGGTGTACTGGTGGTTTATTTGTGGTGTATTGGTGGTGTACTGGTGGTGTATTGGTGGTGTACTTGTGGTGTACTGGTGGTTGTACTAGTGGTGTATTGGTGCTGTACTGGTGGTGTACTGGTGGTGTACTGGTGGTGCATTGGTGGTGTACTTGTGGTGTATTGGTGGTGTACTTGTGGTGTACTGGTCGTGTACTGGTGGTCTATTGGTGGTGTATTGGTGATGTATTGGTGATGTACTGGTGGTGTATTGGTGGTGTACTGGTGGTGTATTGGTGGGGTAGTGGTGGTGTAGTGGTGGTGTAGTGTTTATGTACTGGTGGTGTAGTGGTGGTGTAGTGTTGATGTACTGGTGGTGTAATCATGGGTACTGGTGATGTATTGGTGGTGTACTGCTGGTGTACTGGTGGTGTACTTGTGGTGTATTGGTGGTGTATTGGTGGTGTACTGATGGTGTACTGGTGGTGTATTGGTGGTGTATTGGTGGTGTAGTGTTGATGTACTTGTGGTGTAGGGTGGTGTACTGGTGGTGTAGTGTTGATGTACTGGTGGTGTAGTGTTGGTGTAGTGTTGATGTACTGGTGGTGTAGTGGTGGTGTACTGGTGGTGTATTGGTGGTGTAGTGTTGATGTACTGGTGGTGTATTGTTGATGTACTGGTGGTGTAGTGGTGGTGTAGTGGTGGTGTAGTGGTGGTGTAGTGTTGATGTACTGGTGGTGTAGTAGTGGTGTAGTGTTGATGTACTGGTGGCATAGTGTTGATGTACTGGTTGTGTAGTGGTGGTTTACTGGTGCTGTATTGGTGGTGTACTGGTGCTGTAGTGTTGATCAACTGGTGGTGTATTGGTGGTATACGGGTGGTGTAGTGTTCATGTACAGGCGGTGTATTGGTGGTGTACTGGTGGTGTAGTGGTGGTGTAGTGGTGATGTAGTGTTGATGTACTGGTGCTGTAGTGGTGGTGTAGTGGTGGTGTAGTGGTGCTGTAGTGTTGATGTACTGGTGGTGAACTGGTGGTGTATTGGTGGTGCAGTGTTGATGTACTTGTGGTGTATTGGTGGTGTACTGGTGGTGTATTGGTGGTGTAGTGTTGATGTATTTGTGGTGTAGTGGTGGTGTAGTGGTGGTGCAGTGTTGATGTAGTGTTGGTGTACTGGTAGTGTAGTTGTGGTGTAGTGGTGGTGTACTGGTGGTGTATTGGTGGTGTATTGGTGGTGTACTGGTGGTTTATTTGTGGTGTATTGGTGGTGTACTGGTGGTGTATTGGTGGTGTACTTGTGGTGTACTGGTGGTGTACTAGTGGTGTATTGGTGCTGTACTGGTGGTGTACTGGTGGTGTACTGGTGGTGCATTGGTGGTGTACTTGTGGTGCATTGGTGGTGTACTTGTGGTGTATTGGTGGTGTACTGGTCGTGTACTGGTGGTCTATTGGTGGTGTATTGGTGATGTATTGGTGATGTACTGGTGGTGTATTGGTGGTGTACTGGTGGTGTATTTGTGGGGAAGTGGTGGTGTAGTGGTGGTGTAGTGTTTATGTACTGGTGGTGTAGTGGTGGTCTAGTGTTGATGTACTGGTGGTGTAATCATGGGTACTGGTGATGTATTGGTGGTGTACTGCTGGTGTACTGGTGGTGTACTTGTGGTGTATTGGTGGTGTATTGGTGGTGTACTGGTGGTGTACTGGTGGTGTATTGGTGCTGTATTGGTGGTGTAGTGTTGATGTACTTGTGGTGTAGGGTGGTGTACTGATGGTGTAGTGTTGATGTACTGGTGGTGAAGTGGTGGTGTAGAGGTGGTGTATTGGTGGTGTATTGGTGGTGTAGTGTTGATGTACTGGTGGTGTAGTGTTGATGTACTGGTGGTGTAGTGGTGGTTGTATTGGTGGTGTACTGGTGGTGTATTGGTGGTGTACTGGTGGTGTAGTGTTGATGTACTGATGATTTATTGGTGGTGTACTGGTGGTGTAGTGTTGATGTACTGGTGGTGTATTGGTGGTGTACTGGTGGTGTAGTAGTGGTGTATTGGTGGTATACTGGTGGTGTAGTGTTGATGTACTGGTGGTGTAGTCGTGGCGTATTGTTGATGTACTGGTGGTGTGTACTAGTGATGGTTTACTGGTGCTGTATTGGTGGTGTACTGGTGCTGTAGTGTTGATGTACTGGTGGTGTATTGGTGGTGTACGGGTGGTGTAGTGTTCATGTACAGGTGGTGTATTGGTGGTGTACTGGTGGTGTATTGCTGGTGTAGTGGTGCTGTACTGTGGTGTATCAATGGTGTATTGGTGGTGTAGTGTTGATGTACTGGTGGTGTATTGGTGGTGTACTGGTGGAGTATTGCTGGTGTACTGGTGGTGTACTGGTGGTGTAGTGGTGGTGTATTGGTTGTGCATTGGTGGTGTACTGGTGGTGTGCTGTTGGTCTAGTGGTGGTGTAGTTGTGGTGTATTGGTGGTGTATTTGTGGTGTATTGGTGGTGTAGTGTTGATGTACTAGTGGTGTATTGGTGGTGTATTGGTGGTGTACTGGTGGTGTATTGGTGGTGTAGTGTTGATGTACTTGTGGTGTAGTGGTGGGGTAGAGGTGGTGTATTGGTGGTGTATTGGTGGTGTATTGGTGGTGTATTGGTGGTGTAGTGTTGAAGTACTTGTGGTGTAGTGTTGATGTACTGGTGGTGTAGTGGTGGTTGTAGTGGTGCTGTACTGGTGCTGTATTGGTGGTGTACTGGTGATGTAGTGTTGATGTACTAATGATGTATTGGTGATGTAGTGTTGATGTACTGGTGGTGTAGTGCTGGTGTAGTGGTGGTGTAGTGGTGGTGTAGTGTTGATGTAGTGGTGGTGTACTGGTAGTGTAGTGTTGATGTACTGGTGGTGTAGTGGTGGTGTAGTGTTGATGTACTGGTGGCGTAGTGTTGATGTACTGGTGGTGTAGTGTTGGGGTAGTGTTGATGTTCTGGAGGTGTAGTGGTGCTGTAGTAGTAGTGTTACGGGTGGATTATTGGTGGTGTACTGGTGGTTCAATGGTGGTGTATTGGTGGTATATTGGTGTTGTATTGTTGGTGTATTGGTGGGATAGTGGTGGTGTATTGGTGGTGTAGTGTTGATCTACTGGTGATGTACAGGTGGTGTATTGGTGGTGTACTGGTGGTGTATTGGTGGAGTATTGGTGGTGTACTGGTGGTAGTGGTGGTGTAGTGTTGATGTACTTGTAGTGTATTGGTGGTGTACTGGTGGTTTATTGGTGGTGTACTGGTGGTGTACTGGTGGTGTACTGGTGGTGTATTGGTGGTGTATCGGCGCAATATTGGTGGTGTATTGGTGGTCTTGCGTTGATGTATTGGTGGTGTATTGGTGATGTACTGGTGGTGTATTGGTGGTTTATTGGAGGTGTACTGGTGGTGTATATGTGGAGTATTGGTGGTGTACTGGTGGTGTAGTGGTGGTGTACTGGTGGTGTATTGGTGGTGTACTGGTGGTGTATTGGTGGTGTACTCGTGATGTATTGGTGGTGTTTTAGTGGTGTATTCGTTGCGTATTGGTGGTGTATTGATGGGGTATTGGTGATGTAGTGTTGATGCACTGGTGGTGTAGTGTTGATGTACTGGTGGTGTACTGGTGGTGTATTGGCGGTGTAGTGGTGGTGAACTTGTGGTGTAGTGTTGATGTACTGATGGTGTAGTGGTGGTGTACTGGTGCTCTATTGGTGGTGTACTGGTGGTGTATTGGTGGTGTACGAGTGGTGTAGTGTTCATGTACAGGTGGTGTATTGGTGGTGTACTGGAGGTGTAGTGGTGGTGTAGTGGTGATGTAGTGTTGATGTACTGGTGCTGTAGTGGTGGTGTAGTGGTGGTGTAGTGGTGCTGTAGTGTTGATGTACTGGTCGTGTACTGGTGGTGTATTGGTGGTGCACTGGTGGTGTATTGGTGGTGTAGTGTTGATGTATTGGTGGTGTATTGGTCGTGTAGTGTTGATATACTGGTGGTGTAGTGTTGATGTACTGGTGGTGTAGTCGTGGTGTAGTGTTGATGTACTGGTGGTGTAGTGTTGATGTACTGGTGGTGTACTGGTGGCGTAGTGTTGATGTACTGGTGGTGTACTGGTCGTGTATTGGTGGTGTACTGGTGGTGTATTGGTGGTGCATAGGTGGTGTATTGGTGGTGTAGTGTTGATGTACTGGTGGTGTATTGGTCGTGTAGTGTTGATATACTGGTGGTGTAGTGTTGATGTACTGGTGGTGTACTGTTGATGTACTGGTGGTCTATTAGTGGTGTATTGGTTGTGTACTCGTGATGTATTGGTGGTGTTTTAGTGGTGTATTAGTTGCGTATTGGTGGTGTATTGATGGGGTATTGGTGATGTAGTGTTGATGCACTGGTGGTGTAGTGTTGATGTACTGGTGGTGTACTGGTGGTGTATTGGCGGTGTATTGGTGGTGTACTGATGGTGTATTAATGGTGTACTGGTGCTGTAGTGGCGATGTAGTGGAGGTGTAGTGGTGCTGTAATTTTGATGTACTGGTGGTGTACTGGTGGCATATTGGTGGTGCAGTGTTGATGTACTGGTGGTGCAGTGGTGGTGTAGTGGTGGTGTAGTAGTGGTATAGTGTTGATGTACTGGTGGTGTATTGGTGGTGTAGTGTTTATGTACTGGTGGTGTAGTGGTGGTGTAGTGTTGATGTACTGGTGGTGTAATCATGGGTACTGGTGATGTATTGGTGGTGTACTGCTGGTGTACTGGTGGTGTACTTGTGGTGTATTGGTGGTGTATTGGTGGTGTACTGGTGGTGTACTGGTGGTGTATTGGTGCTGTATTGGTGGTGTAGTGTTGATGTACTTGTGGTGTAGGGTGGTGTACTGATGGTGTAGTGTTGATGTACTGGTGGTGAAGTGGTGGTGTAGAGGTGGTATATTGGTGGTGTATTGGTGGTGTAGTGTTGATGTACTGGTGGTGTAGTGTTGATGTACTGGTGGTGTAGTGGTGGTGTACTGGTGGTGTATTGGTGGTGTAGTGTTGATGTACTGGTGGTGTATTGTTGATGTACTGGTGGTGTAGTGGTGGTGTAGTGGTGGTGTAGTGGTGGTGTAGTGGTGGTGTAGTATTGATGTAGTGGTGATGTACTGGTAGTGTAGTGTTGATGTACTGCTGGTGTAGTAGTGGTGTAGTGTTGATGTACTGGTGGTTTAGTAGTGGTGTAGTGTTGATGTACTGGTGGCGTAGTGTTGATGTACTGGTTGTGTAGTGGTGGTTTACTGGTGCTGTATTGGTGGTGTACTGGTGCTGTAGTGTTGATGAACTGGTGGTGTATTGGTGGTGTACGGGTGGTGTATTGTTCATGTACAGGCGGTGTATTGGTGGTGTACTGGTGGTGTAGTGGTGGTGTAGTGGTGATGTAGTGTTGATGTACTGGTGCTGTAGTGGTGGTGTAGTGGTGGTGTAGTGGTGCTGTAGTGTTGATGTACTGGTGGTGAACTGGTGGTGTATTGGTGGTGCAGTGTTGATGTACTTGTGGTGTATTGGTGGTGTACTGGTGGTGTATTGGTGGTGTAGTTTTGATGTATTTGTGGTGTAGTGGTGGTGTAGTGGTGGTGCAGTGTTGATGTAGTGTTGGTGTACTGGTAGTGTAGTTGTGGTGTAGTGGTGGTGTACTGGTGGTGTATTGGTGGTGTATTGGTGGTGTACTGGTGGTTTATTTGTGGTGTATTGGTGGTGTACTGGTGGTGTATTGGTGGTGTACTTGTGGTGTACTGGTGGTTGTACTAATGGTGTATTGGTGCTGGACTGGTGGTGTACTGGTGGTGTACTGGTGGTGCATTGGTGGTGTACTTGTGGTGTATTGGTGGTGTACTTGTGGTGTACTGGTCGTGTACTGGTGGTCTATTGGTGGTGTATTGGTGATGTATTGGTGATGTACTGGTGGTGTATTGGTGGTGTACTGGTGGTGTATTGGTGGGGTAGTGGTGGTGTATTGGTGGTGTACTCGTGATGTATTGGTGGTGTTTTAGTGGTGTATTCGTTGCGTATTGGTGGTGTATTGATGGGGTATTGGTGATGTAGTGTTGATGCACTGGTGGTGTAGTGTTGATGTACTGGTGGTGTACTGGTGGTGTATTGGCGGTGTAGTGGTGGTGAACTTGTGGTGTAGTGTTGATGTACTGATGATGTAGTGGTGGTGTACTGGTGCTCTATTGGTGGTGTACTGGTGGTGTATTGGTGGTGTACTGGAGGTGTAGTGGTGGTGTAGTGGTGATGTAGTGTTGATGTACTGGTGCTGTAGTGGTGGTGTAGTGGTGGTGTAGTGGTGCTGTAGTGTTGATGTACTGGTCGTGTACTGGTGGTGTATTGGTGGTGCAGTGTTGATGTACTGGTGGTGTATTGGTGGTGTACTGGTTGTGTATTGGTGGTGTAGTGTTGATGTATTGGTGGTGTAGTGGTGGTGTAGTGGTGGTGTAGTGTTGATGTAGTGGTGGTGTACTGGTAGTGTAGTGGTGGTGTAGTGGTGGTGTACTGTTGATGTACTGGTGGTCTATTAGTGGTGTATTGGTGATGTATTGGTGGTGTATTGGTGGTCTATTGGTGGTGTACTTGTGCTTTATTTCTGGTGTACTGGTGGTGTATTGGTGGTGTATTGTTTGTGTAGTGTTGATGTATTGGTTGTGTAGTGTCGATATACTCGTGGTGTGTTGGTGGTGTACTGGTGGTGTAGTGTTGATGTACTGGTGGTGTATTGTTGATGTACTGGTGGTGTAGTGGTGGTGTAGTGGTGGTGTAGTGGTGGTGTAGTGTTGATGTAGTGGTGATGTACTGGTAGTGTAGTGTTGATGTACTGGTGGTGTAGTAGTGGTGTAGTGTTGATGTACTGGTGGCGTAGTGTTGATGTACTGGTGGTGTAGTGGTGGTGTAGTGTTGATGTACTGGTGGCGTAGTGTTGATGTACTGGTGGTGTAATGGTGATGTACTGGTGCTGTATTGATGGTGTACTGGTGGTGTAATGGTGATGTACTGGTGCTGTATTGATGGTGTACTGGTGCTGTAGTGTTGATGAACTGGTGGTGTATTGGTGGTGTACTGGTGGTGTAGTGGTGGTGTAGTGGTGATGTAGTGTTGATGTACTGTTGCTGTAGTGGTGGTGTAGTGGTGGTGTAGTGGTGCTGTAGTGTTGATGTACTGGTGGTGTACTGGTGGTGTATTGGTGCTGTAGTGTTGATGTATTGGTGGTGTAGTGGTGGTGTAGTGGTGGTGTAGTGTTGATGTAGTGGTGGTGTACTGGTAGTGTAGTGGTGGTGTAGTGGTGGTGTACTGTTGATGTACTGGTGGTCTATTAGTGGTGTATTGGTGATGTATTGGTGGTGTATTGGTGGTCTATTGGTGGTGTACTTGTGCTTTATTTCTGGTGTACTGGTGGTGTATTGGTGGTGTATTGTTTGTGTAGTGTTGATGTATTGGTTGTGTAGTGTCGATATACTCGTGGTGTGTTGGTGGTGTACTGGTGGTGTAGTGTTGATGTACTGGTGGTGTATTGTTGATGTACTGGTGGTGTAGTGGTGGTGTAGTGGTGGTGTAGTGGTGGTGTAGTGTTGATGTAGTGGTGATGTACTGGTAGTGTAGTGTTGATGTACTGGTGGTGTAGTAGTGGTGTAGTGTTGATGTACTGGTGGCGTAGTGTTGATGTACTGGTGGTGTAGTGGTGGTGTAGTGTTGATGTACTGGTGGCGTAGTGTTGATGTACTGGTGGTGTAATGGTGATGTACTGGTGCTGTATTGATGGTGTACTGGTGGTGTAATGGTGATGTACTGGTGCTGTATTGATGGTGTACTGGTGCTGTAGTGTTGATGAACTGGTGGTGTATTGGTGGTGTACGGGTGGTGTAGTGTTCATGTACAGGTGGTGTATTGGTGGTGTACTGGTGGTGTAGTGGTGGTGTAGTGGTGATGTAGTGTTGATGTACTGTTGCTGTAGTGGTGGTGTAGTGGTGGTGTAGTGGTGCTGTAGTGTTGATGTACTGGTGGTGTACTGGTGGTGTATTGGTGCTGTAGTGTTGATGTATTGGTGGTGTAGTGGTGGTGTAGTGGTGGTGCAGTGTTGATGTAGTGGTGGTGTACTGGTAGTGTAGTTGTGGTTTAGTGGTGGTGTACTGGTGGTGTATTGGTGGTGTATTGCTGGTGTACTGGTGGTTTATTTGTGGTATACTGGTGGTGTATTGGTGGTGTATTGGTTGCGTAGTGTTGATGTATTGGTTGTGTAGTGTCGATATACTCGTGGTGTATTGGTGGTGTACTGGTGGTGTATTGGTGGTGTACTTGTGGTGTACTGGTGGTGTACTAGTGGTGTATTGGTGCTGTACTGTTGGTGTACTGGTGGTGTACTGGTGGTGCATTGGTGGTGTACTAGTGGTGTATTGGTGGTGTACTGGTGGTGTACTGGTCGTGTACTGGTGGTGTATTGGTGGTGTATTGGTGATGTATTGGTGATGTACTGGTGGTGTATTGGTGGTGTACTGGTGGTGTATTGGTGGGGCAGTGGTGGTGTAGTGGTGGTGTAGTGTTTATGTACTGGTGGTGTAGTGGTGGTGTAGTGTTGATGTACTGGTGGTGTAATCATGGGTACTGGTGATGTATTGGTGGTGTACTGCTGGTGTACTGGTGGTGTACTGGTGGTGTATTGGTGGTGTATTGGTGGTGTACTGGTGGTGTACTGGTGGTGTATTGGTGGTGTATTGGTGGTGTAGTGTTGATGTACTGGTGCTGTATTGGTGATGTACTGGTGGAGTACTGCTGGTGTACTGGTGGTGTACAGGTGGTGTAGTGGTGGTGTATTGGTGGGGTAGAGGTGGTGTATTGGTGGTGTATTTGTGGTGTAGTGTTGAAGTACTTGTGGTGTAGTGTTGATGTACTGGTGGTGTAGTGGTGGTTGTAGTGGTGCTGTACTGGTGGTGTATTGGTGGTGTACTGGTGATGTAGTGTTGATGTACTGATGATGTATTGGTGATGTAGTGTTGATGTACTGGTGGTGTAGTGGTGGTGTAGTGGTGGTGTAGTGGTGGTGTAGTGGTGGTGTACTGGTAGTGTAGTGTTGATGTACTGGTGGTGTAGTGGTGGTGTAGTGTTGATGTACTGGTGGCGTAGTGTTGATGTACTGGTGGTGTAGTGGTGGTGTAGTGTTGATGTTCTGGAGGTGTAGTGGTGCTGTAGTAGTAGTGTTACGGGTGGATTATTGGTGGTGTACTGGTGGTTCAATGGTGGTGTATTGGTGGTATATTGGTGTTGTATTGTTGGTGTATTGGTGGTGTAGTGTTGATCTACTGGTGATGTACTGGTGGTGTATTGGTGGTGTACTGGTGGTGTATTGGTGGAGTATTGGTGGTGTACTGGTGGTAGTTGTGGTGTAGTTTTGATGTACTGGTAGTGTATTCGTGGTGTACTGGTGGTGTATTGGTGGTGTACGAGTGGTGTACTGGTGGTGTACTGGTGGTGTATTGGTGGTGTATCGGTGCAATACTGGTGGTGTATTGGTGGTCTAGTGTTGATGTATTGGTGGTGTATTGGTGATGTACTGGTGGTGTATTGGTGGTTTATTGGAGGTGTACTGGTGGTGTATTTTTGGAGTATTGGTGGTGTACTGGTGGTGTAGTGGTGGTGTGCTGGTGGTGTATTGGTGGTGTACTGGTGGTGTATTTGTGGTGTAGTGGTTCTATTTTGATGGTGTATTGGTGGTGTACTGGTGGTGTATTGGTGGTGTACTCGTGATGTATTGGTGGTGTTTTAGTGGTGTATTGGTTGCGTATTGGTGGTGTATTGATGGGGTATTGGTGATGTAGTGTTGATGCACTGGTGGTGTAGTGTTGATGTACTGGTGGTGTACTGGTGGTGTATTGGCGGTGTAATGGTGGTGAACTGGTGGTGTAGTGTTGATGTACTGGTGGTGTAGTGGTGGTGTACTGGTGCTGTATTGGTGGTGTACTGGTGCTGTAGTGTTGATGAACTAGTGGTGTATTGGTGGTGTAAAGGGTGGTGTAGTGTTCATGTACAGGTGGTGTATTGGTGGTGTACTGGTGGTGTAGTGGTGGTGTAGTGGTGATGTAGTGTTGATGTACTGGTGCTGTAGTGGTGGTGTAGTGGTGGTGTAGTGGTGATGTAGTGTTGATGTACTGGTGGTGTACTGGTGGTGTATTGGTGGTGCAGTGTTGATGTACTTGTGGTGTATTGGTGGTGTACTGTTGGTGTATTGGTGGTGTAGTGTTGATGTATTGGTGGTGTAGTGGTGGTGTAGTGGTGGTGCAGTGTTGATGTAGTGGTGGTGTACTGGTAGTGTAGTGGTGGTGTAGTGGTGGTGTACTGGTGGTGTTTTGGTGGTGTATTGGTGGTGTAGTGTTGATGTATTGGTTGTGTAGTGTCGATATACTCGTGGTGTGTTGGTGGTGTACTGGTGGTGTAGTGTTGATGTACTGGTGGTGTATTGGTGGTGTACTGGTCGTGTATTGGTGGTGTACTTGTGGTGTACTGGTGGTGTACTAGTGGTGTATTGGTGGTGTACTGGTGGTGTACTGGTGGTGTACTGGTGGTGCATTGGTGGTGTACTAGTGGTGTATTAGTGGTGTAATGGTGGTGTATTGGTGGTGTATTTGCGGCGTATTGGTGGTGTACTGGTGGTATATTGGTGGTGTACTGGTGGCGTATTGGTAGGGTAATGGTGGTGTAGTAGTGGTGTAGTGTTTATGTACTGGTGGTGTAGTGGTGGTGTAGTGTGGATGTACTGGTGGTGTAATAATGGTGTACTGGTGATGTATTGGTGGTGTACTGCTGGTGTACTGGTGGTGTACTGGTGGTGTAGTGGTGGTGTATTGGTGGTGTACTGGTGGTGTATTGGTGGTGTAGTATTGATGTACTGGTGGTGTGCTGGTGGTGTAGTGTTGATGTACTGGTGGTGTAGTGTTGATGTATTGGTGGTGTACTGGTGGTGTATTGGTGGTGTAGTGTTGATGTACTGGTGGTGTAGTGGTGGTGAACTGGTGCTGTAGTGTTTATGTACTGGTGGTGTAGTGGTGGTGTAATGGTGGTGTAATGGTGGTGTAGTGTTGATGTACTGGTGGTGTACTGGAGGTGTATTGGTGGTGTAATGGTGGTGTAGTGTTGATGTACTGGTGGGGTACTGGTGGTATATTGGTGATGTAGTGTTGATCTACTGGTGGTGTAGTGTTGATGTACTGGTGGTGTAATGGTGGAGTATTGGTGGTGTACTGGTGTTAGTGCTGGTGTAGTGTTGATGTACTGGTGGTGTAGTGGTGGTGTAATGGTGGTGTATTGGTGCTGTAGTGTTGATGTACTGGTTGTATATTGGTGATGTAGTGTTGATGTACTTGTGGTGTAGTGTTGATGTACTGGTGGTGTATTGGTGGAGTATTGGTGGTGTACTGGTGGTAGTGGTGGTGTAGTGTTGATCTACTGGTTGTGTACTGCTGGTGTATTGGTGGTGTACTGGTGGTGTATTGGTGGAGTATTGATGGTGTACTGGTGGTAGTGGTGGTGTAGTGTTGATGTACTGCTAGTGTATTCGTGTTGTAGTGGTGGTGTACTGGTGCTGTATTGGTGGTGTACTGGTGCTGTAGTGTTGATGTACTGGTGGTGTATTGGTGGTGTACGGGTGGTGTAGTGTTCATGTACAGGTGGTGTACTGGTGGTGTACTGGTGGTGTATTGGTGGTGTATTGGTGGTGTATTGGTGGTGTAGTGTTGATGTACTGGTGGTGTAGTGTTGATGTATTGGTGGTGTACTGGTGGTGTATTGGTGGTGTAGTGTTGAGGTACTGGTGCTGTAGTGTTTATGTACTGGTGGTGTAGTGTTGATGTACTGGTGGTATATTGGTGATGTAGTGTTGATCTACTGGTGGTGTAGTGTTGATGTACTGGTGCTGTAATGGTGGAGTATTGGTGGTGTACTGGTGGTAGTGCTGGTGTAGTGTTGATGTACTGGTGGTGTAGTGGTGGTGTAATGGTGGTGTATTGGTGCTGTAGTGTTGATGTACTGGTGGTATATTGGTGATGTAGTGTTGATGTACTTGTGGTGTAGTGTTGATGTACTGGTGGTGTATTGGTGGAGTATTGGTGTTGTATTGCTGGTAGTGGTGGTGTAGTGTTGATCTACTGGTGGTGTACTGGTGGTGTATTGGTGGTGTACTGGTGGTGTATTGGTGGTGTATTGGTGGTGTAGTGTTGATGTACTGGTGGTGTAGTGGTGGTGTATTGGTGGTGCAGTTTTGATGTACTGGTGGTGTAGTGGTGGTGTAGTGTTGATGTACTGGTGGTGTAGTGGTGGTGTACTGGTGGTGTACTGGTGGTGTATTGGTGGTGTAATGTTGATGTACTGGTGGTGTAGCGGTGGTGTAGTGGTGGTGTAGTGTTGATGTAGTGGTGGTGTAGTGGTGATGTAGTGTTGATGTACTGGTGCTGTAGTGGTAGTGTAGTGGTGGTGTGTTGGTGCTGTAGTGTTGATCTACTGGTGGTGTACTGGTGGTGTATTGGTGGTGCAGTGTTGATGTACTGGTGGTGTATTGGTGGTGTACTGGTAGTGTATTGGTGGTGTACTGTTGATGTACTGGTTGTGTAGTGGTGGTGTAGTGGTGGTGTAGTGTTGATGTAGTGGTGGTGTACTGGTAGTGCAGTGGTGGTGTAGTGGTGGTGTACTGTTGATGTAATGGTGGTCTATTAGTGGTGTATTGGTGACGTACTGGTGGTGTATTGGTGGTGAATTGGTGGTGTAGTGGTGGTGTATTTGTCGTGTACTGGTTGTGTATTGGTGGTGTATTGGTTGCGTAGTGTTGATGTATTGGTTGTGTAGTGTCGATATACTCGTGGTGTGTTGCTGGTGTACTGGTGGTGTATTGGTGGTGTACTTGTGGTGTACTGGTGGTGCATTGGTGGTGTACTGGTGGTGTATTGGTGGTGTACTGGTGGTGTATTGGTGGTGTATTGGTGGTGTAGTGTTGATGTACTGGTGGTGTATTGGTAGTGTACTGGTGGTGTATTGGTGGTGTACTTGTGGTGTACTGGTGGTGCATTGGTGGTGTACTGGTGGTGTATTGGTGGTGTACTGGTGGTGTATTGGTGGTGTATTGGTGGTGTAGTGTTGATGTACTGGTGGTGTATTGGTGGTGTATTGGTGGTGTACTGGTGGTGTATTGGCGGTGTAGTGTTGATGTACTGGTAGTGTACTGGTGGTGTATTGGTGGTGTAGTGTTGATGTACTGGTGGTGCATTGGTGGTTTATTGGTGGCGTACTGGTGGTGTCGTTGTGGTGTACTGGTGGTGTATTGGTGGTGTACTGGTGGTGTATTGGTGGTGTAGTGGTTCTATATTGGTGGTGTATTGGTGGTGTACTGGTGGTGTATTGGTGGTGTACTCGTGGTGTATCGGTGTTGTTTTAGTGGTGAATTGGTTGCGTATTGGTGGTGTATTGATGGGGTATTGGTGATGTTGTGTTGATGTACTGGTGGTGTAGTGTTGATGTACTGGTGGTGTACTGGTGGTGTATTGGTGGTTTAGTTTTGATGTACTGGTGGTGTAGTGGTGGTGAACTGCTGGTGTAGTGTTGATGTACCGGTGGTGTAGTGGTGGTGTAATGGTGGTTTATTGGTGGTGTAGTGTTGATGTACTGGTGGTATATTGGTGATGTAGTGTTGATCTACTGGTGGTGTAGTGTTGATGTACTGGTGGTGTAGTGGTGGTGTACTGGTGCTGTATTGCTGGTGTACTGGTGGTGTATTGGTGGTGTAAAGGGTGGTGTAGTGTTCATGTACAGGTGGTGTATCGAGGGTGTACTGGTGGTGTAGTGGTGGTGTAGTGGTATGTAGTGTTGATGTACTGGTGCTGTAGTGGTGGTGTAGTGGTGGTGTAGTGGTGATGTAGTGTTGATGTACTGGTGGTGTACTGGTGGTGTATTGGTGGTGCAGTGTTGATGTATTGGTGGTGTAGTGGTGGTGTAGTGGTGGTGCAGTGTTGATGTAGTGGTGGTGTACTGGTAGTGTAGTGGTGGTGTAGTGGTGGTGTACTGGTGGTGTTTTGGTGGTGTATTGGTGGTGTACTGGTGGTTTATTTGTGGTGTACAGGTGGTGTATTGGTGGTGTATTGGTTGCGTAGTGTTGATGTATTGGTTGTGTAGTGTCGATATACTCGTGGTGTGTTGGTGGTGTACTGGTGGTGTAGTGTTGATGTACTGGTGGTGTATTGGTGGTGTACTGGTGGTGTATTGGTGGTGTACTTGTGGTGTACTGGTGGTGTACTAGTGGTGTACTGGTGGTGCATTGGTGGTGTACTAGTGGTGTATTGGTGGTGTACTGGTGGTGTACTGGTCGTGTACTGGTGGTGTATTGGTGGTGTATTGGTGATGTATTGGTGATGTACTGGTGGTGTACTGGTGGTGTACTGGTGGTGTATTGGTGGGGTAGTGGTGGTGTAGTGGTGGTGTAGTGTTTATGTACTGGTGGTGTAGTGGTGGTGTAGTGTTGATGTACTGGTGGTGTAATCATGGCGTACTGGTGATGTACTGGTGGTGTACTGCTGGGGTACTGGTGGTGTACGGGTTGTGTATTGGTGGTGTATTGGTGGTGTACTGATGGTGTATTGGTGGTGTAGTGTTGATGTACTGGTGTTGTACTGGTGGTGTATTGGTGGTGTATTTGTGGTGTAGTGTTGATGTACTTGTGGTGTAGTGGTGGTGTACTGGTGGTGTAGTGTTGATGTACTGGTGGTGTAGTGGTGGTGTAGAGGTGGTGTATTGGTGGTGTATTGGTGGTGTTGTGTTGATGTACTGGTGGTGTAGTGTTGATGTACTGGTGGTGTAGTGGTGGTTGTATTGGTGGTGTACTGGTGGAGTATTGGTGGTGTACTGGTGGTGTATTGTTGATGTACTGGTGGTGTAGTGGTGGTGTACTGGTGGTGTAGTACTTGTGTATTGGTGGTATACTGGTGGTGTAGTGTTGATGTACTGGTGGTGTAGTCGTGGCGTATTGTTGATGTACTGGTGGTGTGTACTAGTGATGTACTAGTGGTGGTTTACTGGTGCTGTATTGGTGGTGTACTGGTGCTGTAGTGTTGATGTACTGTTGGTGTATTGGTGGTGTACGGGTGGTGTAGTGTTCATGACAGGTGGTGTATTGGTGGTGTACTGGTGGTGTATTGGTGGTGTAGTGGTGGTGTACTGTGGTGTATTAGTGGTGTATTGGTGGTGTAGTGTTGATGTACTGGTGGTGTATTGGTGGTGTACTGGTGGAGTATTGCTGGTGTACTGGTGGTGTACTGGTGGTGTAGTGGTGGTGTATTGGTTGTGCATTGGTGGTGTACTGGTGGTGTGCTGTTGGTCTAGTGGTGGTGTAGTTGTGGTGTATTGGTGGTGTATTTGTGGTGTATTGGTGGTGTAGTGTTGCTGTACTGGTGGTGTATTGGTGGTGTATTGGTGGTGTACTGGTGGAGTATTGGTGGTGTATTGGTTGTGCATTGGTGGTGTACTGGTGGTGTGCTGTTGGTCTATTGGTGGTGTAGTAGTGGTGTATTGGTGGTGTATTGGTGGTGTATTGGTGGTGTAGTGTTGCTGTACTGGTGGTGTATTGGTGGTGTATTGGTGGTGTACTGGTGGTGTATTGGTGGTGTAGTGTTGATGTACTTGTGGTGTAGTGGTGGTGTACTGGTGGTGTAGAGTGGATGTACTGGTGGTGTAGTGGTGGTGTAGAGGTGGTGTATTGGTGGTGTATTGGTGGTGTAGTGTTGAAGTACTGGTGGTGTAGTGTTGATGTACTGGTGGTGTAGTGGTGGTTGTAGTGGTGCTTTACTGGTGGTGTATTGGTCGTGTACTGGTGATGTAGTGTTGATGTACTGATGATGTATTGGTGATGTAGTGTTGATGTACTGGTGGTGTAGTGGTGGTGTAGTGGTGGTGTAGTGGTGGTGTAGTGTTGATGTAGTGGTGGTGTACTGGTAGTGTAGTGTTGATGTACTGGTGGTTTAGTGGTGGTGTAGTGTTAATGTACTGGTGGCGTAGTGTTGATGTACTGGTTGTGTAGTGGTGGTGTAGTGTTGATGTTCTGGAGGTGTAGTGGTGCTGTAGTAGTAGTGTTACGGGTGGAGTATTGGTGGTGTCTTGGTGGTTCAATGGTGGTGTATTGGTGGTATATTGGTGTTGTATTGTTGGTGTATTGGTGGGTTAGTGGTGGTGTAGTGTTGATCTACTGGTGATGTACTGGTGGTGTATTGGTGGTGTACTGGTGGTGTATTGGTGGAGTATTGGTGGTGTACTGGTGGTAGTGGTGGTGTAGTGTTGATGTACTGGTAGTGTATTCGTGGTGTACTGGTGGTGTATTGGTGGTGTACTGGTGGTGTACTGGTGGTGTGCTGGTGGTGTATTGGTGGTGTATCGGTGCAATACTGGTAGTGTATTGGTGGTCTAGTGTTGATGTATTGGTGGTGTATTGGTGATGTACTGTGGGTGTATTGGTGGTTTATTGGAGGTGTACTGGTGGTGTATTTGTGGAGTATTGGTGGTGTACTGGTGGTGTATTTGTGGTGTAGTGGTTCTATATTGATGGTGTATTGGTGGTGTACTTGTGGTGTATTGGTGGTGTACTCGTGATGTATTGGTGGTGTTTTAGTGGTGTATTGGTTGCGTATTCGTGGTGTATTGATCGGGTATTGGTGATGTAGTGTTGATGCACTGGTGGTGTAGTGTTCATGTAATGGTGGTGTACTGGTGGTGTATTGGCGGTGTAGTGGTGGTGAACTGGTGGTGTAGTGTTGATGTACTGGTGCTGTATTGGTGGTGTACTGGTGCTGTAGTGTTGAGGAACTGGTGGTGTATTGGTGGTGTACGAGTGGTGTAGTGTTCATGTACAGGTGGTGTATTGGTGGTGTACTGGAGGTGTAGTAGTGGTGTAGTGGTGATGTAGTGTTGATGTACTGGTGCTGTAGTGGTGGTGTAGTGGTGGTGTAGTGGTACTGTAGTGTTGATGTACTGGTGGTGTACTGGTGGTGTATTGGTGGTGCAGTGTTGATGTACTGGTGGTGTATTGGTGGTGTACTGGTGGTGTATCGGTGGTGTAGTGTTGATGTATTGGTGGTGTAGTGGTGGTGTAGTGGTGGTGTAGTGTTGATGTAGTGGTGGTGTACTGGTAGTGTAGTGGTGGTGTAGTGGTGGTGTACTGTTGATGTACTGGTGGTCTATTAGTGGTGTATTGGTGATGTATTGGTGGTGTATTGGTGGTCTATTGGTGGTGTACTTGTGCTTTATTTCTGGTGTACTGGTGGTGTATTGGTGTGTATTGTTTGTGTAGTGTTGATGTATTGGTTGTGTAGTGTCGATATACTCGTGGTGTGTTGGTGGTGTACTGGTGGTGTAGTGTTGATGTACTGGTGGTGTATTGGTGGTGTACTGGTGGTGTATTGGTGGTGTACTTGTGGTGTACTGGTGGTGTACTAGTGGTGTATTGGTGGTGTACTGGTGGTGTACTGGTGGTGTACTGGTGGTGCATTGGTGGTGTACTAGTGGTGTATTGGTGGTGTACTGGTGGTGTATTGGTGGTGTATTGGTGGTGTACTGGTGGTGTATTGGTGGTGTACTGGTGGTGTATTGGTGGGGTAATGGTGGTGTAGTGGTGGTGTAGTGTGGATGTACTGGTGGTGTAATCATGGTGTACTGGTGATGTATTGGTGGTGTACTGCTGGTGTACTGGTGGTGTACTGGTGGTGTATTGGTGGTGTATTGGTGGTGTACTGGTGGTGTATTGGTGGTGTAGTATTGATGTACTGGTGGTGTACTGGTGGTGTAGTGTTGATGTACTGGTGGTGTAGAGGTGGTGTATTGGTGGTGTTTTGGTGGTGTAGTGTTGATGTACTGGTGGTGTAGTTTTGATGTACTGGTGGTGTAGTGGTGGTTGTATTGGTGGTGTACTGGTGGTGTACTGGTGGTGTACTGGTGGTGTAGTGTTGATGTACTGATGATGTATTGGTAGTGTACTAGTGGTGTAGTGTTGATGTACTGGTGGTGTATTGGTGGTGTACTGGTGGTGTAGTTGTGGTGTATTGGTGGTATACTGGTGGTGTAGTGTTGATGTACTGGTGGTGTAGTCGTGGTGTAGTGTTGATGTACTGGTGGTGTAGTTTTGATGTGCTGGTGGTGTAATAATGGTGTACTGGTGACGTATTGGTGGTGTATTGGTGGTCTACTGGTGGTGTAGTGTTGATGTACTGGTGGTGTACTGGTGGCGTAGTGTTGATGTACTGGTGGTGTACTGGTGGTGTATTGGTGGTGTACTGGTGGTGTATTGGTGGTGTAGTGTTGATGTACTGGTGGTGTATTGGTCGTGTAGTGTTGATATACTGGTGGTGTAGTGTTGATGTACTGGTGGTGTACTGGTGGTGTATTGGTGGTGTACTGGTGGTGTATTGGTGGTGTAGTGGTTGTATATTGATGGTGTATTGGTGGTGTATTGGCGGTGTACTGGTAGTGTATTGCTGGTGTAGTGGTGGTGTAGTGGTGGTGTATTGGTGGTGTGCTGGTGGTGTATTGGTGGTGTATTAGTGATGGAGAGTTGATGTTCTGGTGGTGTAGTGTTGATGTACTGGTGGTGTATTGGTGGTGTATTGGCGATGTACTGGTGGTGTATTGGTGGCGTATTGGTGGTGTACACTGTAGTGTATTGGTGGTGTATTGGTGGTGTATTGGTGCTGTATTGGTGGTGTAATGGTGGTTTATTGGTGGTGTACTGGTGGTGTATTGGTGGTGTACTGGTGGTGTACTGGTGGTGTACTGGTGGTGTATTGGTGGTGTATTGGTGGTGTACTGGTGGTGTATCGGTGGTGTAGTGTTGATGCACTGGTGGTGTATTGGGGATGTACTGGTCGTGTAGTGGTGGTGTAGTTTTGTAGTACTGGTGGTGTATTGGTGGTGTAGTGTTGTTGTACTTGTGGTGTAGTGGTGGTATAGTGGTGGTGTACAGGTGCTGTATTGGTGGTGTACTGGTGGTGTAGTGTTTATGTATTGGTGGTGTATTGGTGCTGTATTGGTGGTGTACTGGTGGTGTAATGGTGGTGTACTGGTGGTGTATTGGTGGTTTATTGGTGGTGTAGTGTTGATGTATTGGTGGTGTAGTGTTGATATACTCGTGGTGTATTGGTGGTGTATTGGTGGTGTATTGGTGGTGTATTGGTGGTGTAGTGGTGGTGTAGCGTTGATGTACTGGTGGTGTATTGGTGGTGTAGTGTTGATGTACTGGTGCTGTATTAGTGGTGTATTGGTGATGTACTGGTGGTTTATTGGTGGTGTACTGGTGGTGTGCTGGTGGTCTATTAGTGGTGTATTGGTGATGTACTGGTGGTGTATTGGTGGTGTATTGGTGGTGTACTGGTGGTGTATTGGTGGTGTAGTGTTGATATACTGGTGGTGTATTGGTGATGTACTGGTAGTGTATTGGTGGTGTATTGGTGGTGTACTGGTGGTGAATTGGTGGAGTATTGGTGGTGTACTGGTCGTGTATTGGTGATGTAGTGTGGATGTACTGGTGGTGTAGTGTTGATGTACTGCGGTGTACTGGTGCTGTATTGGTGTTGTATTAGTGGTTCAGTCGTGGTGTAGTGTTGATGTACTGGTGGTGTATTGGTGGTGTAGTTGTGGTGTATTGGTGGTGTATTGGTAGTGTACTGGTGGTGTATTGGTGGTGTAGTGGTGGTTTATTTGGTGGTGTATTGGTGATTTATTGGTGGTGTCTTGGTGGTGTATTGGTGGAGTACGGGTGGTGTATTGGTGGTGTAGTATTGATGTACTGGTGGTGTACTGGTGGTGTAGTGTTGATGTACTGGTGGTGTAGAGGTGGTGTATTGGTGGTGTTTTGGTGGTGTAGTGTTGATGTACTGGTGGTGTAGTGTTGATGTACTGGTGGTGTAGTGGTGGTTGTATTGGTGGTGTACTGGTGGTGTACTGGTGGTGTACTGGTGGTGTAGTGTTGATGTACTGATGATGTATTGGTAGTGTACTAGTGGTGTAGTGTTGATGTACTGGTGGTGTATTGGTGGTGTACTGGTGGTGTAGTTGTGGTGTATTGGTGGTATACTGGTGGTGTAGTGTTGATGTACTGGTGGTGTAGTCGTGGTGTATTCTTGATGTACTGGTGATGTATTGGTGGTGTACTGGTGGTGTAGTAGTGATGTATTGGTGGTATACTGGTGGTGTAGTGTTGATGTACTGGTGGTGTAGTCGTGGTGTAGTGTTGATGTACTGGTGGTGTAGTTTTGATGTGCTGGTGGTGTAATAATGGTGTACTGGTGACGTATTGGTGGTGTATTGGTGGTCTACTGGTGGTGTAGTGTTGATGTACTGGTGGTGTACTGGTGGCGTAGTGTTGATGTACTGGTGGTGTACTGGTGGTGTATTGGTGGTGTACTGGTGGTGTATTGGTGGTGTAGTGTTGATGTACTGGTGGTGTATTGGTCGTGTAGTGTTGATATACTGGTGGTGTAGTGTTGATGTACTGGTGGTGTACTTGTGGTGTATTGGTGGTGTACTGGTGGTGTATTGGTGGTGTAGTGTTGATGTACTTGTGGTGTATTGGTGGTGTGTCGGCGGTGTACTGGTAATGTATTGCTGGTGTAGTGGTGGTGTAGTGGTGGTGTATTGGTGGTGTGCTGGTGGTGTATTGGTGGTGTATTAGTGATGGAGAGTTGATGTTCTGGTGGTGTAGTGTTGATGTACTGGTGGTGTATTGGTGGTGTATTGGCGATGTACTGGTGGTGTATTGGTGGCGTATTGGTGGTGTACACTGTAGTGTATTGGTGGTGTATTGGTGGTGTATTGGTGCTGTATTGGTGGTGTAGTGGTGGTTTATTGGTGGTGTACTGGTGGTGTATTGGTGGTGTACTGGTGGTGTACTGGTGGTGTACTGGTGGTGTATTGGTGGTGTATTGGTGGTGTACTGGTGGTGTATCGGTGGTGTAGTGTTGATGCACTGGTGGTGTATTGGTGATGTACTGGTCGTGTAGTGGTGGTGTAGTTTTGTAGTACTGGTGGTGTATTGGTGGTGTAGTGTTGTTGTACTTGTGGTGTAGTGGTGGTATAGTGGTGGTGTACTGGTGCTGTATTGGTGGTGTACTGGTGGTGTAGTGTTTATGTATTGGTGGTGTATTGGTGCTGTATTGGTGGTGTACTGGTGGTGTAATGGTGGTGTACTGGTGGTGTATTGGTGGTTTATTGGTGGTGTAGTGTTGATGTATTGGTGGTGTAGTGTTGATATACTCGTGGTGTATTGGTGGTGTATTGGTGGTGTATTGGTGGTGTATTGGTGGTGTAGTTGTGGTGTAGCGTTGATGTACTGGTGGTGTATTGGTGGTGTAGTGTTGATGTACTGGTGCTGTATTAGTGGTGTATTGGTGATGTACTGGTGGTTTATTGGTGGTGTACTGGTGGTGTGCTGGTGGTCTATTAGTGGTGTATTGGTGATGTACTGGTGGTGTATTGGTGGTGTATTGGTGGTGTACTGGTGGTGTATTGGTGGTGTAGTGTTGATATACTGGTGGTGTATTGGTGATGTACTGGTAGTGTATTGGTGGTGTATTGGTGGTGTACTGGTGGTGAATTGGTGGAGTATTGGTGGTGTACTGGTCGTGTATTGGTGATGTAGTGTGGATGTACTGGTGGTGTAGTGTTGATGTACTGCGGTGTACTGGTGCTGTATTGGTGTTGTATTAGTGGTTCAGTCGTGGTGTAGTGTTGATGTACTGGTGGTGTATTGGTGGTGTATTGGCGATGTACTGGTGGTGTATTGGTGGCGTATTGGTGGTGTACACTGTAGTGTATTGGTGGTGTATTGGTGGTGTATTGGTGGTGTATTGGTGCTGTATTGGTGCTGTATTGGTGGTGTAGTGGTGGTTTATTGGTGGTGTACTGGTGGTGTATTGGTGGTGTACTGGTGGTGTACTGGTGGTGTACTGGTGGTGTATTGGTGGTGTATTGGTGGTGTACTGGTGGTGTATCGGTGGTGTAGTGTTGATGCACTGGTGGTGTATTGGTGATGTACTGGTCGTGTAGTGGTGGTGTAGTTTTGTAGTACTGGTGGTGTATTGGTGGTGTAGTGTTGTTGTACTTGTGGTGTAGTGGTGGTATAGTGGTAGTGTACTGGTGCTGTATTGGTGGTGTACTGGTGGTGTAGTGTTTATGTATTGGTGGTGTATTGGTGCTGTATTGGTGGTGTACTGGTGGTGTAATTGTGGTGTACTGGTGGTGTATTGGTGGTTTATTGGTGGTGTAGTGTTGATGTATTGGTGGTGTAGTGTTGATATACTCGTGGTGTATTGGTGGTGTATTGGTGGTGTATTGGTGGTGTATTGGTGGTGTAGTGGTGGTGTAGCGTTGATGTACTGGTGCTGTATTAGTGGTGTATTGGTGATGTACTGGTGGTTTATTGGTGGTGTACTGGTGGTGTGCTGGTGGTCTATTAGTGGTGTATTGGTGATGTACTGGTGGTGTATTGGTGGTGTATTGGTGGTGTACTGGTGGTGTATTGGTGGTGTAGTGTTGATATACTGGTGGTGTATTGGTGATGTACTGGTAGTGTACTGGTGGTGTATTGGTGGTGTACTGGTGGTGAATTGGTGGAGTATTGGTGGTGTACTGGTCGTGTATTGGTGATGTAGTGTGGATGTACTGGTGGTGTAGTGTTGATGTACTACGGTGTACTGGTGCTGTATTGGTGTTGTATTAGTGGTTCAGTCGTGGTGTAGTGTTGATGTACTGGTGGTGTATTGGTGGTGTAGTTGTGGTGTATTGGTGGTGTATTGGTAGTGTACTGGTGGTGTATTGGTGGTGTAGTGGTGGTTTATTTGGTGGTGTATTGGTGATTTATTGGTGGTGTCTTGGTGGTGTATTGGTGGAGTACTGGTGGTGTAGTGTTGATGTACTGGTGGTGTAGAGGTGGTGTATTGGTGGTGTTTTGGTGGTGTAGTGTTGATGTACTGGTGGTGTAGTGTTGATTTACTGGTGGTGTAGTGGTGGTTGTATTGGTGGTGTACTGGTGGTGTACTGGTGGTGTACTGGTGGTGTAGTGTTGATGTACTGATGATGTATTGGTAGTGTACTAGTGGTGTAGTGTTGATGTACTGGTGGTGTATTGGTGGTGTACTGGTGGTGTAGTTGTGGTGTATTGGTGGTATACTGGTGGTGTAGTGTTGATGTACTGGTGGTGTAGTCGTGGTGTATTCTTGATGTACTGGTGATGTATTGGTGGTGTACTGGTGGTGTAGTAGTGATGTATTGGTGGTATACTGGTGGTGTAGTGTTGATGTACTGGTGGTGTAGTCGTGGTGTAGTGTTGATGTACTGGTGGTGTAGTTTTGATGTGCTGGTGGTGTAATAATGGTGTACTGGTGACGTATTGGTGGTGTATTGGTGGTCTACTGGTGGTGTAGTGTTGATGTACTGGTGGTGTACTGCTGGCGTAGTGTTGATGTACTGGTGGTGTACTGGTGGTGTATTGGTGGTGTACTGGTGGTGTATTGGTGGTGTAGTGTTGATGTACTGGTGGTGTATTGGTCGTGTAGTGTTGATATACTGGTGGTGTAGTGTTGATGTACTGGTGGTGTACTTGTGGTGTATTGGTGATGTACTGGTGGTGTATTGGTGGTGTAGTGGTTGTTTATTGATGGTGTATTGGTGGTGTGTTGGCGGTGTACTGGTAGTGTATTGCTGGTGTAGTGGTGGTGTAGTGGTGGTGTATTGGTGGTGTGCTGGTGGTGTATTGGTGGTGTATTAGTGATGGAGTGTTGATGTTCTGGTGGTGTAGTGTTGATGTACTGGTGGTGTAATGGTGGTGTATTGGTGGTGTAGTGTTGATGTACTGGTGGTGTATTGGTGGTGTAGTGTTGATGTACTGGTGGTGTAATGGTGGTGTATTGGTGGTGTAGTGTTGATGTACTGGTGGTGTATTGGTGGTGTAGTGTTGATGTACTGGTGGTGTAGTGGTGGTGTAGTTTTGATGTACTGGTGGTGTATTGGTGGTGTAGTGTTGATGTACTTGTGGTGTACTGGTGGTGTACTGGTGGTGTACTGTTGGTGTATTTGTGGTGTAGTGTTGATGTACTGGTGGTGTATTGCTGGTGTTGTGTTGATATACAGGTTGTGTACTGGTGGTGTATTTGTGGTGTACTGGTGGTGTATTAGTGGTGTAGTGTTGATGTATTGGTGGTTTAATGTTGATGTACTGGTGGTGTATTGGTGGTGTAGTGTTGATGTACTGGTAGCGTATTGGTGGTGTACTGTTAGTGTAGTGTTGATGTACTGGTGGTGTAGTGTTGATGTACTGGTGGTGTAGTGGTGGTGTACTGGTGGTGTATTGGTGATGTACTGGTGGTATAGTGTTGATGTACTGGTGGTGTATTGGTTGTGTACTGGTGGTGTAGTGTTGATATACTGCTGGTGTATTGGTGGTGTACTGGTGGTGTAGTGGTGGTTTATTAGTGCTGTACTGGTGGTGTAGTGTTGATGTACTGGTGGTGTTTTGGTGGTGTAGTGTTGAAGTACTTGTGGTCTACTGGTGGTGTATTGGTGGTGTACTGGTTGTGTATTGCTGGTGTAGTGTTGCTGTACTGGTGGTGTATTGGTGGTGTAGTGTTGATGTATATGTGGTGTAGTGTCGATATACTTGTGGTGTATTGGTGGTGTAGATTTGATGTACTGGTGGTGTATTGGCGGTGTATTGGCGATGTACTGGTGGTGTATTGGTGGCGTATTGGTGGTGTACACTGTAGTGTATTGGTGGTGTATTGGTGGTGTATTGGTGGTGTAGTGGTGGTTTATTGGTGGTGTACTGGTGGTGTATTGGTGGTGTACTGGTGGTGTACTGGTGGTGTACTGGTGGTGTATTGGTGGTGTATTGGTGGTGTACTGGTGGTGTATCGGTGGTGTAGTGTTGATGCACTGGTGGTGTATTGGTGATGTACTGGTCGTGTAGTGGTGGTGTAGTTTTGTAGTACTGGTGGTGTATTGGTGGTGTAGTGTTGTTGTACTTGTGGTGTAGTGGTGGTATAGTGGTGGTGTACTGGTGCTGTATTGGTGGTGTACTGGTGGTGTAGTGTTTATGTATTGGTGGTGTACTGGTGGTGTAATGGTGGTGTACTGGTGGTGTATTGGTGGTTTATTGGTGGTGTAGTGTTGATGTATTGGTGGTGTAGTGTTGATATACTCGTGGTGTATTGGTGGTGTATTGGTGGTGTATTGGTGGTGTAGTGGTGGTGTAGCGTTGATGTACTGGTGGTGTATTGGTGGTGTAGTGTTGATGTACTGGTGCTGTATTAGTGGTGTATTGGTGATGTACTGGTGGTTTATTGGTGGTGTACTGCTGGTGTGCTGGTGGTCTATTAGTGGTGTATTGGTGATGTACTGGTGGTGTATTGGTGGTGTATTGGTGGTGTACTGGTGGTGTATTGGTGGTGTAGTGTTGATGTACTGGTGGTGTATTGGTGATGTACTGGTAGTGTATTGGTGGTGTATTGGTGGTGTACTGGTGGTGAATTGGTGGAGTATTGGTGGTGTACTGGTCGTGTATTGGTGATGTAGTGTGGATGTACTGGTGGTGTAGTGTTGATGTACTGCGGTGTACTGGTGCTGTATTGGTGTTGTATTAGTGGTTCAGTCGTGGTGTAGTGTTGATGTACTGGTGGTGTATTGGTGGTGTAGTTGTGGTGTATTGGTGGTGTATTGGTAGTGTACTGGTGGTTTATTGGTGGTGTAGTGGTGGTTTATTTGGTGGTGTATTGGTGATTTATTGGTGGTGTCTTGGTGGTGTATTGGTGGAGTACTGGTGCTGTAGTGGTTGTTCAGTGTTGATGTATTGGTGGTGTAGTGGTGGTGTAGTAGTGGTGTAGTGGTGGTACTTTGGTGGTGTAGTGGTGGTGTATTGGTGGTGCAGTGGTGGTGTACTCATGGTGTAGAGGTGGTGTAGTGTTGATGTAGTTGTCATGTAGTGTTGATGTACTGGTGGTGTTATGGTGGTGTAGGGTTGATGTACTGGTGGTGTAGTGTTGATGTACTGGTGGTGTAGCGTTGATGTAGTTATCATGTACTGGTTGTGTATAGGTGGTGTACTGGTGGTGTAGTGTTGATGTTCTGGTGGTGTACTGGTGGTGTAGTGTTGACGTACTGGTGGTGTACTGTCGATGTACTGGTGGTGTATTGGTGGTGTAGTGTTGATGTACTGGTGGTGTAATGTTGATCTACTTTTGGTGTAGTGATGGTGTAGTGTTGATGTACTGGTGGTGTATTGGTGGTGTAATGGTGGTGCATTGGTGGTGTACTGGTGGTGTACTGGTGGTGTTGTGTTGATGTACTGGTAGTGTATTGGTTGTGTAGTGGTGGTGTAGTGGTGGTATATTGGTGATGTAGTGGTGGTGTACTGTTGGTGTAGTGGTGATGTAGTGTTGATGTAATGGTGGTGTAGTGTTGATGTACTGGTGGTGTAGTGGTGGTGTAGTGGTGGTGTATCGGTGGTGTATTGGTGGTGTAATATTGAAGTACTGGTGGAGTATTGGTGGCGTATTGGTGGTGTACTGGTGGTGTAGTGGTGGTGTAGTTGTGGTGTAGTTTTGATGTACTGGTGGTGTATTGGTGGTGTATTGGTAATGTACTGGTGGTGTTTTGGTGGTGTAGTGTTGATATACTGGTGGTGTAGTGGTGGTGTACTGGCGGTATATTGGTTGTGTATTGGTGGTGTAGTGTTGATGTACCGGTGGTGTATTGGTGGTGTATTGGTAGTGTCGTGTTGATGTACCGGTGGTGTATTGGTGGTGTATTGGTGGTGGAGTGGTGGTGTGTTGGTGGTGTATTGGTCTAGTAGTTGTGGTGTATTGGTGGTCTGTTGGTGGAGTATTGGTGGTGTATTGATGGTGTTATTGTGGTGTAGTGGTGGTGTATTGGTGTTGTAGTGGTCGTGTACCGTGGTGTATTAGTGGTGTATTAGTGGTGTAGTGGTGGTGTACTGGTGGAGTATTGCTGGTGTACTGTTGGTGTACTGGTGGTGCATTGGTGGTGTACTGGTGGTGTGCTGTTGGTCTATTGGTGGTGTAGTAGTGGTGTATTGGTGGTGTAGTGTTGATGTACCTGTGGAGTATTGGTGGTGTAGTGGTGGTGTACTGGTGATGTATTGGTGGTTTATAGCTGGTGTAGTGGTGGTATATTGGTGATGTAGAGGTGGTGTACTGTTGGTGTAGTGGTGATGTAGTGTTGATGTACTGGTGGTGTAGTGTTGATGTACTGGTGGTGTAGTGTTGATGTACTGGTGGTGTAGTGGTGGTGTAGTGGTGGTGTATCGGTGGTGTATTGGTGGTGTAATATTGATGGACTGGTGGAGTATTTGTGGTGTATTGGTGGTGTACTGGTGGTGTAGTGGTGGTGTAGTTGTGGTGTAGTTTTGATGTACTGGTGGTGTATTGGTGGTGCATTGGTAATGTACTTGTGGTGTATTGGTAATGTACTGGTGGTGTTTTGGTGGTGTAGTGTTGATATACTGGTGGTGTAGTGGTGGTGTACTGGCGGTATATTGGTGGTGTATTGGTGGTGTAGTGTTGATGTACCGCTGGTGTATTGGTGGTGTATTGGTGGTGTATTGGTGGTGGAGTGGTGGTGTGTTGGTGGTGTATTGGTCTAGTAGTTGTGGTGTATTGGTGGTCTGTTGGTGGAGTATTGGTGGTGTATTGATGGTGTTATTGTGGTGTAGTGGTGGTGTATTGGTGTTGTAGTGGTCGTGTACCGTGGTGTATTAGTGGTGTATTGGTGGTGTAGTGGTGGTGTACTGGTGGAGTATTGCTGGTGTACTGGTGGTGTACTGGTGGTGCATTGGTGGTGTACTGGTGGTGTGCTGTTGGTCTATTGGTGGTGTAGTAGTGGTGTATTGGTGGTGTAGTGTTGATGTACCTGTGGAGTATTGGTGGTGTAGTGGTGGTGTACTGGTGATGTATTGGTGGTTTATTGCTGGTGTAGTGGTGGTGTACTGGTGGTGTACTGGTGGTGTACTGGTGGAGTACTGGTGGTGTAGTGGTGGTGTAGTGGTGGTGTATTGGTGGTGTACTCGTGGTGTACAGGTGGTGTAGTGTTGATGTTGTGGTGATGTACTGATGGAGTATTTGTGGTTTATTGGTGGTGTATTGGTAGTGTATTGGTGGTGTAATAGTTGTGTATTGTTGGTGTATTGGTGGTGTAATGGTGGTGTATTTGTGGTGTATTCGTGGTGTATTGGTGGTGTACTGCTGGTGTACTTGTGGTGTAATGGTGGTGTACTGGTGCTTTAGTGGTGGTGTATTGGTGGTGTATTGGTAGTGTACTGAATTGATATAGTATTGCTTGTGTAGTGTTGATGTACTAGTAGTGTATTGGTGGTGTACACGTGCAGTGCTGACGTACTGGTGATGTATTGGTGGTGTACTTTTGATGTAGTGATGATGTACTGATGGTGTACCTTTGGTGTACTCATTGTGTACACGTCGTGTATATTACTTCCAGTATTTCCTTTAATGTTCCTTTGCTTTGGGTTGAAATAATGATAGACATGACTTTACAAATAATCATTTAAAGTTCGATAAAATAAATACCGGTAATAGAAACGTGCAGTCGGTCAGCATCTTATCCAGGAATATTTATTTCATGTACATTAAATGTTGGGGAAGTTGTCTTTTGATTGTCTTGATTAAAAATAAAACACTCACAAGTACTAGTATATATCTAGTTAAGTATATAATTTTCCTACAAATATGTCGTCTAATACCAGAAAGGATATCAATAATGAATACTGTTCTTACACAATGTCATTACACAAAATTCCTTGCAGCATCAATTGTTTCCTTCTCAGCGCATCCTATCAATATCTATATTAATAGACATCCAGTGTAGAACATAACAAGAAATGCTTCCGTTAAAACATTGCTTCCGCTGAATAAATACAAGAAATATGAATAGTTCAGACACATCAGAGTAAATAGGGTTTCATTAATTTGGATTGTGGGCAAATGGTTAACTGGACATGGTAAGATAGAAGCAGGGAAATCTTAAATTTAATTAATTATTGCTCGATGTTCAAACGAAAACCAAATAGAAGAATGGGAATGTAGCGCAAAGTACGATATGAAGCGTGCTTCATGCTCACTAGAAACAAATATGAAATAATTTTCTTTTAAATTTCAATATAATTACAGTCTTGCACGACGAAATTTTTCCAATATTTATATTCAGTTAAATCCTTCTTTCAAACTCTTTGCGTATGTTGCACTCACATAGGTGTAAACATTCATGTAAACGATATGACATAGATACACTAAAAGTGATTTATTTTAGCCTTTTGTGTTAACATTTAACATTTTGTGTAAATTATTCAAAGTAATAATTACAATAGAAGAAAGAGAGATTTATCTCCTTCTACAATAAAATGAGTCTCTGAAGCTCCTTCGGAAATTTTCGGAGAGTAAGGCGTAAAGAAGCGGGTTTAAGCCGCTGTTAGCATAGTACAACAAGTAACAAATCGGAGAGAGAAGACTGCCCAATGATGTTGTGTCAATCCACAAATAGAGACAGGATCGAATATGATAAGGTAAAGCTAACAATGCAAATGAGCATATAATCATAATTAAAAGTATGATGACCTTTTTACGAGCTTCAATAACTTTATGCGTAGTAACTCTTGGATAACGAATTTGAACGTCCCGTTCCGTATGAAGAGAATCACACTGACTATTCTCAGAACATGTGGAAGAAGATGATTTCTTAAATGAAAAGTTTTGAATATTGTCTCTTCTGTGCTTGTGTGGCGTGTTGTTTTGCTTATTTCTTTCGGTGAAGCTTTGCTGTGTTTTCGTATAAATCATTACGCTTCCTTCATTTTCGATTTGTGAATCGTATTCAGATACAGATTCTTGCTCCGTCTGAGATTCTGATACCGGTGGACTGTTTTGACAAAAGCCGTGTTGTTTCAGTATATTATTTGGACGGTGTAATCGAATCATTTCTACGTTCATTTCTCTTATTACTCTTTCTTTTAATATCAGAGTAGTTTTTGTATTGCAGCGTATCATATTGCCCTTCTCATTTGTACTAATATGCGTATCGTGCTTAATGTTGCTACTCGATTTTGTGGTCAATGCCATATTCAGGCTACTGTTACTGCTGCGCCAAAGTGCTGCTGCTATTTTTATGTACATAAATGTTAATACGGCCAGTGGTATAACGTACCAAATTATCAGATTAGCTAATACATATACGTTGGTTTGAATGCTCTCCGATCTCATGTAACAATAAGTGTAACTACCTATTGTGAAAGTGTCATAATCAATTAGTTGAGGAGAGTTATACGCCACCATCAACAACCATATAAGGATTTGGGCAATGCGGAATCGTCTAAAGGTGAATAATTGCTTGGCTTTCAGGGGATGCAAAATGGCTACGTAACGTTCCATTGAAATCACAGTCAACAGAAGGACGGGTACTGTGAGGCTCATATAATGAGCAAAGTAATAGATTTTACACATCACCTACAAAAGAAAGTAGACAGTATCATGATAGTAACAACGAAGAGAAGAAATTGTGGAACAAAAAAATAAAGATGATGGTGATTATTATTATGATTATTATTATTATTATTACTTGGGGAAACTCTAGGCCTTGACGAAAATCAACTAGCCAATCTCTTCGGAAGAACTTTCGGGCCGGGGCTTATGGACAACTTCCAGAAATCCCTGGCCTGGCAGTGCTACCGAGGAGCCTTGCCAGTTCGGGATAAACTCTACAGGCATGGAGGTGCCGTCAGCCGGGCATGTCCGAGATGCGCGCAGGGCGACGAAACCGTCCTGCACGCACTCGTCCAGTGTCCGAGCATTGCTGACTTGTGGGTTTATGTCGAACACTTGCTATCGCGTGTAGGACGGATCCGGTTATCAGCTGAGTCCATCGTGAGGATTGCCCCGCCCTCTTACTTTAGCCGGGAAGGGCAGGCAGTTTTTATCTGTCTGGTGGCCATGGCGAAAGAGATAGTATGGTGGACACGTTTGAAAGGGCTGAAGACGAGCACTTACCTCTTCGGTGATGCCCTGATTGACTTTTTCAAATTTCATTTGAAAAGGAAAATCAGAGTAGAGAGGGAAGTGCTCTCTTCCCAGCATTTTGTTGAAAGATGGGTGAGAGAAGCAAGTATGGCCCGAGTGAATGGGCCTACTCTGAGTATGTGTCTATAAATTAAAGGTGGAAAACTAGGAGAGGGCACTTGCCTTGGTGGTCAGGGTCACTGTGGCCTTTTACTGGGCTGTCTCCACAAATGTCCCTCGGAAGTCTCCCCCCTATTGGGGAATTTTTCATCGTTATTTTTATTACATCCTCTGTTTTTGTTTTTTACACGCAGAAATGCCCATTTGTACCGCCCTGTATTGTCCTGCACTGTCCTTAATGTCTACTTTATGTAAACCCTTGTGGTTAATAAAGAAAGCAAAAGAAAGCATTATTATTATTATTATTATTATTATTATTATTATTATTATTGGCGACCTACGTAGTAAATCGTATCATCATGAGCTCCGCAAAGGTTTGTTGTTTTCGTTTGTTAAAAATTGCCATTTATAGAAATTTTTTATTGTTAACTGTATATAAGCGCACATACATTGTTTTCCGAAAAGGACACCCAAAAGGATTGGGGCCTTGTGCCCAAAATTTAAACTTTTATGATTATCAAAAAATTTCTTTGAAAAAATCATGGTTGATTCACCTCTGCACCAAGCAGCTGAGAGCCTTCCTCACAAACTAACACCTCACACCGACACCACCATTGTAAATATTGCTACGTTTGCCAACACTGGAAATGTAAGCAGCACCAATATTTTAATTTTGTCTCAGGCAGACGTTCATTTCCCGCCATTACCAATGACTGCAGGTTTTAAAGCCGCTACCACCACCACCACCGCGACAACCCCCACCCCAACCCCCACCACCACCACAGCGACAACAGAAACAAAAGAAAAAAATTAATTAATTCGTGATATCGAAATGAATTCAACCAAAATGAACTCTTCCATACCGAACACCACTGAAGCAACCACCACCACAACTGAGACTAAAATTAACAATACCAAAAATAACGATAACAACAACAGCAACAATGAAATTAAGAAAAATACCTTGAGTTTTGCCAGAGTAGCAAAAACGTGCGAAGCGATCCAGGTAACTCAGGAGGAATTAGAAGAAGCCAAAGGAATGGTAAAGAAAGATGGGTACAGGGTCAGCCTCACCCCCCACCTAATAAAATGGAGCATCGGCGCCTATGCACCGTGTCTTATCGAACAATTAACGTAAAATCGCGCCGAGTGGAACGGGCATCCGAGTCCCAAATCCAAAAAGCTTTGGGACATGTGTGGGAAAGAAAAACCCACATCAGACGTGGACAGAAGTATGTAATCGTGGACGTGTTCTTTGAAACACCAGAGGAGGCTAGAGAACACTCCATGGCCCCATTAAGAAGTGACGGCTTCACACTCGTCCCAAGCTATTGTGGCCAGAGACTCGTAAAGATCAGGGTGACCCACGTTCCACCGGCCATCGAAATTCCCTGGCTAATAGCTGCCGTCCTCGCTGGCATCGAAGCCAACACAAAGATAATAGAAATAGCGAAAGAAAAGCAGAACTGGTCCGGATCTGGGATGGAGCTCCTGATCCAAGCGGACCAAATGAGCATTGAGGAGATCCCAGAGGTAATAGACCTCACTGACGGCAGCCACCTCACCGTAATCGTCGAGGGCAGAAGGCCTAGGTGTGTCGTTTGTGGTGAAGGAACCCACCTAAGGGCTTTCTGCCCTCAGGCTAAAAGGTTAAGGCCACCTCTCCTACCCACCCCAGGGACTCAACCATCAACACCACCAGCAGCAGAGATGGCAGCAAAAACTGTAGCAGCAACAACAGAAGCAACTATAACAGCAACAGCCCCAGCAACAGTAGCAAAACCAACACCACCACCACCCAACGCGCCAGAACTAGCACCAGCGCCTACACCATCCACCACCCCACAACCAAAACTAACGCCTGTGGAGGATTTTCCACTCCCCGGCCTATCACAACTGGAGACATATTGTGACGACGAGGAGTGGGAAACGGTATCAGGAAAAAAGAAATAAAGAAACCAAAAAAGAAAAAGTTCTGTTCCTTCCCCCTCCAAAAACAAAATACAGAGGGAAACAAATAAACTATCAAACAAAAAAGTTAGGACGGATATGCCACCATCCACACCAGCATCACCAACCTCATCACCCCAAACACCAACACCATCACCATCATTAACCCCAACACCACCATCACCTACACCACAAAAGTCACCAAACAGCGAAACAGAAACAAACCCACAACAAACGCAAACAAAACAAAACAACCAAAACGATACACACTACACAGAATTAAATTTGAACAACAACCAATTATTACACTACATCCAACACAACACCAGCATCACAGAAAAAGACTACACAACAACCCAAAAATTCACACCACCTCCACACATACAAATGACTCGCATCACACAGATAACGTACATGACACTAAAACAAAAATTCCCCAAAGACATCGGAGACTTCCGACAAGCACTCTCCAGGAGGATTTATAAGGACATCCTTCCTGAGGAGGCCACAAGCAGTGAAAAGGATGGAGAAACCGTCCTTCCTGTACGAGAAGTAAGGTAAGTGGTCTTTCCCATCTTTTTCACTCCATTTCAACATGACCTCACTCAGAATAGGCAGCATAAATGCGCGTGGCTTGGGGTCGTCATGGAAGCAGGGCCACCTGCTCAACGACCTCAGGTCACTAAACATAGATGTAGTGGCCATCAGCGAGACCAGAATCTCCGAAGCACGGTTCTTCGCACCGATCTTCGGCGGCTACGATGTGTACGCATCTCCCAGCCGTCCGGGATCGGGGAGAGGAGTTGCTGTGCTTTTTCGGAGAGGTTTAGATCTTGCCATACGGGCCATCTTCCTGGACCCAGAAGGTAAGTTGGTGGTGCTGGACGTGACCAGCGGAGACGGGCAAGCTTTCAGGTTAATGGCCGTCTATGCCCCGACAGGAGCAGGGCAGCCTGATTTCTTCCGGCGTCTGGAGACCTTTCTTGGAACGTCCCGCTCTTTAGTGTTAGTGGGCGACTGGAACGGGATCTTAGATGCACGCTGGGACTGTGTGGGATTAGTGAATAGGGGAGGAGGGTGCAAGAGTCTCACCAACCTGCTGAGGCGTTTTGAACTGTCTGACAGGTACCGGTTGGATTTCCCGAATGTGCCAATGTGGACTTGGACAAACCGCATAGGGTCATCCAGATCATATCTAGATAGAGTATTTTGTAGGGAAATAGATAGGTCTAGCATAGGCTGTCCACAATTTAAGATAGTCAGCTACACGGACCACAAATTCGTCATCTATGTGCTTGACTTAGATAGGCTTCATAGACGAGGACCCGGCTACTGGAAGCTAAACGCGTCCTTACCAGCGCGCAAGGCCTACAGAGACCGGATTAGCGAACTAGTTAAGCGAGCGTTGACGGGGGCCATCGTCAACAACAAGTGGTGGTTTGCTCTGAAAAGAGCAATTAGAATAGAGTCCATTGGGTTTAGTAAGGCTTTAGCAATAGAGAAAAATAGAGCAGAGGGAGAACTAGTTAGAAAATTAGACGAGGCGCTTAGCAAAGGCATCGCGACCGACGTACTTGCGGCGAAATTGGCCCTTTACCAATTCTTTAATGCAAAGCACGAAGGCTGCGTTGTCAGAGCTAGGGTGCGTGCTCTCAGACACGAGGGTACGAAAGCCGTTCAATGGGCCCGAGTGGCGGAGGCGCGTTGTGGCAACAAAGCCACGATCCGGTCTTTGGTGGACCACGACGGGTGCATGCTACTCGATCCCGGGCAAATGTGTGAAGCTTTTCAGCGACACTTCGCACAGCTGTTCGGGGGCAGCGGCGGGCCGGATCGAGGAATGGACTTTAGTGTCTACCTCGACGGACTGCCGCGGCTCTCGGCCACTGAGGCGGAGTGTTGCGAAAAGCCGATAACAGCCGCTGAAGTACGGGAGGCAATGACTGGCTGCACAAGGGGTAAATCGCCTGGTTTGGATGGTCTGCCCTATGAACTTTACGTACAAATGCCAGACTTGTTCGGAGGCCTCTTGGCGGACGTCTACTGCAACTCGCAACAGAACGGAAGAATTCCCAGCTCTGTGAGCCGAGGAGCTGTGGCGCTGCTGAGAAAGGATCCGAACAAGGGGGATAATATAGATAATTTCAGGCCCATAACTCTGCTAAACACAGAGTTCAAGATTTTGGCCAAGGTGCTAGCAAAGAGGTTGGCGCCTGTCGTTGGTGGTCTGGTGGGAGAGGCGCAGACATGCGCCATTCCCGACAGATCCATCCACGACAACCTCCACCTCATGCGATACATCGTAGAGAGGGTAGCTAGGGAACATGGCACGGGTGGGTCCTTGATCAATTTAGATCAGTCGAAAGCATTCGATAGGGTCGACCATCGTTACCTAGCGGCAGTCCTGAGGGCGTCTGGCATTGGGCCCGTCTTCAGAGGCTGGATCGCTGCCATGCACAGCGACATCTGCTCTGTGGTGAGAGTGAACGGTCACCTTTCGGAACCGTTCAACATCATGCGCTCGGTCCGCCAAGGATGTACCCTCTCGTCCCTCTTGTACGTATTGACTCTCGAACCATTACTGCACAAACTGGAGACATTGAGGGGGTCCCGCGCGAACTAGGATGCGGAAGATCCGTGTCAGCATATGCGGACGATGTCACCCTAGTGGTGTCGAACGCCAAACACATCGAGGCGATCTGAACTACACTAAGAGAATACGAAGCGGTGACAGGAGCAATGATCAACCAGGAAAAGTCAGTGGGCCTGCAGCTCGGCACCTGGAGAGTCAGGTCCATGCCGTCCAACAGCGTCATCGGGCGCTGGACGGACGGACCGGTTAAATCGCTAGGGGTCTGGTTCGGTCCGGACCTCCAGACGGACAAAAACTGGGACGAGGTGACGAGCAGGGTGGCTTCTCTCACCCAGAAATAGGCGGAGAGGAAGCTATCCCTGAAAGGTCGAGCGGAGGTGGCTAACGCGTACATCGCGTCCGTCATCTACTACCGCCTGACCGTCGTACCTTGTCCTAAGCCCCGCTTGACTGTGCTGGAGCGTTTGCTCTTTCGCTTTTTGTGGAAGGGACGCGCTCCGATGGTCAGGTGGTCCATCTGCTGTCAACACCCGCTACGTGGAGGGCTGGGAATGCCGTGGCTGATGATGCGCAGACATGCGCCCAGGCTACGACATCTCCACCTCTTCCTCGACGGTGATCAGGTGTGGTGTCCGTTTGCTAGACGCGTCTTTCCCCAACTCGTCTCCTTGACGGAGCTGCAGTCCTGGGTCAAGCGAAGACCGAGAGGGAGCGCTTGGAGACTGGAATGTCTTCAGGCGCTCACAGCCTTCGACCACTCGATCAATGTGATCGGTGGAAACTCCACCTCGGCGTTCTATAGAGGATTAGTGGAGGGGAAGTGCGACGACGTACTTGGAGAAACTCTATGCGTCGACGAAAATCAAGTAGCCAATCTCTTCGGAAGAACTTTCGGGTCGGGGCCTATGGACAACTTCCAGAAATCCCTGGCCTGGCAGTGCTACCGAGGAGCCTTGCCAGTTCGGGATAAACTCTACAGGCATGGAGGTGCCGTCAAGCGGGCATGTCCGAGATGCGTGCAAGGCGACGAAACCGTCCTTTACGCACTCGTCCAGTGTCCGAGCATTGCTGACTTGTGGGTTTATGTCGAACACCTGCTGTCGCGTGTAGGACGAATCCGGCTATCAGCTGAGTCCATCGTGAGGATTGCTCCGCCCTCTTCCTTTAGCCGGGAAGGGCAGGCAGTTTTTATCTGTCTGGTGGCCATGGCGAAAGAGATAGTATGGTGGACACGTTTGAAAAGGCTGAAGACGAGCACTTACCTCTTCGGTGATGCCCTGATTAACTTTTTCAAATTTCATTTGAAAAGGAAAATCAGGGTAGAGAGGGAAGTGCTCTCTTCCGAGCATTTTGTTGAAAGATGGGTGAGAGAAGCAAGAATGGCCCGAGTGAATGGGCCTACTCTGAGTATGTGTCTGTAAATTAAAGGTGGAAAACTGGGAGAGGGAACTTGCCCTGGTGGTCAGGGTCACTGTGGCCTTTTACTGGGCTTTCTCCACAAATGTCCCTCCAAAGTCTCCCCCCTATTGGGGAATTTTTCATCGTTATTTTTATTACATCCTCTGTTTTTGTTTTTTACACGCAGAAATGCCTATTTGTACCGTCCTGTATTGTCCTGTACTATCCTTAATGTCTACTTTATGTAAACCCTTGTGGTTAATAAAGAAAGTATTATTATTATTATTACTATTATTATTATTATTATTATTATTGTTATTGTTATTCCTTGAATCTCAGTCATTGATGTTGGTTAACTGGAAAGTCCGTTGGATTGAATATCAAGCCACTACCTGCAGCCTCAGATATTCAGGACGTATCGGAGGGTTCTTGCTGTTCCAAGCAAGCATGCCTTTTGAAGCGTTCCAAAAAGCGTGAAGGGGCCGATTTTCTTTAACCATCCCTGGAAACTTTTGGAGATAGTCCCCAGTGCGCCTATGACAATCGGGATCACTTTGACTTCATGGCAATTCCAAATCCTTTTCACCTCCCACTTTAGGTCCTGGTATCGGTTAATTTTCTCCCTCTCCTTCTCTTGCACTCTCGTGTCGAACGGGCAGGCCACATCCACAATCAGGCACGATCTTTTTTCTTTGTCCACAACCACCAGGTCAGGTCTATTGTGTTCCAGTTTTTTGTCCGTCTGTATCCTAAAATCCCACAGCACCTTCACCTGATTGTACTCCATCACCGCCTCTGGCCTATGCTCATACCATTTCTCAGAATGTGGTAGATTGTTTACTTTGCACAGGTGCCAGTGGATCACCCTGCCCATCACATCGTGTCTCCAGCCCTTATAGTGGGTCTGGGCTAGGTGTTTACACTCGGACACAATGTGGGCCACAGTCTCCTCTCTCTCTCCACAGATCCTGCACAGTGGGCTGGCCTCCTCCTTGTAGATATGGTGCTTCAACCACTTCGTTTTGAGGGCCTGCTCCTGCGCAGCCATTAGCATTCCTTCTGTAGCCTTTTTGAGGTCTCCTCTTCTCAACCAGTTCCATGTCTGTGGATCTCTAAATTCAGTTTTCTCAAAGAAGGTATTTTCTCAATGAAGGGGTTTTCCCTTAAGGCTGCTCTTCCTCCTTGATGTTATTTCCTCCCTGGACATCCCCTGGCCTACTGTCCCCTCCTTCAGTACAGCTCTGAGCATTGGCTCCTTACTATAGGTCACGTATTTGTATAGGTTGTTTTTCTCCATCTGAACACAGTCCTCTATGCTGATAAGACCTCTTCCACCCTCAGATCTCCTTAGGTAGAGTCTATCGACATCACTCCTCTTGTGGAACATGTTGTAGATAGTCAATAGCTTCCTAGTCTTCCTATCCATTTCTTTCTGTTCAGCAACATTCCATCTCAGAATTCCCGCACTGTACCTAATAATAGACACAGCTCGGGAATTTACTGCGCTTATGGCATTTCTGCTGTTCAGATGTGACTTCAATACGCTCCTTACTCTCCGAATGTATTCAGTTCTTAACAATTCCTTCATTTTTTTGTTCTTTATGCCATCAGCCTCCAGAACGCCCAAATACTTGTATCCTTCCTCAGAGTCAATTTTCTTTATCATCTCACCTGTTGGTATCTGGATCCCGTTACTTCTGCTCAACCTACCCCTCTTCATCACAATGACTCCACATTTACCAATACCAAACTGCATACATATATCACTGCTGAAAATACGGACAGTGTCAACAAGCACATCCAACTCCTTCTCACTTTTCCCGAAGAGCTTAAGATCGTCCATGAAGAGGAGGTGATTGATGGTAAGCTCTCCCCTTCCCAACTTGTATCCTGCTCTCACTTTTCGCAGCATAATGGTCAAGGGCATCAGGGCAAGGACAAACAACAGAGGGGACAGGCTATCTCCCTGGAAGATACCTCTCTTGATCTTCACGCTTCCCAAGGATACTCCAGTTGATGTCAACTCTGTCTCCCAGGACCCCATACTCCTGCCTAGCAACTGTCTGATGTTATCTGCCACCCTGAAGATCTTCAGGCTTTTGGTGATCCAGGAATGAGGCACCATGTCAAATGCCTTTCTGTAGTCTATCCATCCCATGGCAAGATCAGTGTGTCTCCTCCTGCAATTCCCCATTACCATCTTATCAATAAGCAACTGGTCCTTTGTACCACGTGACTTCTTTCGGCATCCTTTCTGTTCGTCCGGTAACAAGTTGTTTGTGTGGAGGTGATGGTAGATTTCCTCAGACACAATGCTCGTCAACAGTTTCCACATTACGGGCAGACATGTGACAGGTCTATAGTTGGTAGCATCATTACCCTTGATTCGGTCTTTCATTATCAGAACTGTGGTACCTTTTGTCAACCACTCTGGCACCTCACCCGACACCAAGCAGTCATTGAACATGGCCGTCAGCTTCGGGTGGAGGGATGTTAGATGTTTAATCCAATACCCCTGCACACCATCTGGGCCTGGTGATTTCCAGTTGGTTAGTTTTTTGGCTTGCCCCTTAAGAGTTTCAACTGTGATACTCAAATCAGTCTGTTGCTGTGCCTGCTCACCGATCTCCCTCTGTACTGTCTCAATCCACCCTGCCTGGGCATTGTGTCTAACATCCTGCTCCCATATTCCTCTCCAGAATGTTTTAGTTTGCTCCGCCCCAGGGATCAAGTCGTTGCCTCTTTCTTTGCCCTCAAGCTGTCCAAACAGCATCTTCTGGTTGTTGTCGAACATGCGGTTCTGTTTATACTGACTGACTCTGTTCTCGTATCGCCTGATTTTTGCACTCTTTGCTACAATGCGTTGCTTCAATTCCTCTATGATAATATTTAGCTTTTTACTCCTAGTTTTGTATTTTATTTCCAGTCTATTTTTAGTGCCTATGTTTTTTAGTGTCCCATTCAGTAGTGACTCAAGCTTTCCTATGTCATTTCTCATTTCCCCGATTTGCCCACTCAGTCGCTTCTTCCACCACGGCTCTGCTCTTTCTTGTCTGTTGTTTCCTCTCGCTTTTATACCAAGTAGTTTCCTCACCGTATTTGCTGTTGCTCTGAGGATATTGTTGCACTGGTGAAGGCTCCTCGCCTCAAGGTATGGGATGACTTTGTTTACCTTAGCTGTTGTTTCTTTTAACTTTTTCCTGTCTACAAATCTTAGGTTCATAGGTCTCCCACTATCATTGTTCAATTCATCTACCACTAAATTTAGGATGTCAACCGAATCTTGTCCTAGCCCGTCAGCATTCATCTCCTCAGTGGCCGTATCTCTGTTCCAGGTATTATTTATCTCAGTACTCAGATCATTGTCTGCTTCGGGTGGTTCCTCCGTTCTCAGGACCTCCTCACCTTCATTTCCCACCGGCTCGCTTGTCTGGCATACTACACCCGCCATCTCCAAGCCATTCTCTCTGCTCAGTTCCTCCAGTTCCAGCTCGCTTATCCACCCATTAGTTCTTATTACCCGAGCCTGCCCGGCCAATTTTTGTTCATCTAATTTAAATAAACCAATCTCGTTCCAGATGTTATACATCCGTCTCCTGTAGCCCCTCTCCTTGGGGTTACTTTTCAGGTAGCATTGCATAACAGTTCTATTCAATTCTTTCGTCCAGTTGGTTCTGGCCCCTTTCCTTCTTCTCCTTCCTCCAACATCAGCAGTATTTGGTTGACAGTCAGGTTCCTGCTGCTGAGCCAGGGGGCACCTGTTGGGTGAGAGTCTGTCACATGACGTTCTAGTCTCCATTTCACCGTTATTCGAACTGTTTATGTTCGATATTTAAACACTCTTATCGAGGATTGGCGAATGTATGTTTACATAGCCATCTGTGGATCCGCCATCCCACTTGGCCCTTGTGTGGCATTATCACCACGCTGTATACGAACACACATAAACAAACAAACACACAGGCAGAAAGGGCCCCAGAAATGAATAAGCATAAGTTTCATTGTAATGTAGTGTTCGAATGTCTGACTTAGTTTTAGTTTTTTAAGTTTTACTTTTCCCCCCCTCTTCTCTGTCCGTCCGCCTGCTTCTCTCTTCATTCTTATTTTCTTTACGTTTTGGGGGTTTCTTTTTTTTGTTTTTGTTTTTCTCTGTTTGTTTTTCTCGTTGTGCTGCTTTGGTTTTGTTGTTTGTTTTTTCTTTTTTCTTTTGGGTCTATCTATATATTTTGATGCCTTCCTCTTTGGTAGTAGTAGGAATTCTATAATGTGGAAGTAGCAACCAGCAGGGAAGTGGGAGACTGGCGGCGTTAGCGATACTGAGACAGTGGTGGTGGTGATGTCGATACCGAGGCAGTGGTGGCGGTGATGTGACCGTATTACTGTAGTGATGGTGCTGTAGCGGAGTCAAGGGGTGGTGGCGGCGGTGATGGGATAGTGGTGGTAATGATGGCCGTAGTGAGCGGTGGCGGTGAAGGTGAAAATGTGTCGTTATCTGGCTGTTGTGTTTAGTGTACACAGATGATGGGGTGGGTGGTGTATCTAGTTTCTGGTGTTGGTGAGTTTAGCTGTCCTATATAGTGTAGCCAGAGGAGAGGAGGGGAGGGGTTCTTCTTCCATTTATAGCCATTTTTTTTTTGGGATATACAGTGTACAATACAAAGTTGAATATTTGAATATTTGAGCCTTATAACAATATATTTTCTTTACGTTTTGAGCCTTATAACAATATATTTTCTTTACGTTTTGAGCCTTATAACAATATATTTTCTTTACGTTTTTGGGGTTTCTTTTTTTTTGTTTTTGTTTTTCTCTGTTTGTTTTTCTCGTTTTTTGCTGTTGTTGCTGTGCTGCTTTGGTTTTGTTGTTTGTTTTTTCTTTTTTCTTTTGGGTCTATCTATATATTTTGATGCCTTCCTCTTTGTTAGTAGTAGGAATTCTATAATGTGGAAGTAGCAGCCAGCAGGGAAGTGGGAGACTGGCGGCGTTAGCGATACTGAGACAGTGGTAGTGGTGATGTCGATACCGAGGCAGTGGTGGCGGTGATGTGACCGTATTACTGTAGTGATGGTGCTGTAGCGGAGTCAAGGGGTGGTGGCGGCGGTGATGGGATAGTGGTGGTAATGATGGCCGTAGTGAGCGGTGGCGGTGAAGGTGAAAATGTGTCGTTATCTGGCTGTTGTGTTTAGTGTACACAGATGATGGGGTGGGTGGTGTATCTAGTTTCTGGTGTTGGTGAGTTTAGCTGTCCTATATAGTGTAGCCAGAGGAGAGGAGGGGAGGGGTTCTTCTTCCATTTATAGCCATTTTTTTTTTTGGATATACAGTGTACAATACAAAGTTGAATATTTGAATATTTGAGCCTTATAACAATATATTTTGGGTCCGAATTTTTTGGGGCTCAAGCCGGGTGCTTTACGTAGCATTTGTGCTAAGAGTTGTTATTTCACAAATGGTTTAAATATGTTAAAAATTCAAAACTTACGGGAGCGATTTCATGACCTCCGTCACCTCGTGCGTCTTCTTCCATTATTATTATTATTATTATTATTATTATTATTATTATTATTATTATTATTATTATTATTATTATTATTATTATTATTATTGTTGTTGTTGTTGTTATTAATAGTCTCTAATACTCAAACATCTCAATAAAAGAAATCTCTCAGGGAAGCAATATTATATATTATAATCAAAAGTGAAAAAACTCTAATTATGGGAGTATAAACAAGACAGACAAAAACATTTTTCTATCTGACCTCGCTTATATATATTGATCACCCTATCATGGTTCCGTATGGGGAAGAATTATTATTGGAACTACCAATAATTGAAGAATCCGCCATACTCTTCAGGGAGTTTAATTCTTCAAGTGTAAGGGAAATGGAACAAGATATAATACATACTGTTTCCAAAGCTGAGGCAGCCCGGTGGAATAATAACATGCGTAGTGTTACGTTGTCAAATCTCTTAAAATATTATGACTACTTGACAGGCTTATAATGTCGCTAGAAATAGCAGCCTAAACACTGTGAGGTTCAGTTCGACAAATTGTGGAGCAGTTTAATATTAATTATATATATATATATATATATATATATATATATATATGCGTTGTACTGAAGGCACGACAATATTCTAATTTTACCTTTTTCACGAGGGGAATTTCATATTTTCGTATGAATCACTTGAAGGTTATTAGAAACAATGAAGTTTCTGAAGTGTTTTCGGCTCCTATTGTGCATCGTTTATGGTGGGTGAAAATGTTTTTTTGAGATCTTTCAGTTAACCACACGCTCATATGTTTATCTTATATATCTAACTCTCTCTCTCCCTTTCACTTTTGCTTTTTTTCTCTCTATTAGTTCTATATTAGGAAAATTCATTTATAGAGGTTGTTGATTCTGTCGGCAATTATTGTATATTATGTGACCTAATATTATAGTGAGATATATGAGTTGAGGTATTTAAAACAGGTAAATGAAATAAATAAATAAATATATTTAAAAATGTGATTATACTGGTGTGTAGAAGCATCAGATAGTGTCATCTACTTTTCTTTGTGCAATCTCGATTGCAATTGATATAAGAAACATTAACATAAATTACCAACAGCAAATGCCATTTCTACCAGATGCTGCAAAAATAGACAAAAGTTGAGATAACATTGGTAGCAGATTTAGATGACATGCAGAAGATAAAGAAATTCGAAATTGAAGTTCTATCCCCTGTAGCAAGTCAAATTTCTCTTTATCAGAAAGATGTTAATGTTGAAATTAGATTATATGTAATAACGTGATATAATAGTCTTATATATATATATATATATATATATATATATATATATATATATATATATATATATATATATATATATATATTTGTGTGTGTGTGTGTTTTGTATATAGCTATGTCGGAGCTGTATATATATATATATATATATATGTGTGGATGTATATTTTCGCGGCCTACTTATTATTATCAACACACACACACACACACACGCCCCCCCACACACCTATGCAGAAGTAATACCATGTTTTAGTTTTTCCTTACACAGGTGTCATACATACAACTAGCATTACACTGAGAAACAGAGACATCTACGTTGTCGCACGTCTTGTTTATAATAGGAGCCAAATTACTTTCAATTCACACTACTTTCTTAAACAAAGTGAAAGCCTTATTGGCTAATCTGGTCCGAGATACACAGTGTAGAGCTTGTCACGGCTGGGTTGTCTTTTGGTTCAGAGCTGAACTGGGATTAGATAACAACAGATACATTGAGATGATTAATGGCAATAGTTGTAGATTTTAGAAATAATTTTCCTGTTATTTATATATAAATTTGAGCGACTTCCGTCCGTCCTTCCGTCACACACTAGAGATGACTGAAGAAGGAAGGGGTCATGACGTCACACACCAGATATGATTGAGGAAGGAAGGTGTGATGACAAACTACAGAAAACAGCGTCTAACATTCACTACTTGTGTTTACAAATTACATATCCGCGTCAGCGTGTTGAAAAACATTCTAGTGAATGATATTTCTACAAGAGTTATTTCTTTCGCTTTCTTCGTTCACAATTCAGTATCATCTCCCATATTTGATATCAACTTGTTTCTTCTGTTCCTTAACAAACAATCCAGTTGGAGAAGCTTTCATATATCGACAGATGCTGTGAATATCATGCTATCGCTAACAACTCTCTGAGAAAAAAAGAATAAAAGGAAATGTGAAGAGAATACATATATGTAGAAGAAAACAACAATAAAGACAGTTTAGGTACCATTTTAATTTCAGGCCACTTTGTTGCATGTGAATCCCTCTTTAATATGAACATTCTACTGATATGAACATTCTACTGATATGAACAGCAAAATACTATAGCAATTATTATATTATTCACTGGGACTAACGACAATAAGTAACCTATGCCACCTCTACTCTAATGATATGAACCTGTATAATGTGGGAGAATGATCTCAGGTGTACAGAACCGCTGGCGCAATCCACCTCGTGGTCCCAGCGGACAGAATGGAGAAAGTGTTATCCCGGAAGATAGCGAATGAGTCGTATTAAAATAGCCATTCCAACTCGCGTGGCTGACTCCTGCCGGTGGATAATTCCGCTCCGGTAGCAGTGAGTTCGGTGAACAAGAATGCCGGAAGTTTCCACTACTATAGGTTCAATGACAATTGTGAGATTATGTTTCAATATGAGCATTTGAATTTAGTCCCTTTAAACATCGTAACGACATAATTTGCTTCACATATGATTGACATAGACTTGTACCTAAACCTTTCTACATAGAAGCAGATTACGACTAAAAGATTACAACTCAGCCCATGCTATACCTCACAATTTCTATCGATCTCTTTTGCGGTTCATACTTACATAACTTAACGTGGACGAAGTTTTGGATGTATGGTTAAGAAGCCAACTTCACAGACACGAAGCTCCGACTTTCAAATTAGATTTCATGTCTACAACGGAATGTTTTTGCACAAGAAATATCACATCCATGCCCCCCCCCCCCCACACACACAGCCAGGGAGGCTTAACAAGGAGATTCTTTTATAATTACAGCATTCTCTCTTGTCTCCTTTTTTGAAAATGGAATTATCACTCTCGATTGTCATTGCTTTGGTACCTTTCCAGAGTTCTAAGCCACTCGGCACACTCGAGTCAGCCAAAACCTACCTTCTTATTTAAAGCTATTAACATCACTGGTCGAATTTCATTCTCCTCAAAGGCCTTGTCACATTTGAGCGCATTTATTGCTCTGTAGAAATCAGCCTCCTAAAAGTTAGTTTTCACTCCTAGATGCATCTCATGTACATCAGAAGATGCTATTGTGACGGTATTTAGGAGATCAGAAAAGTATTCCTTCCACCTTTCGAGACTAGTTGCTGATAGTAGATGTGGAGGGGAACTTCCCAACTCGAGGTGGTGGATGGTCTGCCAGAATACTTTATTTGATGATCTAAAGTCGGGTTTCTGCTTAACCACAAAGTCCTCCCATGTATTAACCTTGGATGCCTTAACACTCTCTGCTGCGACTTTTCGAGCCTGCTTGTACCGCATGTGCAAGATGGAAGACTTATTTCCAAGCCAAGCTTTGTAAGCCACCTTCTTCACTCGGATGACATCTTGAACACCCTGGTTCAACCAGGGTGTCTTCTTTTCACATAACAGCACACTAAGCTGCTTTCGCTTACAGCATTTAAAAGCTGATCCCAAACACTCATGCGTAACAGTTTCCCTCCGTTTTAACGTCCTCAGTTTATTCAGGGAGTTCTCTGAATTTGTATGCAGCAGTATCCGCATACCCAGTCCTAACTCTTTCATCAGCCACCACTTCCCATTTTATTTTGTAGGTCAAACTGGACCTGCCAGATTTGTGGGGTTTTGGCTTTAGGTCGCCTCAGGCTGCATAACAATATAGTAATCAGAACATCCAACAGAGAATCAAAGATATTAGAGACAGTAGAAAATCAATTACTGATCTCTATCTCCGATTTTCCTTATATCATGTTGGACTTTCTTTCAGTGTAAACAAGAAGAGGCAAATCCTCTCTTCTATGGGAGTCATTCCATAACACATTTCAACAAGCGGAGACATGAGTATTCCCACTATTCCTGCGTGTGCAGTTCTTTCTGGCACCACAGCTGAATAGGGAACTTTCCATCTTCCATTCCAAATCCACATTATAAGAGCCTCAAAACATTGTTGAGAGCATCATGGTTATCTCTAGCAGGCAACATCTGTAACATCTGGCTCCTTCTACTTGTTTGCTCTTTACTTGAAAAGGTTGTAACGTTCCAGTTGCCAATTGTTGACCCTATCTCTTTGGGATATCTGGTTACGCAACCTTTGTGCGTTCATCCCAAACCTCCCAGAACAAGTCCCAGGCCAATTGCAAATTTCTCTGGAGTTAAATGAAGACTGCAATATATTTATAGCAGTATCCTCTGTCTAAAACCTGGCCACGTCCCTTCTTACCTTGCGTGAAGGGCGATGTGGTAAAATCGCTTTGAAATGTTTATATAAGTTAGCCCGTCCAGAGGCACGCGTTGTGGGATATTCGCTATTCGTTCTGGGCTCA
>OZ024741.1:87236297-87243797 GCA_964016885.1 Eledone cirrhosa
TTGAGAATACTCTGTATTCTCAGCAGTTCTAGGGGATAGCAGACAGGAGGCTACACAATCTCGATAAGGAGCAAAACAGACCGAAACAATATTGTCGATTGTTTTCTGTCAGCTACAGCTGGAACAAAAGGGTGATGTTGTTCATCTACCACGTGGTGTTTTCTGAGCCTGTAAACAAACCGACTCCGGTGGATTGGCAGTATCGGTAGAGGGTCGGACGCTATGCTTTTCAGCATAGAGTTACGCCCCTTTACGGTCTGAGTTCAAATCCCGCCGAGGCTAACTTTGCCTTTCATCCTTATGGGGTCGATAAAATAAAGTATCAGTAATGCACTGGGATAATTGCTGGCCTTGTCCCAATATTGCGCCCCACAATTGAAACTAATAAATGAAAAAGGAGTAGACATAAATACTTACTCTCCCAAAATGCCAGATAGGTGAAATATACGTCGATAAATTTGGGAAGACACAAAATACACCAACACAAAAATCTGCAGCAGCTAGATTTGCCAGGAAAAAATTGGTTCGTGTTCTCAGCCGAGCATTTCTAATGATAATATAAAGGACCAGTAAGTTACCTGCAATAAACAAATAAGAAAAATTTGTGTACAAAACTTTTCACACTGAAGCGTATAAGATGTAGTTATAGCAACGTTATATTTAAATTAGATTTTTAATAAAACCTGTATTCTGCATACATATTTATTATCTAATCAATTACTTTTCAACGATGCATTTTATGCGAATTAGACTCACCATTTCAGTTGTTTTTGCTTGTATTATATACTAGACTAGCCGTGACCCATTGGGTCACGTTCGCTTAAAAATATTTTTTTAAATTATGTTCACTTAAAAATAATTTTTAAATAATTAAAATATACACAGACATGTATCTCTTTCAATCTACTCGTTCACAATCTTTTTTCTCTCCCTCTCTGTTTATGAAGGTACGCGGAAAAACCCCGTATCTTGGGAATCCGTGCTCCGATTTACGCGAAACTTGTTTTATTTTATTTGTATTCCCATTTCAAGAGCAACTTCTTTTCAAAGTTTTGGCTGTGTTAAATTACAGAGAAGTCGCAATCACAGAGTTTTAGTAGTATAGCGTATGATTATAGCGTTCTTTGTGGACAGAAGGATAATCATTCTTGTCGTCTGATGAGTGACTAATCAGCCGTGAAACACGTAAAAGGAATCTGGTATGATTTTCAGTGAACAAAAGAATAACAGAATGCTTTTAAGATTTGTTTAAAGTTTCAGTGTGGCATATATACAGCAGTTAAACCCAGATTTAATTTATATTTTTTTTTATTTCTGTGAGTGTATTTCATTATTTTTGTTGTTTTTTGTTGTTTTTCTTAATTTTATTTCTTTTCAGGTATACAGCTACAGTTTTATTTTGCAACGCAAATGGCAATATGTATGTGAAGGAGAGACGCTTCAGAGTTTATTTGAATAACATACATGAAACATTTAAAATAAAATAATCTGTAATGGACACAACACAGCCGATTGGTTAAGGAGCTTGCTTCACAACAATTAGGCCTTCTCTGAAAAATGCTCAGTCACTTACACGTTAATTTCATGTGCAGGCTGTTCCATTAACTGAACAAATGGAACATTAATCGTTGAAACCGATGGAAGTCCATTCCATTCCATTCCAAATTCCTCTTCACATTCTTAAAACTTTAATTCTCGTGTTTTCAAGCATTGGCTATTCTTAGTCGATTTAAGAATTCCGTACACTAATTGTTTATTTTCTAACAACATCTTTGATCAACATCTGAACATGTAATCATTATATTTAAGGTAAGGTAAAGGTAAAGAACCCTTAACTCCTGACAGCGTGCCTTGACATTTTAAACCTGGTTGCTTTTCATCCTTTTTAGGTTGATAAATAAACCACTGATCCGTTACTGGGTTCAATTATTTCTCTATCACTGTATCTGTCTTTCTCAGGAAGAGATCAGTAGCACTCCTACCTGGAGAAGAATTGAATCAGTGTATATCGACATGTTGTTTATTTTCGCATTATTGTAACGCTGGAAGTGACAGAGATATTTTCTTATTATTGTTATCAAATTTCAAGTTTTTCTGAACTTATTCAAACTTTAGTCAATGTTGAGTATATTGTTAATTATCTCAAAAAAACATCTGAAGGTATAGTATGGATTAATTAAAGATAAAATAAAAGTGCAGTTCCCCTTAGAAACTGACGGCAGTGTGATTGCTAATGCACTAAATTAAATTAGACGCCCTACTGTGACATTCCTTCGGGAACTTTAAATAATGCAGGTTATTATAATTGTGTAGTACAATAAATAGAAGCACTTGGAGATTATTGAATCTTTAATGGAGCGGAGACGTTTACTTGGTATTAAATATTCTATTCAAAATCTATATAGAGAAGAATTAATTATTATAGAAGTGTCTTAGAGGAGGAGGTTCAGTGCCTAAATTATTTGTAAAACACTATCAAGTTGTTAGATTCATGTTGTTGATATTTGTTTAACTACCATAGATCGGTTTTTGCAGGAAAGGTGTACGAAAGGAAGGAAATTGCAAAGGATTGCACTTCTGGCGAAGAAGGTCAAAATATTTACCAAGGGGCTCGGTAGGTGAGACACAGTTAGGGTGACGAGAGTACACACACACACACACACACACACACACACACACACACACACACACACACACACACACACAGATATATATATATATATGTTTGTAGCAAGGCTGGTGTTAAAAGTAAAAGAAAATAATAAATCAATCTGCATGCCACTTCTACTCTTGTCACTCTAACTATGTTTCACCTGGTGCGTTATGGTCCATCTGGTTCCTTGCCACATCTCCTTCGTTATATATATATATATATATATATATATATATATATATATATATATAGAAATAGGATTTCGCTTCAAGCATAGCGTTATACAAATATGTATAGAAATTTCGTATTTTCCAAGGATCACGGTTTTAGGAAGCCGTAGCTATGCAAACACCGGGGCTAATGCCCTCTGGTGGTGTCCAGCAGAAGCAAGGGGGACAACCGTCTATGCATTTCAGGCTTCACAGGCCTTCTTCAAGATGGTCCCTCCCACCGCATGCAACTGCTGGACTTGAAAACAGTCGAGAATATATAGTTTTCTCGTCTGTGTAAATGAGGTGAAGGAATGTGTAGTCACCAATTTGGTGGAAGATGTGTTGTCACCAATTTGTTTGAAGATGTAAATTCCAATTTAACGGAGAAGTATTTTAGAGAGTTGTAATGTCGCCACGAGGAACCAGGTTTGGTAGAGAGATATGATAGGAATATCAACAACGACTTTAGCTTTGTTTTACATTATTTATTAACAGAGGTTGAGCTGGCATGCCAAGAGAAATGAAATAATTCAATTAAGATTACAAGAGAAAATACGGGCGACTGGCTGAAGGCGTTTGGCCAGGCTCGTAGGTAATGTTTTGTCGTTACATATTGTTTGCGCTGGCGGAGCAAAAGAACAAGCGGTTTTTACTTAGCATGGTCAAGCCTGGAAGTCATCTAGCCTGCAAGTGGTGGCGTCTTCAAATCTTTGCGGGTTATTTCTCCCTCAGAACGCGTAGGGATACATCCTCTTCTCCTGGCGCTGATTGGCTGAGCTGAGCCAATTCACGCACAGAGAATGTATGTGAGTCCGCGGAATGTAGGTTACTACAAATCTCATTTGCATATCAAGCTGCATAAGTTGGCTCAACTTATAATAGAAAAGAAATAAGATTGCTTCTGCAGGACACCACCAGAGGGCGTTAGCCTCCTCCCCCCGGTGTTTGCTCAGCCACGGCTTCCTAAAACCGTATTTCTTTAGAAATACGAAATTTCTATACATAATGTATAAAGCTATGCTTGAAGCGAAATCTTATTTCTTTTCCATTATAAGTTGAGCCAACTTATGCAGCTTCATATGCAAATGAGATTAATCACCTCATTTACACAGAAGAGAAAGCTATATATTCTCGACTGTTCTCAAGTCCAGCAGTAGCAAACGGTGGGAGGGACCGTCCTGACGAAGGCGAGTCAAGCCTGAAATGCATAGACGGTTGTCCCCCTTGCTTCTGCTGGACACCACCAGAGGCCGTTAGCCTCCCCCCCCAATGTGTTTGCATAGCTACGGCTTCCTAAAACCGTATTTCATTTGAAATACGAAATATCTGTGTAATCATTATATTTAAGGTAAGATAAAGGTAAAGAACCCTTAACTCCTGACAGCGTGCCTTGACATTTTAAACCTGGTTGCTTTTCATCCATTTTAGGTTGATAAATAAACCACTGATCCGTTACTGGGTTCAATTATTTCTCTATCACTGTATCTGTCTTTCTCAGGAAGAGATCAGTAGCACTCCTACCTGGAGAAGAATTGAATCAGTGTATATCGACATGTTGTTTATTTTCGCATTATTGTAACGCTGGAAGTGACAGAGATATTTTCTTATTATTGTTATCAAATTTCAAGTTTTTCTGAACTTATTCAAACTTTAGTCAATGTTGAGTATATTGTTAATTATCTCAAAAAAACATCTGAAGGTATAGTATGGATTAATTAAAGATAAAATAAAAGTGCAGTTCCCCTTAGAAACTGACGGCAGTGTGATTGCTAATGCACTAAATTAAATTAGACGCCCTACTGTGACATTCCTTCGGGAACTTTAAATAATGCAGGTTATTATAATTGTGTAGTACAATAAATAGAAGCACTTGGAGATTATTGAATCTTTAATGGAGCGGAGACGTTTACTTGGTATTAAATATTCTATTCAAAATCTATATAGAGAAGAATTAATTATTATAGAAGTGTCTTAGAGGAGGAGGTTCAGTGCCTAAATTATTTGTAAAACACTATCAAGTTGTTAGATTCATGTTGTTGATATTTGTTTAACTACCATAGATCGGTTTTTTGCAGGAAAGCTGTACGAAAGGAAGGAAATTGCAAAGGATTGCACTTCTGGCGAAGAAGGTCAAAGTATTTACCAAGGGGCTCGGTGGGTGAGACACAGTTAGGGTGACGAGAGTACACACACACACACACACACACACACACACACACACACACACACACACACACACACACACACACACACACACACACACAGATATATATATATATATGTTTGTAGCAAGGCTGGTATTAAAAGTAAAATAAAATAATAAATCAATCTGCATGCCACTTCTACTCTTGTCACTCTAACTGTGTTTCACCTGCTGAGACGCATGGTAAATATTTTAGCCTTGTTATATATATATATATATATATATATACATACATACATACACATACCCCCACCCCAAACATACACACACAAACACACACATATATATATATATATCACATACGAAACGGAGAATCAGTGGTGCTACGAAGATCCTCAGATATGTCTCGTAGAATTGAGAGCCATATTTGAGGATCTTGCAATTTCAGAGTCAGGTTTGATCATTGCATCGATCGTGCCTCGAGCTGGTCGCCAGTGAAACGATTGTAATATGTCTAATAAATCTTATTCGTACCACTACTGATTCTCCGTTTCTTACGTGATATTATACTCTGCTCTGTAAGAGCATCTAGTGCTCAAACGGCATACCGCTTACGGACGCTTTAAGCATCCCATCCCACACCAATTATATATATATATATATATATATATATATATATATGTATATATAGGAACGAGTAGGACCCCGACGGCTGCGCTCAAGCCGTTTCGACGGCTAATTCTGGACTAAAAGTCTAATTTAGTCTAAAGGCTAAAAGCTAGTTTAGTCCAGAATTAGCCGTCGAAACGGCTTGAGCTCAGCCGTCGGGGTCCTACTCGTTCCTATTACCCACTCTACTACCCTAAGTATTGAGTACTTTGGTGCGTTATGGGCCATCTGGTTCCTTACCACATTTCCTTCGTTATATATATATATATATATACTGCCAGATACAGTACTATACGAGCGAGACACGGTCACCCGATTAAAATATTATTGAAAAATATTATTATAAAGAAGCAGTTTTAGGGAAAAAAATAGAAATATGCATTCTGTTTTTTTTTAAATATTCATTGTCTTTCAAACTTGCATATCATCGACATTGCTATTTCGCTGTTAATAAACAACGCTTTTCACGTCGCTCCACTTGTCATTGTACGATGTCCAGCCCCAAGTGCATATTTCTATTTTTTCCTGAAACTGCTTCTTTATAATAAACTTTCAATAATATTTTTCAAATTATTAACTTAATAAAAAGTGGCCCCGGGTGCAACCGGGCTCAGCTGCTAGTATAAACTTATAATTAACTAAAGCGTAATCCAATACAAGCGGTATCCATTGATAAATATTAGGGAAAATTCCGAATTTTGAATTTTGTCTAGCATTTGAATACAACGGGTTTTTATTCTCCCTTCTATTTTATCCTTTCCTTTACTTTTTTTCTTCGTTTTTCTTTATTTCCCTTCTTTTTTCTTTTTCTCTCCACATCTTCCCTGTTCTTCTGTTTTTTATTCCCCTTCTTCTCTCTCTTCATCTCTTTTTTTTCTTCTTTTATTTATTTATTTATTTATTTATTTCCCTTCTTTTTCTTCGCATCTTCCATCTCAACCCCCCTTCTATATTTCTACCTTGCTCTACGTCCTCTTCTCCTCTAAGTTTATCATATTATTTGTGGTATAAAAATGTTGAGGGTTGGTGAAATAAATCACTGCCACTACTGGAATTGAATAATCAAAACCGTAGCATATCCAATATCTCATATATTTTATCTGATGAAAACGTACTTAAACACCATTGTACTTTTGAAATATGTATAATAAAATATATATTTTGGTTATGAGAATATTTTTCATTTATTAATATTTTGAATAATATATATATATATAAATAAATACATTATCGGAGAAAGCTTTTTAGCGATACTCCGGCCAAATTCCAACTCACTCAACAAACATTAGGAAATAAGTGGTTATATTCCTAATTAAACGTTCGGGGTGCTAACTAAATGTATTGCGTGGAAAATTGGCTGTATTATTTCATATGAGACATATCGAATATATCTCTTCCCAGACGGACGTCTCGTTTCATTATAGGATTCCTACAATTTGGGTGAAATTATACCAATTTATGTAGGAGCTTATATACCATCAGTAGATATATATTCAAGTGGGCTCCTATAATTCATCAGTGGGTGCCCCAATAATACTAATATTGATAATCTAACCAACATCAGTATTTAGCGATAATCATCATCAGTGCCTGAGGTATCTGTTAGGTTGCTAGTCCAGCAGTTCTAAAGAAATACCCGAACTGATTCAAAAATGAGGAAATAAATTACCGCCCAAAAAAAACAATACATGCGCATGACAATGAACTATAAAAGGAATTCAGGCCACGTGCTAGAACTAAATTGGAACTTGAAAAAATATCTATGTGTGTACAACGTTTGATGACACACACAGAGATATTTTCTCGGGCAAAATAACAGAATG
>OZ024741.1:87246297-87293797 GCA_964016885.1 Eledone cirrhosa
ATATTATGTTGTGGTGGTGTAGTCATATTATTTTAAAGTTTATAAATGTTGTAGTTGCTTATTTTTTGCTGGAGAATGCTTGATGTAGAGTATGAGAATTTAACAGTATATTTGTTAAATATTTGGTGGTATCTGTGGTTTGGTGGAAAATGTTTATGTAGAATTTCAAAGAATTTTTTTGGGATTTGTCCAATAGTTTGCAGGTTGAAGGGTGCGTTGTACCATGTTATGTTTCTTTTGCGGTTTTTAGTTAAGTTCTTATTATCACTTATATTATTGTGTTGTGTTCTAGAAGAATTCCTATGGTTAGTATCATTATTTGTGGAATTTAGTAAATTACCATGGTTGTATTTGGTGTTATTTTTGGGTAGATTATGAGATTTTGAGTGCTTGGTATTCATATGTGGGTTGATAGCATTGGTCATAGATCATGTAGTAATAGTTGTTGTGGTTTTTCGGTTGTTTGGTGTAATAGGAATAACCACTTTAGGTATTTGTTTCAATGGTATTTTTTGGTGTTTGTAGTTTTTGTTAGGTTTTATGTTTTGGTCCATAGTATTGTTGGGGATATATGAGATTTTTTCTTTATATCCACTTCTAGTTAAGGCCTCGTTGTAGAAGGGTGCATTATTATAAAATATATCTTCATTGGAAGATAATTTAGAAAGTCTAAGAGATATGTTATATACTAAATTTTAGTATAAAGCCAGGGTGGTTAGATCGTGAATGTACATAATGTAGATTCTGGTTAGGTTTGTGGTAAGGTTGATAAGTATTCGTAGAGAGGTCTAAGGTAACGTCAAGGAAATTAGCTACTTTTGGAGTGTTTTCAAAAGTGATGCTAAGGCTGTAATAGTCCTTGAGGAATTTTCTAATTTGTTTTTTGTTCTTCTCTATTGGAATTGCTAAGATTGTTAGATAACAATAGACAATCATCCCGATAAAGACCACCTTTGAGGTGGGGAAAAGAGTCATGAATGTTATAGAGGAGAAATAGTCCAACGTGGTCTGTAACTTGAGCAGATCCCATCGTAATATCGAATAAGTTGTTATATGTGTTTCTTGTCCAGTATTCTTCTTGGAAGTTTAGTAAGGTTTTTCTAGCGTGAGGTTTGATGTTGATTTCCTCAGTAGATAAATCCGATCTATTTATGGCAAAGATCAGTGCTTTGTTTAAAAGAATTGGAGAAATCGAAGAATAGTAAGAATCGATGTCGAATTGAATCAATGAAGCTGAGTTTTTATTCTCAATGCTAGTAAACCATTCAATAACTTGGGAAGTGTTATCCCATAGTGGATGTGTTACAAATTTTCTAATTTGCGGAATGATACGATCAATAATCTTTTTGCTGATATTACCGATATCAGATTTTGATGGGCATATCAGTCTAATAGATGGGTTCGAGTTAAAGTCAGATTTATGGTCTTTCAGGTTGAAGTGCGGGCTTTTTAGGCGTGAAAGGCTCAGTCCTATCTTCAATCTGGAGCTTTTTTACTATATCACATGATATGTTGTTCAAGGATGTTAGTTCGGTGGTATTTGCTTTCTTATAGTTTTTTCTAAGTTCTTTATATATGAACTGGTTATATTTATCGATATCCATATGGTACAAGTTACCAGTTTTGTCAGACTGGACATGGACCTTTTTTGAATTTTTCAGTTGTAGAAGGGTAGAGTCCAATCCCTTTGGGAATTCTGATTTGTGTTTTCTGAACTTTATGTTTTTAATCTTGTTCAGTAGGGCGCTCTCAAAATTTTCAAGTTGAATAATATGAGGAGGATTTTTGTATGTTTTGAATCCATAGCGGTACTTCATTTCATTTGTATTAGTTTTGTTGTCAAAATGGTAGGCTCTCCATCTCATTCTCCTAATAAATTGGTTAGTTTTTTGTGTGAGCAAGAGTAGATATTCATCTTTAGTTGGAATTGGAATATTCTTCAACGAGGTACCCAAATATTGTTTTTCCATTGTGATACAGGAATTAGATAAAAAAAGAGCTCAACTAAATATTATAATCAATTATGAAAAATATATTGATGGAGCAAAATGCACAGAGGTATCCACAGTAAGTTGTGGGGTCTATTCTACACGAAGAACTCGATGTAATCCATATGTTGAAAATGTTGTAGGTTAAGATAAATCTCGGAAAACAATAAAACATTAAAAGGAAAACAGAATCATGATATAAGTTAAAACAATGAAATAAAAAATCAAGTCATTAGAGATATACTTCACTGCTTTACGATCGTTTCTAGATGATGATAATACATTGTAACTATACTCTGTTATTGATCTATGTAAGGTTAGTTACAAAATATCAGATAAAGAGAATATTTACTTACATGCATATCACCAGCTGTTTTCAAAAGCAATAATAATTTTATTCAATAATAATTTTATTCAGAATTAGTAGTATGTTAGTATCATGTCCTTATTTGGAGGTAGTTGAAGAACTAACGAATCAAATTGTTTTTTTCATATGGTGTTAAGATGAAAAGTAATACACTTTAGTTGAGGTCATGACCCTTTGAAAGGAATGGTTGAATGGTGTTAATAGTAGAATTGGCATAACAATCTATTAGGAGGAAAGGGATTGTCAAACTGATAGTTGAATGTATCTGGTATAGTGAAGTTAAAAAGAATGTCAAAATAAATGGTGATTAGTGTTGTATTGAGTTTTTAGGTGAATATAACTACAAAGCTCCGGATTGAATTACAACAACATCCTAATTTTCTTATCAACTAGAAACTTTTCGGACTTTCGCAGTTATCTCCCTTACACCTCTCGCACGCATTTTAGTATTGCCTGTGTGAAGTGATCGTTTCTGATCATGCGTGTTCGTACGGTTGTCCTTGCTGTTCCGTATAACCATGTCCATTACGAGCTGAGGATGCGCAAAGGCGAAACAATTGTTCTCGGTATGGTGAACTAACTGTTGTGTAACCACTTCTATATATATATATATATATATATATATATATATATATATATATATATATATATATATATATATATATATATATATATATTATTTATTAGAAAGTGAGGTTTTTTTTACAAAATGAAAAATAACCGAGGTGTCCTACACGAGGGAAAGTATAGAGAAAAAAAGATGAAATCGAAAAAGCAACTGGAGTCTTATTTTAAAAAATATATATATATTTATTTGGTTCCTTTACCGGTTTCGCAGTTCTTCTGCTTTTCAAAAGTAGAGTTGAGATGGAGGGTCTGTGGTTTTTCTGTGGTTTTTCTCACACACACGCACGCACACACACACACACACACACACACACACACACACACACACACACACACACACACACACACACACACACACACACACACACACACACACACACACACACACACACACACACACACACACACACACACACACACACACACACACACACACACACACACACACACAATATATATATATATATCGACACTCGATTGACTTTCGTCAAATCGGACCGAGGAAACAATGTTTCCATTAGTCTTTCCAATTGTTAATACTATCTATCGGTCGCAACTCCAGGTAAAAAAATTAATATATATATATATAGTGGTAGAACACTGGAAGGTAATATCCGTAGTGGTAGAGCACTCAGTCCATGGGACGAGTTAGCTAGAAGTGGTTACACAACAGTTAGTTCACCATACCGAGAACAATTGTTTCACCTTAGCGGAGGATCCGCTAAGGTGAAACAATTGTTCTCAGTATGGTGAACTAACTGTTGTGTAACCACTTCTATATATATATATATATATATATATATATATATATATATATATATATATATATATATATATATATATATATATATATATATATATATATATATATATGTAAGTATATTGAAGTTTCCGTTGAAAATTGAAAAAGTCATAGGAGTGAAGAGTGCTCTATGTAAGTACCAGAGCAAAATTTAATGTATAATAAACAATACAATATAATTACCTCATTACCAGAGGTTTCCCGAATAAGACGAATACGAAAAACGTCCTCATTCGTTCGTCGGACAAGGCAATTTAAAACATAATGAAATATTTGAAAAGTCTCCTCAAGAAATGCAAGAGTTTAACGGGCAAAAAATATATAAATAAAAGTAATGCAAGAGATATATAAAAAAATAAGGAAATATAGTTAGGGTATGTGTATATGTATGTATATACACTCACAAATGTACATATGTGTGTATGTACAAATGCATGTGTATGGTGAAAATGTGTGCGTAAGTACATATATAAGGGCAAGTATATTTGTGTATATGTGACCACAAATACGTATACAGTATAATATGAGTTGAAATTGTATGATAATATAGTTAACACGCATCCAGATACAGGTATTAAATACACATACGAGTATGAAAGCACGCGTATAAACACACACACACGCGCGGTCACTTATAAGGGGAAGATAAAGAGGGAAGGGAGTGTAATAGTAAAAAGAAGTGTCATTATCGATATATGTATAAAAATGAAGCAATATATGAGAATGAAAAAAATGTTTTAAATCAAAGAGAAAGTAATCAATTAACACTAGAGAAAAGAAAACAAACATAGGTACGCACGTACATACACATATATATATATATATATATAAATATTTATACACACAAATACGTACAGACAAAAGCGCACGCATGCGTACATACATACACACGAGGCACGTATATATATATATATCGCCACATGTATATCTAATCACACGTACGTACGGGACTATATATATATATACATATATACATACACATCCATACATACATATACATATACACACATATACATACACATACACATACATTCACCCTCATACACACACACGTATAAATAAGTATGTAAAAAAACATAGATATAAAAACACACATACACACACATATATATACGTACGCACGCACACATACGGAGTCGTTCATATACATATACAGAACGTATACACACATAAGCATACTCACACACATAGATACAAAGTATAAACCAGCCATATGAATAAATGAGTACAAATATAAAATCGGCTGCGAAACAACAGAATATATCTGGTGTGGAAAACGCAAGTGACAAGTGATATCAGGTAGTGAAAGAAAATGGGGAAGTAAAATGTGGAATGTAAAGATATTAGGTAAGTGAATCGAAAAGTAGGTGGATGTGAAGTAAAAATAAAAATAAAATTAAAAATAAAGTTCAAAATGAAAGTAAATCAGAAAAAGAAGTCTGTAAAGAGGATAATTTAAAAAAAGTGAAGAATAAGAGTTTATGGAAGATAAGTATCTGAAAGTGAGTTAAGTTTATATGAGCTGGAAAGCAAGTGTGATTTCATGTGTGGGCAACTGGTGAAAATTTCTGTTTTTGTATTTAGGCAGGTTTTTGGTGATTTAAGGCTCTGTAAAATCCAATATTTTTCACTTATGCAGAGTGTGCATCTTCTTGTTCCTCTTGCATATTCTTTAGATTGGTTCAAATTTGACCAATCCAATTTATATTGGTTACCTTGGTCTTGAAAATCCCATATTCTGCTAGCCAGAGCTATATATATATATATGTATAGGGAGTGTAACTTGGAGTTACTGCAGGTTCACCTGGGTGAACACTCGACGTTTAGGTTCACTTCTGTGTTGAGGTGTAGAGCTATACAGAGTGTAAATATTGAAAGGATAACAAGAACGATTGGTTACTCCTTCAATACATTTATTGGACGGTGACGCGCGTTTCGCCACTGATCAGCTCAAGGTTCGATCTGTATCGATCTTACCCGACTCTATAATCGGCAGCTCGACGGACCCTTTAAAATGCTATAAGAAAATGAATACATGCTACCGATACTGCCAAATACGAGACAGGCTGTAAGGAATGCTAGAAATAGCACCAAGCAAATCCTTTAAGGCAAATCAATTAAAAAAGATTAGGAGCCGAAATCTTTAGGTTTATACACACACACACACACACACACACACACACACACACACACACACACACACACACACACATATATATATATATATATATATATATATATATATATATATATATATATATATATATATATATATATATATATTGTTATACTTTGGCAGGGTCATGTTGCCAATAAGAAACACACGCACCAGTTGCTTTCACTTCAATTTATTATAATAAATTTATAAATTTCTGGTTGGTTGGTTGGTTCCACAACCAGATAGTTGTTTATATATTGTCAAAGTTCTTTCGTCACACATTCTGTGACCTCTTCAGTGACTGGGGATTTTTTTCTTTGTTTTTGTGCCTCTCCTTTGTTCTGTCCTACGCCATTTTGTTTCTGTGTGTGTGTTGTGTGCTCAGTCTGCGCATGCGCCACATCAGGGTGTCTGTGTGTGTTTATATTCGTTTATTTATTTGTTTATTTACATGTTACCGGTTGGTTGTTTGTTCTATGTGCGTGTGTGTTTTCATTTTGTCCTTAATTGTAAGTTGTGATGTTGCTGTTCCACTCATATTTTCTATTTAATTTTGGTTGTAATTCTTTTATGTTTATTGCCTCTGTGATTTGTCTAAACATGGCGTCTTTTCTGTGTGTAGATTCTATTTTTATTTCTATGTTCTCTAATTTACTCTTATGTTCTATTTTAGCATGTTGGTAGAGTACAGATGATTCTTTACTATCTTGAAGGTCTCGCCAGTGTTCATTTATCCGTTCCCCTACACTACGAGCTGTCTCACCTATGTACACTATATTTTTGTCTCTACATTGTCCTTCAGTACATCTTATGCTATACACTACATTTCTAGTTTTGCAGTTAATATGGGGGCTTATTTTACAGGTTATACATTTCTTATCTATACAGGGGGGTCTTTGAAAAGGGTATGTCTTGCTAATAACAATAACAATACACACAACAATAATAACACACACGGAGACAACAACAACAACACAAATCAACAACAGCACACATCAACAACAACAACACACACACACATTCAATGCCTCTCACCACCACCACAATCTTAACAAACACACAGACACACAAAACAAGTAATGACAGTAGCACAGAAATCACAGAAATAAGGGAAAGTAATAGGATTAAAAGGAGAGGGGAGACTATGGACAAAGAAAATAACCAAGACGAACACACAGACACACAAAATAGAGTAGATAATAACAATGAGCCAGCGGAAAGAGACAGGAGTAATAATGAGAGACATTGAAACAACCATGAGGCTGTTGGTGGAAATAGAAATAGAAACAACACAACTAACAATAACAATAGTACTAGTACACATAAAGCAGCAGCCTGGAACTCTACTTTTTATAATCCCTCCGATAAGTCGTTCGACCTGCGACGAGTCCACGCCACGACTTTACCATTTAACAAACGCACGCAATTGCCGTCGCAGGTCGATGAACAAACAGAAGCCCAATTTAGTATAGCTAGATCCGAACTTAGAAATATTATAGAACAGTATAGCAAGAAGCATAATAGAATGGAGGCCCAGCAACTGGGAGAAAAATCTGCAAATGGCTTGCGTAAGCTCATGCAACGCTCGCGTAATGGAGAGATAGCATGCTTTCCAACAGACAAGTCTGGCAGAATGTCGGTTGACAGCCTGCCAAACTACATCCAGGCAATGCAACCCCACATCACTAACACAAGAGAGGTAACATCACAGGAGCATGAGGATAGAGAAAAAGCCCTCAATGCCCATATGGTGATGTGGACGAATATAATGCAGCCCAACAAAAGGACTGCCAACAACTTCCAGGCCTGGAACAATGACGTGCCGGCGTTGTATGGGCTTCGAAAAGACCATAAAACGGGCAGTGGCCCTGTCACGGGACCACCAACACGGCCAGTCTGTGGAGCTAACATTGCTAGTAACTACAGACTGTCCTACTTCCTCTCCCTGATCATACGCCCCATCATTGAAATGTCCCCAGATGTATGTGACAGCACGGAGGACCTCCTCAGCAGAATCGGCGAGAGTAACCAATCTAGAGACCTAACAAACTGCATAATAGGTAGTATGGATGTTGTGTCCCTGTATCCATCTATTGATGTGGATTTTGCTGTGGAGAAATGCGTAGAAATGATCAGTGAGAGCAATGTTGAGTTCCGTGGGATGATACCAGTGAGCTGGGACTCCTACTTAAACTTACCTATAGTAATAATTACCTAGACATATATGACCTTAGCAACCTGTGCCCTACAAGACCAGCAAGAGGCAGACCACCTACCATTACCTCAATGGCCAAGAGAACCCACACAGATAGATGGAACGGGTGGACCAGAGCCATACGGACACCCGAAAACCACGATGAACTGAAGAAAATGATTGCACATGCGGTAGGGGCCAGCATAAAACTAACCCTTAAGGACCATATGTTCAAATTTAATGGAAAAACATATGCCCAAGAGGAAGGAGCAGCCATTGGTGTTAGCATTGTAGGCGACATAGCTAACTTATTCATGGTATGGTGGGACAGTAGACTTAAACTTAAACTTAAAGAACAATTAGAAGACCCCTTAATCCTGATAATGTACTCCCGCTACGTTGATGATATAAACATCGTAGTTAAGACACACCCACTAGAGGACAGTCAGGAACTAGAGAAAAACACAATGGAAAGCATCCAGCAAATAGCTAACTCCATCCACCAGAGTATTAGAGTTACTATAGACTACCCAAGTAAACACCCCAACCATCGATTACCTGTACTAGACACAGAGCTCTGGTTAGATACCATTAATAACAAAAAACAAATCCTCCATTCCCATTATGCCAAACCCATGACTTCCAAACATCTGATCCACCGAAACTCAGCTGTTTCGGACCATACCAAAATCAACATACTGATTGCGGATTTGGTACGGGTGATGAGAAGCGTGTCCCGCATTTGCAACCCCGAAGAACTAGAGAGACACATACAACAATTCATCCACCGTATGCAGTTCTCTGGTTACAATCAGAGAGATAAAATCAGAGTGTATAGAGGAGCCAGAACCAAATGGGAAAAAATGGTAAATAATGACGCAAATGGGACCTGCCCCTTGCATAGGAGCAAATTTTGGAATAGAATAGAAAGAACTAGGAATAAGACTAATAGAATAAACTCATGGTATGATAGCAATAAATACCAGAGTGTAATGTTCATCGATACAACCCCTAGAGGTGAATTAGCTTACAAATTTAGAAGGGGCCTAGATAAACATAAACTCAATATTAAGATAGTAGAAAGACCAGGTACCTCCGTAAAAACACTTATTAGCAAGACATACCCTTGTCAAAGACCTCCCTGTATAGATAAGACATGTATAACCTGTAAAATAAGCCCCCATATTAACTGCAAAACTAGAAATGTAGTGTATAGCATAAGATGTACTGAAGGACAATGTAGAGACAAAAATATAGTGTACATAGGTGAGACAGCTCGTAGTGTAGGGGAACGGATAAATGAACACTGGCGAGATCTTCAAGATAGTAAAGAATCATCTGTACTCTACCAACATGCTAAAATAGAACATAAGGGTAAATTAGAGAACATAGAAATAAAAATAGAATCTACACACAGAAAAGACGCAATGTTTAGACAAATCACAGAGGCAATAAACATAAAAGAATTACAACCAAAATTAAATAGAAAATATGAGTGGAACAGCAACATCACAACTTACAATTAAGGACAAAATGAAAACACACACGCACATAGAACAAACAACCAACCGGTAACATGTAAATAAACAAATAAATAAACGAATATAAACACACACAGACACCCTGATGTGGCGCATGCGCAGACTGAGCACACAACACACACACAGAAACAAAATGGCGTAGGACAGAACAAAGGAGAGGCACAAAAACAAAGAAAAGAATCCCCAGTCACTGAAGAGGTCACAGAATGTGTGACGAAAGAACTTTGACAATATATAAACAACTATCTGGTTGTGGAACCAACCAACCAACCAGAAATTTATAAATTCCTAAATTTATAAATTTATAATAATAAATTGAAGTGAAAGCAACTGGTGCGTGTGTTTCTTATTGGCAACATGACCCTCCAAAAGTATAACAATATCGGTTTCAACACACGTTTTCAGATAAAGAATCTTGCTAAACAAATTCAGAAACGAAATATATATATATATATATATATATATATATATATATATATATATATATATATATATATATATATATATATATATATATATATATATATATATTAATTGAGTTGCCTTAAAGGATTTGCTTGGTGCTATTTCTAGCAGTATCGGTAGATGGTCTGAGTTCAAATCCCGCCGAGGTTAGCTTTGCCTTTCATCCTTACGGGATCGATAAAATAAAGTACCAGTAATACATTGGGATAGTTGCTGGCCTTGTGCCAAAGTAGAAACAATTATGCTTTTCTGTTAAACGTTACTTTAATACACCATTTTAAAATTACTCCCTGGGAAGAATGCTGGTAGTTTGTACAGTGTGAGATATATAGATAGAAAAACTGCTCCTACTGATGATAGAAATTTTGGTCTTGGGATGCTAATTACCTAAATCAATAATTAATGATAGACGCTAATCAATAAGATCGATGGTTTGCGTCTTTTCTCCGATTCCTTGAAACAGATTTGTAGAGAAAGTTATCGAAATATCATATTGAAGTAAGTATATTGAAGTAAGTAATTCTATATAATTAAATATTAAATTAGTCTCTAATACTTAAACATCTCAATGAATGGATAAAATATATAGATAAAATATCCATCAGAGAAGCAATATTTATAAGCTGCTCTTGATTCATTGAGCTGTCAGATGGTCTTTTGGCTGCTATTTTTAGTGGTATTATAAGCCTATCAAATAGTTCTAATATTAAGAGACGTATTATTTGTGTAACGGTTCAATTACATAACGTGATTTTGTACAGCATGCTGGATCGGCAACATAGTAAATATGGTCCCTAAATTGAAGAATAGTTCCCAGATGAATTCGTGAATTCTTCAAATATTGGTCTTTTCCAATACTTGCTTGTTCCGCAAATGAAACCATGGCAGGGAGATAGATATATAAGTGGAATAGACTAAAAAATGTTGGAGGTCTGTCTGGCTTATACTACCATAAATAGGATTTTTCACTTAAATTTAATATGTAATATATATATATATATATATATATATATATATATATATATATATATATATATATATATATATATATATATATTTATATATATTAATTCAAAATATTAACAAAAATAGACATTCGTGTGATCAAGTATATTTTATTATACATATTTCAGAGGTACTGAGCTATCTTCAACAGTACGTCCTCATCAGATAAAATAAGATGATGCATGACATACCCTGACTTATTAGATGGTTAAGATTCAGTCATGGTAGTGAATAAGATATGATAAAACTCAATATTTATATATCTTAAGATTGAGACATGAAAATTAGTTAATTAAAGACTAGTACATATAGGTAGTACAATGGATTGACAGCTAGCGCCATCCCACTCCCACAATAAAAACGAGCTGCTTCGACTTTTGCTTGACCTGCACCTATTCCGCACGCACGTGCGCTCTATAGAATATCTCAGTTACACACAAACCGCGGACAACAGAGGCCACGCACCATTCGTCTCCGACAGATAACTCCCCTCCCCCCGGAAAACCCCCCAGTTGATGGATGCGAATCCGAAATATAGGGACAATTACATCTCTCCCAAGGTAACTCTATCTCGTGTTATTATTTTTATTTTTTACGCTCTTTCCTACGTTCAGCTTCCCTTAGCGGAACCAGCTGGCGACACCACCGCTCACGCAACGTAACGTGGTTCAATCCCCCTCATAATGCCGAGGTAGCAACACCTATCGGGAAAATCTTCTTTAGCCTCATCGAAAAACACTTCCAAGTACAACACCGCTACCACAACATAATCAACAAAAACACCATCAAACTCTCCTACAGCACCACACCTAACTTCGCACAAAACATCGTCTCCTCAAACAACAAAAAACTCAAACCCTATGGAAGAAATAACCTAGACATCAGTGGATAGCCGACCAGGAGGTGTAACTCCCCTGATAGATCTACGTGCCCCCTCAACAACAAATTCCGAGAACGTAACGTGATCTACCAGTGCAACGTGAAGACGGACACCTCAAACAAAGCTTATATAGGATTAACCGCGTGTGATTTCAAGACCCGGCTCTACAAACACCGACATACTTTCCGAAACCCGGTCCGGCGACATGCCACTACACTTTAGGGCCACATCTGGGACCTCCAAGATAATAATATAACCTACAATCTCACTTGGAGTTTACTGTGCAGAGCTAACTCTTACACGGGAGGACGCCGTCCGTGTAACTTATGCTCGGAGGAAACATTACAAATGCTGTTTTCGAAGGACCAACTCCTAAACAAGAAAGACGAGCTGGTAACCGCATACAAACACAAATTGCGTAGGACTTATCTCGCCCTCAAACCCCATAACGACCCGGGTGGGTAGACAAGGGCTGATCCCCCCCACTTGCCGAATAAGTTAGGGGAAACCCCAGCTTACATAGGTAGAGGTATCTCTTTTCTTTTCCTCTTTGTCTTCTTCTTCCCCCGTGTCTCATCCTATCACTTCCTTCCACCCCCTATTTTCTTTCTCGTCAGCTTTTCCTCTTTCGCCTACCCCGATGCATCCCATCCGGCCTCTGTAGCATCAGTTCCCCCACCTCTGTAATTTTAAAATAGAATTGGCCTAATACGTTTTACTAACTACTTATAGCAGATGTGTTAAACCCATTTCATTTTGTATCAGTTTTGTAATTTCTAGAAGTTTTTTCTATTCTCAACTTATTAACCTGTAATTGTAAGATAGCATTGTGATTTTTTAAATTCATTTCTCACTATCTAATTTTATATATTTTTTTATTTCTTTCTAGTATCTTTTATTGTCTCCTACTCTCATTCGATTTACCTATTCTATAAACTCCCTCCTTCACTTCATACACTATCCTTAGAATCTGCTGTATACATATCACTTTCAACGTCTGACCGCTCCACTCACTCCCCTATTGTTCTACAGGCAAGTTCAGCCACCCCTACCTCCCACCAAATGCCATGATAGACTTATTTGTGTTTACAACAAATTTTAACCAATCCTCTTGACAACTACAATCTTCCCATATAAGGAAGTACCCCGTTGACAAGTTCGGCTATTTATTCACTAGGCTAGACATTCTAATTTAGTCCAGAAATAGCCGTCGAAACGGCTTGAGCTCTGCCGTCGGGGTCATACCTTTTCCTATTCCCACTCTACTACCCTAAGTATTGAGAACTCTGGTGCGTTATGGTCCATCTGGTTCCTTACCACAATTCCTTTGTTATATATATACATATATATATATATATATATATATATATATATATATATATATATATATATATATATATATATATATATATATATATATGTATATATATATATATACATATATATTATCCTCACATCTTCCCAAGACACGGCGAACAGAATCTATGAGACGTTCAACAACACGGACGAGAACATTGATTTCAGTGTTGAACACCCCTCCTCGACTTCCGAATCAACATCACGGAACAAGGAGGGATCCACTGCAACTTCTACAGAAAGGCAGCGTGCAGGGACCTATTCGTTTACCACAAGTCCGCCCTCCCTAACAGTGCCAAAAGAGGATACACCACGAACGAGATCGCGCGAATCAAAAACAGATGCAGCGATCCCGCGAGTGGTGTCACTCATACCAAGCGATTCCTCGAGGTGCTGGAGACGAACGGGTACCCTACCTCGATCACAGACAGAATAGGAGACACCAGACGCAAGAGACAGAGAAGCACCCAAGGCAAGTGCTTCCTTAAAATGCCACACCTGGGCGAGAAAACCACCAACGCTATCCGCAAGGCTATACGGAGGGAGGGCCTCGACATCCACCTGGCCCACTCGGGCCCCTCCCTGCGAAGATGCCTCTCCAGGAAACCCGAAAAATCTACTGACGCATGCTCCCTCAGAGACTGCCCGATACGCCATGCTAACTGTTGCCTACGCACATACGTCGTGTATAAGATATAATGTGACAGGTGCAACCAATACTACATAGGTAGCACAATTCGACCTTTGCACATCCGGATCAAGGAACACACTAAAACCAGGGCCTCGTCTTTCCGGAAACACATAGACAAATGCGGAAACAAAGACGGAAGGCCCATTGTCACAATTCTAGCGACTGTAAGAAACGTCGGCACGTTACTTATCAAGGAAGCGCTTTTTATCAAACGACTGCAACCGCAAATAAACAACCGATCAGAGAGAAGCGAAATGAAATGGCTGGTTTAAGTTAACAAGCGATGCAACAACACACAACACACGCACACACACACAGTAGCATTCCACCATACGAACATACTACACTGCCAATACAGATGAACAAGGCAACAACACACACACACACACACACACACACACACACACACACACACACACACACACACACACACACACACACACACACACAAGCGAGACAACAACACACGCACACACACACAGTAACATTTAACAAACAGGCAGAGAATGGACTGACAGCTAGCGCCATCCCACTCCCTCATTCGGCCGCTGACCTCTGTACGACCGACCCCATTTCACGCGCACGCGCGCTCTGCCGAATACCTCAGATATTCAAAACAACAAACAGCGAAAGACGCGTTCCGGACTTGTCCGACAGACAACCTTTTCCCCAACCCCGGAAAAAACCCCAGTTGATGGATGTGAATCTGAAATATATAGGGACTATTAAATCTCTCCCAAGGTAACTCTCTCTTGTGTTGTTATTTTTACTTTTATCCTTTATACTCTTCCCTTCATTCTACACATCTCACACATCTTATACACACCACACATCTCAAGGTACACCCACTTACATCTCTCTCTCTACCACCGGACCTTGTTACCCGGAGATTTACCCATTTGCATTGTCGAGGCTTCCAAACGACTTAAAGATATTTTCTTATTGTTCCACAATGCTTCAAGCAAACTTCAATACTCTCATATATATATATATATATATATATATATATATATATATATATATATATATATATATATATATATATATATATATATATATATATATATATATATATATATATATATATAGGTTTACATATATATATATATACATACATATACGTGTTTTGCAACGAGTCACTTTGTGGCTCAATGAAAAGTTAATAAATTAAATAATCAGAGCTATATATCATAAAACATGTCTATAGAATCACCAGATAAAATATATACCATTTTCTCTCCCAATTAGCATAATTAACTATATAAAAAATCGAATAGACCAGGCTATAAGAATAAGGCTTCTATGAAGAAATCTCCAACAAATAACCGAAACTAGCCCTTCGCGTCGGCCGCGACGGAATATTTATCGAATATTTCGACAGCGTATCTGGTGATTCTATAGACATGTTTTATGATATATAGCTCTGATTATTTAATTTATTAACTTTTCATTGAGCCACAAAGTGACCCGTTGCAAAACACGTATATGTATGTATGTATATATATATATATATATATATATATATATATGTAAACCTTTATATGTAATAATCTCCCATTAGGTTGAGATACAAATTTGGCTGTATTGTGCTGTGCTTTCTAGCAAAAAGCCACCAGCCGTAAGCAACTACCACATCCCTTCCAACCTGACCGCTGCTACGTCACGATTCTTAGCCATTTTGAATGAATTCTTGGTGCGATCACTTTGCAAAATTTAATGTCTAGATTAGAGCAAAACTCCTGAAGAGTCCGGTGCTCGAATTTCCAAAGTTACTGGAAATCTCAAAATGCGGACGAAACCATGGTAGAGGTAAATAAATGCATTCTATTTTCTCCTAGTTTATTTTACACCTAATTCTGTTTAATTGACTGTATCTGGGCGATTACGCTGTCGAAATATTCGATAAATATTCCGTCGCGGCCGACGCGAAGGGCTAGTTTCGGTTATTTGTTGGAGATTTCTTCATAGAAGCCTTATTCTTATAGCCTGGTCTATTCGATTTTTTATATAGTTAATTATGCTAATTGGTATATATTTTATCTGGTGATTCTATAGACATGTTCTATGATATATATATATATATATATATATAATATTATAATGAAATGACAGGAGGCTGGATTTGTGTAAATCCTTGAAAGGTTTATTATACTATGATCATTTCAATGACCGGGTTCCGTATGAATCCGGTGATATCATCAGGTATTCGAAATATAATACGTGAACGTAATAGATAAAATCCATGGGGCTGAAATCGAGGATCCGAGGGCGACCGCTATTCTGTTCCTTCAACCTCAGCCGGTCGCCCTGGAGTGACGTGGCTAGAATTTATAGTATGCTACTTCTGGTCAGATAAACGAAAACTGAGGTTGAAGGAACAGAATAGCGGTCGCCCTCGGGTCCTCGATTTTCAGCCCCATCGATTTTATCTATTACATTCACGTATTATATTTCGAATACCTGATGATATCACCGGATTCATACGGAACCCGGTCATTGAAATGATCATAGTATAATAAACCTTTCAAGGATTTACACAAATCCAGCCTCCTGTCATTTCATTATAATATTTAACTCCGTAATAGCACCACCAACTACAAAAACAAAGACGGTTGAACTGCCTTACGTTGAGTACTCTCTATATTATTGCATTACGATTGACCATACGGAATAGACCAGCTCTATACAGTGGTGAACCTCAAACCTGAATAAATATATATATATATATATATATATATATATATATATATATATATACATATATGTAAAAGTTCTATTTAAATTGTTTTATGATATATATATATATATATAAATATATATATATATATATATACATATATGTAAAAGTTCTATTTAAATTGTTGGGATATATATATATATATATATATACATACAGGGTGCGGATGGTATTTGAGGACATGTATTTTTAGTTATTTTATTTGACTAATTGTTATTGAATTCAGAAAATAACAATGAAAATAACTATGCTAACTAATAAAATGAAAAGGCATGCTGTGATTGTGGCTTTGAAAGCTAAGCATGGTGATTTAGAAATTTCTCGTTTTCTGAAAGTTGCAAGATCTTTTGTCCACAAGATTCGGTGTGAGTTAGAGAAAGAAGATGGAAGCGTATTACCTGTATCAAAACGTAAAAAAACATTCCAAACACTCTGATTCTATCAGGACACCTGAATTTATGCAGGAAGTTAAGAAAAACATTGATGACAATCCAGGAAAATCAATGAGATCAATTGCAAAATATTTTGGTGTGTCAGACAAAACAATCAGAAATAGTGTGCATGAAGACATCAGATACAAATCTTACGTGATGAAGAGAGGTCAATTCATGTCAGAAAAAACAAAAGAAAAGCGTTTAATCAGATTCAAAAGACTTTTAAACAAACTTAAAAATCCATCAGAAGATGGTGTGATTTGGTTTTTCTCAGATGAGAAAAACTTTGACCAGGACAAGAAAACTAACAGAAGAAATGACAGATGGATATATGCAGACCCTTCTGAGGTTCCAAGAGTGATGTACAAAATTTCCTGCAAGTGCCATGGTTTTGGGTGTTGTTAGCAATGAAGGACATGTGATGCCTCCTCACATTTTTCCACAAGGCCTTAGGGTGAATGCTGCTGCATATATTGAGGTTCTGGATAAAGTTGTTAAGCCTTGGATCAACAGTGTATGCAATGGAAGGCCTTATGTCTTTCAACAAAATTCTACACCATCATACAAGGCTCAAATGACACAAGAATGGATGACTGACAATTTGCATGATCACCTCACCCCCAACATTTGGACTCCTAATTCTCCAGGTCACAATCCACTGGACTACTATGTATGGAGCACTGTTGAGAAAAATGTCAATGAACACCCTCATAGCACCAAAGATTCTTTGAAAGCCGCCATAATTCGAGTCATGTCCGATATGAACAAGGACCACTTAATTCGAGCTTGCAAACGATTTCGACCCCGTGTAGAGGCAGTTATTGATGCGTATGGTGGTTTTATTGAAGGAAATTATTAAATTGATAATTTAGCTTTGTGTTTATGTTATTTTCATAAGAATAAATTTTTTTTCTGTTATTATATAAGCATTTTTTTAAAACCATAAATCTGTCCTCAAATACCGTCCGCACCCTATATATATATATATAGTGACTATAAGAAGACAGATTTGCAGCATTTTATGAAACTTTATTACATATTACAATTGTTTTGATATCGATCAGCTCGGATTTGATCAGGCGATCGGATCCTGATTCTTAATCGATAGTTCTTCAGATATCCGAGTTTACACACACACACACACACACACACACACACACACACACACACACACACACACACACACACACACACATGTATATATATATATATATATTTATATAGCGGCGATGAATTAGTTTTGCGAGGTTTTTTATATGAAATCGTGTGTCGAAACAAATATTGTTATACTTGGGGAGGGTCATATTTGTGTAATATTGCCAGAATTAATAACAGAACACCCCCACTGTTTGGTTGGTTTTCGCTTCTCGCTTCTGTGTCTTTTATATCGGTAATCTAACTTACTCGGTCCTCAATGTTGCCATTGACTGACCGACGGTCGAAAATAATACAGATACAATATAGACATAAACACATATATATAGTTTATCATAAATCTTTTGTTGCACATCTGCAACATCGTCAGTGGTGCTATATTTTCCTCCTGTTGTATTGTATGTCTACGCCATTTTTATTCAGTCTGTCTATATATTTATTTATTTATTTGCTTGTTTGTTTATTTTATTTTGTCTTCTTTGCGCATGGGTTTGCGTGTGTGTATAGTAGTTTGTTTGCTGTGTGATGGGTGACTAGTGTGTGTTTATGTGCTTGTTGTTATTGTGCTTGTGTATGTATTTATTTATTTATTTATTTAATTTTATTTACTTATTTATACTTCTCTTAGGTCAGTGTTGTTTGTTTGGGTGTTGTTGTTAATCCATTCATTCTTTCTGTTTAGCCTTGGTCTTCTAATTTCTATTTCACTGGTCTCTCTGATTTGCCTATCTGCTGGGTCATTTCTATGTTTAGATATTATTCTAATTTCTATGTTGTCTATGTTACCGTCATGTTGTTGTCTAGCATGTTCGTATAGTACTGACCCGTTTTTTCGTCCTTTTAGTTCCCCCAGTGTTGGTCTATCCTTTCACCTATGCTACGAGCTGTCTCACCTATGTATGTTGTTGTCATGTTTCTGCAAGTACCCTCTGTACATCTTATGCTATAGACTACGTTTCTAGTTTTACAATTTATCCGGGGGTTCACCTTACATATGATACATTTCCTATTGGTACAGTGGGTTTTCTTAAAAGGGTAGGTTTTGCTGATCAGGGATTTTATGGTGGTTCCTGGCTTTTCTACCACCTTTATTTTTAAGTGGGTCTTTCTCAGGGCCTTTCTACACTGGTTAGCTAATTTCCCTCCAGGGGTAGCGTCCACAAACATGACACTCTGGTATCTCTGGTTGTCGTACCATGAGGTGGCTTTCCCTATCTTATGTCTAGCCATATCTAAGCTATTCCATGATTTGCTCCTGTATAATGGGCAAATTCCTTTCATGTCCAGTTCTATGAGGGTCTTATACTTCTCCATGGCTCCTTCGTATACTCTGACTCTGTCTCTTTGGTTGTAGCCAGAGAACTGCATGCGGTTGATGAAGTGTTGGATGTGTCTTTCCATTTCTGTTGGGTCGCACATGCGGGACACATTCTTCATCACTCGTACCAAATCTGCGATCAGAATATTAAACTTAGCACTACTGGACATTGCTGAGTTTTTGAGTATCAGGTATTTGGAGGCCATGGGTTTAGCATAGTGTGAGTGGAGAATTTGGGCTCTTTCGTCTATAGTGTTAATCCAGAGTTCTGTGTCTAATACAGGTAGTCTATTGTTAGGGTGTTTGGAAGGGAAGTCGATAGTTACAGTTATACTCTGGTGTATGGAATTAGCTATCTGCTGGATGCTTTCCATCGTGCTACGTTCTAAATCAAACTTGTTAGTGCTTTCTAGTGGGGGTGTTCTTATAACTATATTGATATCGTCTACATAACGAGAGTACATGATGAGGTCTATGGAGCTCTCATCAAGGAGATCTTTAAGTCCCCTTTCCCACCATACCATGAAAAGGTTGGCAACATCACCAGCTATGCTGACGCCGATGGCTGCTCCCTCATTTTGGGTGTAGATCTTCTCGTTGAACTTAAATATGTGACTCTTTAGGGTAGTTTTGATACTAGCCCCTATTGCATGTGCGACCATTTTTCTTACCTGATCATTGTTTTGGGGGGTCCGTATAGCTTTGGTCCACCCAATCCACCTTCCCATGGGAGTCTTTTTTGCCATTGAGGTTATGGTGGGGGGTCTACCTCTTATAGGTCTACTAGGGCAGAAACGTCTAAGGTCATGGCTGTCTAGGTAGTCAGTGTCGTAGGTAAGTCTAAGTAGGAGGCCCGGTTTGTCTGTGTCGACGTCGCAGAACTCCACCTCACTCTCAATGTTCATCTCCACACATCTTTTCACAGCAAAATCAATGTTAATGGATGGGTACAGTGACACCACATCCATGCTGCCTATTATGCAGTTGGATAGATTCCTGTTTTTGTTGCACTCATTAATTCTGCTGAGGAGGTCCTCTGTACTGTCACATACATCTGGGGACATTTGATTATGGGGCGTATAACCATTGAGAGGAAGTAGGAGATCCTGTAGTTGCTAGCTATATTAGGACCGAGTAAGTTAGATTACCGATATAAAAGACACAGAAGCGAGAAGCGAAAACCAACCAAACAGTGAGTATGTTCTGTTATTAATTCTGGCAATATTACACAAATATGACCCTCCCCAAATATAACAATATATATATATATATATATATATATATATATATATATATATATATATATATATATATATATATATAAGTAAGCATGTTTTAAAACAGCGAGCGAGTTTGAAATTAGAAATAGAAGCTTTTGCCGTATCTTTTGACTAAAGGAATTTTAACCTGATAGTGGGATTTAAAACCCTCCAAGAACTGGAAAAAGATGAGTATTTTTTAGAGGGTTCTAAACTCCACTGTCAGGCTAACATTTCTTTAGTAAATATATATATATATTTTACACATTTCACAATGCTTCAAGCAAACTTTAACATCCTCATATATATATATATATATATATATATATATATATATATATATATATATATAGTAATAATAATAAATTTGAAGACTAAAATACAAAGAAGATCCCGTTAAGGGTGAAAGCAGCGATTCTTTGCTTAAACTTTAATATGTTATTTTAAAATATATATATATACATATATAATTACATTATGCTTTCCTTTGATAAATTCTGATAATTCCAATTTTTTCGTTCACCTAATTAATTAAGTAATAAATTATGTATCTGCTTAAAATTTGGATGAAACGTGTATTAATTTATTAAAATGTAATATTATTAACCGATTTTATGTATTATTGTAATATTTTCTCTATGGACTGGTACTTTTCTTCATCGACTTTGAAAGGATGAATGGCAAAATTGACTAAGTGTGATTTGAACGAATCCCACATCAGTTGGCCGACATACTCATTCTACTAATTTACAACCTAATATATACTTGAACTACAGTAAAGATATCAACGATTCATTCATTCATTATTCGTTCAATCGTCCTGAAATTCAAAACCCCGTTAAACCAGGAAGAGATATATATATATACAGATATATACAGATATATACAGATATATACAGATATATACAGATATATACAGATATATACAGATATATACAGATATATACAGATATATACAGATATACAAAAAGAGGAGATGCTGACGGCTGAAACATCTTTCCTAATCATTCTGCTCGATAAACGTTGACCTAAGATTAATTATCAGCAGCAATAACAATAACGATTGTTTTAAAATCACTTGGAATGTCTGTTTTTACCACTTTTAGGTGGATGATGCCCCATGGCAATAGTATGTACTTGGTGTTTTACATTTCTTTTAATTGAATAAAAACATGAATCATCGTCATCATCATCATCATCATCATCATCATCATCATCATCATCACCATCGTTATCAACGTCGTCGTCGTCATTGTCGTCGTCGTCGTCGTCGTCGTCGTCGTCGTCGTCGTCGTCGTCGTCATCATCATCATCATCATCATCATCATCATCATCATCATCAACAACATCATCATCGTTATCAACGTCGTCGTCATCATCTTTATCATCACCATAATCATAAGCTATTCATCGATAGTCGATGATTACTCTACGTACAACTCGTGTTATCAAAAGAGGACCGACGGCTTCGATAGAAGTGCTTTGAGGACCATCGAGAACATCAGATGGTACCACCACGTTTCTATCAAAGACTTGCGAGCGCGCACGCATGAGCCCACAGCCTCACTCCTCATAGCCATCCGCCGCATACGCTGGTACAGACAGGTCATCCGCCTATCGCCAGATCAACCTAACAAGGCCTTACTCTCGTTTAACGCAGCAGCTACAGGCTGGTAGAGGCCCCACGGCAGACCCGGCATTAGATGGCTGGATGTTATCAATGAAGATCTCCAGAGGCTCGACGTCACCTTGGAAGATGCAGAAAGGCTGGCACGGGACCGCCAGCGATTGAGTACACTGGGGGACTTGGTCGGCTCTACGAATTATGATGTCTCTGAGATCACTGACCTAGGATGATCCCAGTTTCATCGAGCAATAGCAAGAAGATTGCTCCGGTCAACATATTTTCCGTTCAACCTTTACGCGCTCAAAATTAGCAACCAAATTTTCCTCAAATTATATAGTCACGACTTAAACAAAGTAATGAGACATTGAATAATGTAGTCATATACACTCCTAAAATATGAGGATGGTCGTGGCTGGAATACTTCTGCTAAAACACCTCTCAGATCAACCAGAGCAAGGTTTAACCAACAACATTGTATTTCGGGAGTTACAACACAGAAGTCTTCTAATACTTTTGCAGTGTCTTTGTCTGTTCCATTTGAAATGCTAAAATTCTTTATTTATTGTCTCTCCACCTAGTTTCTCTCAATTTCTCCTCCCGCTGTCTCCATCTTCTTTCTCTAACCCCATTTCCTTTCTCTAAACTCCTTTTCTTTCTCTTTTCCCAGTCTCTCTCATCTAACTACATTTTTCTCTGTCCCCACTCTTTCTTCACCTCCTTTATGTCTCTTTCTTTTCTATTCTTCACTTCATTCTCTCTTTCCCCTTTTTTGTAAGTCCCTCTCTATTTACGTCTTTTTTCTCTTACTCTTTATTTTTATTACTTCTATCTCTTTAACTTTATATTTTTCTTCTCTCTACTCCTCTCTTCTTCATGCCTGATTCTTTCTCTATATCACTTCCTTATTATATTTTAATGGTCTGAGATGTTTTGATATTTTTGTGATATATTTTCAAAGTAAGGGAAGCTTCCATTCGCTTTTGTTGGCTGCTTCACTGGTCTCTTTGAAAGGCTTTGTAGTAATTGGTTTTACATAGGTTATAAATATCAGGATTGGTTTGACGCTAATGAGATTCGTCCAATCTATTTATTATCTTCGACGGATTCTAACCAGTGTAGTTACTAAGTTTAGATTTGACTTTATCAGTTGCTGCTAGGTGTTTTAAGATGCAATTCGAAAGTACATTTCAACCATAGAAATAATTTCGTCTTCGTTGAAAGTCCACCTATCATTGTCACACCTTAATTATGAGATTGCATAGGAGAGCTTCTAAGTGGCTAGGCGATATAACAGAATTAAAATAACGGGTGCAAGCGTGGCGTGTGGTAGAAGAACTTCACTTCGGAACTGTATAGTTTTAAGTTCAATTTCATTGTGCAACACCTTGAGTAAATTTCTTCTGTCATAGCTTCACGTGAGCCAAAACTTGGAGGGAAATTTAGTTGACAAAAACTGCCAGGAAGCCCACCGAAGAAATTGCTTTGGCTCTTCGATGACATACTTAACTTATCGGGCAGTTTAACACCGCCACTTGGTCCTTAGATGTTTGAGCAGAATCCATTCTACAGTAAGCATTCGGACAACATCTCCGGTATGAGTATAAATTCATCCTTATTTCTATCTGTCCTATCGACCTGTTTAGCACCATCACCTGGTTCTTAGATGTATTTAACAACGTTCACTTTGTTGCAAGAATTCGGATTCCATCAGTATAAGGACAACTTCGTCCTTTCCTTCCACTAGTTTCGAAGAACATGAAAAGGATTATAGGCACTGCACTTTATCCTCTTATTAAATCATTAAAAAATAACACCGTGTTTGTCTTGCAAAAATAGCTTTTCTGTTTACTATTTTAGTTAGGACCTTCAAGAGATATGGGAGAGAGCTAGGAAGTTATCTTCAGATCGGAGACTTAGCCTAAATGCTCTTGACTGAATAGAGTCCTCTAAAGGCCCCACAAAGACTAGGTTGGGTGTTAAATTGGGTGACAAATTACGTCTACTTAACCAAGTATACCCCAACAGGATTTCAACTGAAGGCGTAAACAACCAGAATTAATACCACAGGACATCTCGTCCGATGCTCTAACAATTCCACCAATTTAGCGTCCTGAACTGCTACCTTATTCGTTACAATTCCAACAACAACAACGACGACGACAACAACAACACCAGCAGCAGCAGCAATGAGTTGAAAAAGAAAATCGATGGAATTAAGAAAATATTTAAATTTAAATTTAAAGATGCGCAACCTCATGAAATACTTTACAACGATACAATGTAAGGTCAAACAACAGACTTTCTAAGAACCAAACAAGATAAATAGTATTTTAGGTTAATTCATTCCTTTTTCTACACATACACACATGTATTGAAGTTCATACATCATTTCTCTTTAATCAATAAACTGTCATAATTATACACCTGCCACACATCATATTCAAATAGTGATTTACAAAAACAAACGAAAACAGTTCTCTCCAGACCAATTAAGGCTGATTTAAGAATCAATTAAAATGGAGCATTATCTATAATAAACATGCGAAATGATGTTATATCTATTATAAAACTAAAAGAATGCTCGGCGTTGATCCAGGTGTTTTATTAGTTGAATGAAAACTATGGTAATTCTGCATGAATTCATTGTAGAGACATTGTTTATATTATATTTTTTCTTTTAGAGATAACAGAATTTTGTTTTACTTCTTAAAATTCACTTGCATTTTAATAACTTATTATAAGAGCAAATAACACACATTCCTTTTCAAGCATAATGTGTATAAAGACAATATTAGCCTGAATTGTTTTCGTTATTGGTACGTACATTATTTGTTATTGGTGCGTTAATTTACTTTCAGATTTTTATGCTTGTTTCGGGTTCAGTGCAAACGAAAGAAAATACTTTCGTTAACACAAATTACGAAGTATGATTTCACTTTGTGTTAATGAATAGTTTTAACGACAAAGATGATAAAATGCACATTACAGAACACATTTCAATCTGTTAATTAATGATTTAAATATAATATGAATTAAAATAATGATACAAAACACATTCATGTTTTTATATGAATTATATTTTACAATAATGTCTTATCGACGAAATGAGATTAAAGAAAATATACTTGTGCATTCGTCAAGAAACAATCCATCTGAGGTTCATTTGGCAATCAATCATGTCTCCTCGATGTTTTAGTGTGAATCTCAGCATTTTCCGAATTAACAAGATTCGTTAAAGGTAAAATAATGAATCCGAAACTAAATTTTTATACAGAATCGGAAACTAAAGTACTGTAACGTACGGAATCTGTACTCAAATCATAAACCAATAATGAAATAATACTCATTACCCAATGTATCCTTTTTAAAAGGCGGCAGGTAGTACGATTTGTATGAGATTTTATTGCGGATATTTCACCCTTAAATTAACGGCCAAGAAACATATGTATGGAAGGGTATCAGAGATATAATTGGAATTGTAAATATTTTTGATTCTAAAAACTTTCATTGTAAAATACTTCAATTTTATCGAATACACATTTATTATCAAATATTTTCGTTCTTTCAATATGAACGAATATACTGAAGACGGTGAATATCTTTGAAGTAGCATGACACACCAGCAACTTTAGCAATGTACATTTTATTCAATACAAATTAGTTTTGCATCATAAACGCTCAAGCTGTAATGTGAGACTAAGAGAAACGACAAGGGAGAAGGCTGGAAGTATTCAAAATCTAATTATACAATATTTTACTAATGAAAATATTTAAAGAACAGAACATTGTTTTTAATTTCATCTTCACAGTTCCATAATGAAAATATTCACAATCTCGATTATATCACTGATATCTTTTCGTAATTATTTTTCCGCGTGATTCCGCTTGTTGTTACATGTGTGTTTCATATTATGTATGTCTTGTGGACATGACTATGTATTGTTTGAATGTAAATTTGTGCATGTTTGTTGTAGTATGTTTTGAATACTTGTTTACATTTGATTAGATGTGTGTGTTAGCATGTGACGTCTTTGGTTTGTATGTCTGTCTGTTTACGTCTGAGGTTGTGTGTTCGGACATACGTGTGTTTCCTCACACTGTCCTTTTCTTTATAGCGTCCCGTTGATGGCTACACATTGGTTTGTATAAATATATATCCTTTCCCTTTTACGGTTCCAATTCCAAAAATGTGGTGGAAGTTATTTGAGGTAAAAGAATGATGTTTAACAGGAAATTAATGAACCGCTTTCGCTAATTTTCAGAAACAGAAAAACGGAAATATACATATTTAATTAATATTTTAAAGATGGTTAGGGTGATGGATTAGAATAATTGGTAGACCGTCGAAAAATGCCATTGCATTATTTATTCTGGCTCTCTACATTTTGAGTTCAAATTCCGCCGAGGTTAGCATTGCCTTTCATCCTTCCGAGATCAATAAAATAAAGTACCAGTCAATTACTGGAGGGTGTTTTTATCAACTCTGCCCTTTCCCATTTTTTTTCTGGTTTTCAACCTAAATTAGGAGTTCATATTATTTGGGTTTGTTATAGTCTGCATTTATGTGCAGCTGTTGGCATGAAGAGCCAGGTTAGCAGCAAAGTCAAATCTATCATTTTAATCTTTCCCCATTTTAAGCCATGTCCACAAGTATTTCAGAATGTATCCCAAGATTATCAAGAAAAAGAATGGGGATAGGATGTATCTCTATTGTACTCCTGGTAGGAGTGAAAAGAACTCAGTAAATCTTGATTATGTTTTTACACAACAACTTGAGTTTTTTCTTGGCAGAGCTGTTCTGCTAGAGAATGGGTTGCAGGTGGCGGATAGCGATACGACCACCAAATATGATGGCTAGTTGCGATATAAGAAGGCAACTGCCGGACGAATAAGCATCCGCTAACCAACGGCTGTAAACTACTAGGGGAGATGGAGCAATGGGTGACACCTGTAGCTCCCGAGAAAACTCTCACAACCCAGTGACGTAGCTACGAGGAGGCGAGTAAAGGCCGCCTCTAAAAAAGCCTAGTCTTTGCGTGCTTGACAAAATACCAGATTGGTGGCTGGCGTAAATAAGACCACTGAAACTGAAACTGAAATATGACGAGGAAAACAAAACAGAGCCATACCGCCTCATCCTTCGCGCGGGTTAAAAAGGGACGCGTTCAGGCCTTAGGTAGAGGAGCCTGTTCGAAAAATATATTGCAGTCTCCATTTCATGTTGAAAAAACTAGCGATGGGTAGTTAAGTAACACCATGTCGTCTGCAAATTCCAGCCGATTGATTTTACACCCGCCAATCATGATACTACTTCCAACCCGGCTGTGCATGTTAATCCTGTTCATGTAAATAATCTACATGACAGGTGACAGTATGCATCTTTGGTGGAGTCTGATTCCCACATTGAATGGTTTCGATTTAGCACCATTTATCCGAACATAAATACTCGGGCATTTGTATAGGGACAACAGGGCAGCAAGAAGCTGTCCCTCATCCCATACTCATGCAGAACCTTTCACAGCAGGTAGCGAGGAAATTTGTCATATGCCTTTTCAAGGATGACAATACCAGAGTATAATTCTTGGCAATACTCCCACGATTTCTTGAAGACCTCCCGCAGAGTGAATATTTGGTCGGCTGTGCTTCGTTCGGGGCGCAAACCACACTGTTAATCAGCTAACTTGGACTCGACAATCTCCCTACATCTCTTTGCCAGACACTTAGCATAGAGTTTACTGGGGAGGCTTAAAAAAGAGGTCCACTGAAACAGGTAAAGAGTTTAAGTATTTCGTGGCCGTGTTCACGAGTGATGGAAGGCAGGAGGCTGAATTAAGTACAAGAATTGCAGAAGTTCATGCAGTAATACGCCAGCTTCAGTATTCAGTAATCAGAAGAAGGGAGGTATGCGTAAAAGCCAAACTCATTGTCGGTATTCATACCAACCCTTACCTATGGTCATGAATCTTGGGTAATGACCGAAAGAATACGATTGCGAATACACGCAGCCAAAATGGTGTTCCCCCGAAGGGTCTTTGGAGTGACGTTACTAGAGAGAGTGCATAGATCGGAGATCAGAGAGTCACTCTAGGTAGAGTCGCTACTTTTCCGAATTGAGAGATCATAGCTCCGATACTATGGGCGTGTGGTTAGAATGTTTCAGGAAAGAATTGTTGGACAGATTTTACGGGCAAAACCAGCCAGCAGAAGATCCAGAAGTAGACCCCTTGGTCTCCCTTGGGATCCAACCGGATTAGTTGGAGACGGTTGCTTATGGCAGGACCCGCTCAAGAAGAAGAAGAAGAAGAAGAAGAAGAAGAAGAAGAAGAAGAAGAAGAAGAAGAAGAAGAGATAAACAATTAGCTTTTGAACTTGAAAAACTGTTTACAAAATACAAAAGAGAAGCAATACATGTCACAACGTTTCAACTGATAACAATAAGTGGTACCCTTAATTCTCCTGTGTCCCGTAAATGTTTATAAAACGAAGAAGCATCTAAGCTGTAGCCCGATCTGCTAAATTAGCAGCCAAATCTCCGTCAAATCACACCCCACAAAGTTAAATAAAGAAAGCATTGAGTAATGAAGTACCTTATATACCTACAAAAAGATGGGATGTTTATGACTGGAATGACTTTAATTAAACGAGTGCTCAATATGTGTTGATCTGGGTTAAACCATGGCTATAAAATAATTATTAAAAATGAATTCCTTAACATATGGTGTTTTGAAATATTACTTTTGTTTGGTGTTTATAATTTGTGTTGGATATTTTCTTCTCGGAATTTTTGTTGCATTACACAAATGGAATCACTTGAAAATATGTTCATTTCATTAAAGTTAACTTAAAAAGTTGTGGGGCACTGATCTAATTTAATGAATTGTTAATTTGTTTTCTCACTGAAAGTAGAATCAGCTGAAATAAGGATATTGTTTTGAATGTAATGTGAAGCTATTAACATCTCAATTTAAAATGAAAATATATTCTAACCATAAAAATACACAAATAAAACAAAACAGAATTATACCTTTTTTTTATATATTTTAATGCAAAATAAAATATATTGAGAAATTTATTTTATTTTTTAATAGCTTTCTCTACGTCATTTATGTAATTTCTTTAACATTTTCAGACACATTTTTTTAAATTTCAACAATAAAATGTTTATTTAATGTATATAGAATACAGCAAGAGCCATTTGTGTTTCCATATACAACATTAATTTTTACTTCAATGTAATTCCACCGCCTGTTTACTTTCTGTTAATTATTTCACTAGGTTTAGTTTCAGCATTGGGATACGCTAAAGATCAATATGGTTTAACTCATTCTTTTATTGTTTCACTGAGAAAATATGGACAACTGAATTTACCACCACCAACACTGCCACCCCCACCACCTCCGCCGTCATTCACGTCACCACCGCCACCTCTGCCTTTGCCGCCGCCTCCTCCATCACCAGCAGCGCTACCCGCCGTCTTCATTCTCAGCCATTGTCTGCCCACTACAAGGCCTCTCCAAGCCCGTGCGACAATGGCAGAGTTCCGACATGAAGGGATTTAGTTGTTCATATCAACCCCAAAGAGTTATTTTATCGATTTGATTTTGTCGAACCACTAGGTTATGGGGCATAAACAAACAATAAACGTAAATACAGAAACACGCTGCGAATATTATATTTAAGGTAAATTTAATACAGATATAACCATAGTTGCTGAATCGGAAGCCTCATAGCTTAGTCATTAGAGATTTGGATTCGCAATCGTGAGGTTGTAAGTTCAATTATCAGACAGAGTAATGCGTTGTGTCCTTGAGTAAGACACTTTATTACACGTTGCTCCTCCTGCCAGGAGTTGCGACCGGTAGATAGTATCAGTAATACATTGTTTCCTTGGTCCAATTTGACAAGGTCCACCCCACTCAGCAAGCCAATGAGTTCAGGGATATGTCGATCGATCAGCGCGAGCGACACACACACACGCACACACACACACACATATATATATATATGTGTGTGTATGTGTGTGCGTGCACACATATATATACATACATATACATATGATCGACTAAAATCCCTCCCAGGTGGTGTCCCAGCATGGTCATAGTCTTATGACTGAAAATAGTAAAAGAAATGAGTATATATATATATATATATATATATATATATATATATATGCATGTATATATATATACGAGTAAATCAGACAAAGTTGGAATTCCTTTTATTAATATAATCTTCTATACACAATCATACACACCCGTGCATATTTATCTATCTATATCTATATATATATATATATATATATATATATATATATAGTTAAAAGAATAGAGGTGTAACACACAAGTTATTATATATTGGTAAACGGAATAGAAAATGCTGACAAATTGTTCACAGTTGAAAAATGGTTTAATTAGGAATAAAAGAGTATTAGTGATTGTATGGGTTAGTATTCAGTTGTGGTTTTAAGTTTTTAAGTTTTTACCGGTTGCGCATTTCTAAATGCTTTTCAAAAATAATTTTGAAATAGAGTGTCCGTGTTGTTTGCTCTGATCTGATTAGTTTTGGGAATTCTACCTGTTTTTATGTTAAAAAAGTGGCTCCAGCGTTACTTTGGTGTTGCAAAAATTCTTGTGGTCAAAACAATTTTGATTGGTCGGTAGAGGTCATGTGAATGTAAAAAATTGATTTTGCGCCAAGACTGTTTTTATGTTAAAAAATGGGCTCCAGCGCTACTTGGTGTTTGCAAAAATTCTTGTGGTCAAAACAATTTTGATTGGTCGGTAGAGGTCATGTGAATAAAAAATTGGTTTTGCGCCAAGATTGAGAGATGACTCTTTCACAACAAATATGGAATTACTTTTATTAATATATATATATATATATATATATATATATATATATATATATATTATAACTGAACAAAAAAGAAAAACGAACACAGACATTTACATATATGTGTTCAAATCGTAATGGACCAGAATGGCTAAGGTGAAAAAATACTAACTACAGACAATATGGTTTGCCAGACTCAATTTAAGAATAAATCAAGAAAAATAAATACAAACCATAATTGTGGTAACAACCCAACACCCGGACAGTTTTGATAAAAACTGTTTCGCAATATTATTTGTGAAAAGGATTACAAAAGTCCTAAGCTCATCAGTGGGTGAAGAAATTAGTAACCTTATCACTTCTAAATCTAATTAGAAACTGGATAGTGTGTGTATATGTGACGCACATGGTTCCCGAACTTAGCGTGTCTTGCACACTCTCGTCACTAAAAATACCAGCCAAGTTTACTCGACAATTGAATTAGCTCGACGAATTAACGGAGCCGAATATATCAAGGCATGTATTGAGTTAGAAACTCAAAATAGTCTCATTACAGTAAATTAGCTTTAAGAAAAAAGCTTTTCCGAGCCGTATATTATAACTGAACAAAAAAGAAAAACGAACTAATTTCTTCACCCACTGATGAGCTTAGGACTTTGGTAATCCTTTTCACAAATAATATTGCGAAACAGTTTTTATCAAAACTGTCCGGGTGTTCGGTTGTTATCACAATTATGGTTTGTATTTATTTTTCTTGATTTATTCTTAAATTGAGTCTGGTAAACCATATTGTCTGTAGTTAGTATTTTTTTCACCTTAGCGATTCTGGTACATTACGATTTGAACACATATATGTAAATGTCTGTGTTTGTTTTTCTTTTATGTTCAGTTATAATATACGGCTCGGAAAAGCTTTTTTCTTAAAGCTAATTTACTGTAATAAGACTATTTTGAGTTTCTAACTCAATACATGCCTTGATATATTCGTCTCCGTTAATTCGTCGAGCTAATTCAATTGTCGAGTAAACTCGGCTGCTATTTTTAGTGGCGAGAGTGTGCAAGACACGCTAATTTCTGTAATTCGGGAAAGTTTATTTAAATGTGTGTAAGTGTGGTAAATATATACGTATATACCAGGAACCAAACTCCCACAGTCACTGCCTCCATCTCTCCCGATCTCCCCATCACTCACTATTATAACCAAATGGAGGCCGCGGCGCTGGCCGTCCAGCAGCCCAGGCAGTCGGAATAGAGGATGGTGAGGGAGACGCGCTGTAAAATCCATCCCGGCTTGCTAGTCTCACCCCTGCGAGTAGCCAACCGATGATGGTGAGTTGGGAGGTAGCCCTAGAGCCAAGGACACCAGAAGTCTCCATTGTTATGGGCTCAACAACAAACCTGTCGGAGAGCAACCGATATTTGGAGTGTTTACGCTCCTTGGCCCAAAGTATGGCAAAGCCTGGGTTAATTAAATTTTTTACACTGTAGCTTTCACCACCGTTTACCTCTATGGCAGTAGGGTCTTTTTTTTAGGGAGATTTGTTTTCTATTTCTTCTAGGCACACCAACAGTTATAGTGGCTTCCATGACAACATACAGACACATGCATGTGTGTGTGTTTGTGTGTGTAAGACTGTTCGCTGTGATTTGAAATGGATTTTGCTAATATTTCTAGTAGATGGATGTTGTCACATACAACCTTTCCTTATTGCTTCATATATATATATATATATATATATATATATATATATATATACATAGATGAGACAGTAGATTGGAATACACTAACTTAAGTACGGTGATAAACACACACACCCACAGACTTGTCTCTAATTTAAAAACGCCGAGACACACACGCGCGCGCACATACACACAGAGTCTCATTACGACTTTTGTGAAGAGAGAGAGAGAGAGAGAGAGAGAGAGAGAGAGAGAGAGAGAGAGAGAGAGAGAGAGAGAGAGAGAGAGAGAGAGAGAGAGGTAACGTTAAGAAAGGGGTTAGTTAAGAAGCGTTTAAAAAATAAATAAATAAAAATTAGTTATCGAACTATGCTATCATTTTTCTGTTTTCTTTCTCTCTCTTCCCTAATACTCCCTCTCTCTTTCTTTGGCTCTCTTTCTCTCTCACTCCCTCTCTCTCTCTTCTATCCTCTCTCTCTCTCATCCTCTCTTTTTCTCCTCTCTCTCATCCCCTCTCTCTCTTTCTCTACAGAATGAAAAAAACAAATAAGTTGTCTCGTTTTGGAGGACTGAGTTGTGGGAGGAGAAAGGGTGGTAGTGGGATGGAGGGTTCAATGTCTCCAGGGGTTCCATTATTGATCTTTATTGAAATCCAATTAACCAGTCCTATTCCTGAATATTAGCTTAACATGTGTGTAAAGTTTCATCAGGATCGGATCTATGGTTTAGACGTCAACTAGTAACAAACTGACAGACAGAAATTGCCATTTATATAGTAGATATTATAAGGAGATTATACTTATCCCGTCCTATGGACTGAGTGTTCTAACCCTTGGATATTTCTAGCAAACTATTAATACAGTATATATATATATATAGTATAAAAAAACGAAAAATCAGTGATGCATCTGGACTCAGTTTATTGCGTGTTACAATTGTTTCGCCGGCAGGTAGCTCGAGACATGATCACTCTATGGATCTGGCTGATTCTACGGCTGCAGCTTCCTTCGGACACATGCAATTCTTACGGAGCAAATTTTCTCACTGGGGTGTTATGATAAAAAAAATACCTTCAAAAAACATCTGCCACTCTTGTCATGCCATTGGGTGTTGTTTTTCTACGTCATGACGTAGAAAAACAACAGCCAATGGCATAACAAGGGTATGTCATGTATCATTATATTTTGTCTGATGAGGACGTACTGTTGTACAAATATGTATAATAAAATGCAATTGATCAAAAGAACATCTATTTTATTAATACTTATATTTATATATATATATATATATATATATATATATATATATATATATATATATATATATATATATATATGCATATATATATATACATATATATATATACACACACACACACACACACACACACACACACACACACACACACACACACACACACACACACACACTATATATATATATATATATATATATATATATATAGTAATATTAATAAATTAGAAGACTAAAACCCACCGATTCTTTGCTTAAACTTTAATCTGTTATTTTAATACATATATATATATATATATATATATATATATATATATATATATATATATATATATATATATTCATTAGTTAAGCAAAACAAGACCACAAAATTCACAAGGAAGACATTATTAAAAGATTGTCAACTTGAATGTAAGGAATGTAGAGAATAATAATAATAATAATAATATTAATAATGTCCGTTTACAATTGTTTCGCTACTCCATATAATGTCTTTGGATCAAATGATTATAGATCATTATTGATCTGGTTCAGTTGAAGATAATTAACTTAGGTAAAATTAGAGCAGCTCATCGGAACTTCAAAAGAAATATAAGTTAAAATAAAGAATGTAATGTTCCATATATTGGTATTTCACTATGGTGTCTTGGGTATATCTATTGTCTGCCATAGTCGAGCAATATTCTTCTGTCGAGGCTGCATTATGTGAGATCTGCCTATGGGTAACAAGATGGCCGCCAATGGACATATTTACCTTACTAATTAGAGGGTGGTTTAAGGTGAAGTAACTCCTCGAGAAATTAGAAATTGTGGGTAGTTTATAGTTAAGAAGTGCTAATGTTTTTAATTGAGAAACAATGTAATTTAGAGACAATGTGAGGGAGGTAACATATAATTATCTAAGTTAGATATAACTATTTAACTTATTAGCTATAAGTAAAAATGGGAATAGATGACTATGTTGGGTCAAATATTCTGTTGGCGAAGGAATTAGCCCTTCGATGTTGACAGCTAATAGTTACCTCCGTTCTATCATTAATCGGTACAGGTCGTGATAGAGTTATGTAATATGCTTCGGTAAGACAGAGATCACAAGAGTTTCTTCGTCCATTGAACGGTTGGGCCCTAGCCAAGATATCCCATGTTAGTGAGTGTTCAATGCTGGTTAATTTAAGGTTTTTAATGAGCCGAGCTTGAGATGTCGAACATCTATTGCGAGGGTCTCGGAAGGAAAAAGAGTGCGCGTTATAGCGAAATTGGAATCTTTCACTTTTTTAAATTATCGTTGCGAAACTTATTTGGGTTTTGAAATTTAAATTTGTCTACGGAACAGGTTTGGATTTTGAAATTTAAATTTGTCCAGGTATCACGGTTATTGCCAATATGGGTTTGTTTTTATTGATTTATTATTTTAAATCGATACAGGCAAACTGTATTAATTTAATTAGTATTTTTCAATCTAGCTAACTTGGTCATTTACAATACAAACACTATATGTTTATATTGGTGTTTATCATATATTAATTTATATTAACTTGTATTTCACGGCTCAGAAATGCTTCTTTCTTTGAGCTAATTAATTGTAAAGGACTGTTTGAGGTTATAACTCTAAATATAATATAGTATATATATATATATATATATATATATATATATATATACTAATAATAATAATTATAATAATAATAATAATAATAATTGTTTCTACTTTTTGGCACAAGGCCAGCAATTAACCAGTACATTACTGCTACTTTATTTTATCGACCCCGTAAGGATGAAAGGCAAAGTTAACCTCGACGGGATAATAATAATAATAAAGGGAAGAAAACGCACATGGTGGATATATATCGTTATGGAATCGCTGCCGTAAGTTTTTGATTTTTACTTATTTAAAACAACTGTGATAGAATAATTTTATTACAAATGACGTATAAGATTACAGTTTTAACGCTCAGCAACCCATAATACATCACTTTACGGCATAGGGCCCCAATATTCAATATTTAATTTTGGATCAGAAATGTTATAGTCAAGAAAGAGAAAAATGTCAAAAATGGCTAAGTGGTCAGACAGGCAAATAATTTCACCACCAACACCACCACCACCACCATCACCACTACCACGCCAAAAACTCTAGTCAAGTTACCTCAACTTCTATTTCTACTTCAACTTCAACACCATCACTACAGTACTACGATCACATCACCACCACCACTGCCTCATTATCGCTACCGGCGCAATTCTCTCCCACTACCACTTGCTAAGTACTACTAGCACAGCACCACCACCACCACCACCACTGCCTCATTATCGCTACCGCCGCTATTCTCTCCCACTATCTCCTACTAAGACATGCATCGTAGTACCCCCACTAAAAGAGGAAGGCATCAAAAGATATAAATAGACGGTCAAAAAATAAAAAAAACAAAAATAAAAATCAAAACAGCACAGCAACAACGAAAAACGTAAAGAAAAGAAAAATGAAAAGAAAAACAAAGAGACAGACAGAGAAGGAGAAAAAAAAACTAAGTCACACATTCAAACATTACATTACAATGAAACTTATGCTTATTCTTTTTTTTTTTTTTTTACCTATTTCTTTGTTTGTTTATGTTCGTCTGCAGCGTGATAGTGCCACACTAAAATCAATGGGGGTGATGAAATCACCGGTGGTTATGTAACCATACATTCACCAATCCTCGATAAGAGTGTTTAAATGTCGAACCTAAACAGTTCGTATAACGGTGAAGTGGAGACTGGAATGTCATGTGACAGACTCTCACCCAGTAGGTGCTCCCTGGCTCAGCAGCAGGGACCTGGCTGACAACCAAATACTGCTGGTGTCGGAGGAAGAAGAAGAAGGAAAGGGACCAGAACCAACTGGACGAAAGAATTGAATAGAACTGTTATGCAATGTTACCTGAAGAGTAACCCCAAGGAGAAAGGCTATAGGAAACGGATGCATAATATCTGGAACAAGATTGGTCTATTTAAATTAGATGAACAAAAATTGGCAGGGCAGGCTCGGGTAATAAGAACTAATGGGTGGATAAGCGAGCTGGAACTGGAGGAACTGAGCAGAGAGATTAGGTTGGAAATGGAGAGTGGAGTATGCCAGGCAAACGAGCCAGTGGGAAATGAAGGTGAAGAGGTTGAGAGAACGGAGGAACCATCCGAAACAGACAATGATCTGAATGCTGAAATAAATAATACCTGGAACAAAGATGCGGCCATTGAGGAGATGAATGCTGACGGGCTAGGACAAGATTTGGTTTATATCCTAAACTTAGTGGTAGATGTATTGAACAATGATAGTGGGAAGCCTATGAATCTAAGATTTGTAGACAGGAAAAAGTTAAAAGAAACAACAGCTAAGGTAAACAAAGTCATCCCATACCTTGAGGCGAGGAACCTTCACCAATGCAACAATATCTTCAAAGCAACAGCAAATGCGGCGAGGAAATTACTTGGCATAAAAGCGAGAGGAAACAACAAACAAGAAAGATCAGAACCTTAGTGGAAGAAACGACTGAATGGTCAAATCAGGGAAATGAGAAATGACATTGGAAAGCTTGAGTCCCTATTGAATGGGACATTAAAAAACATAGACACTAAAAATAGACTGGAAATAAAGTACAAAACTAGGAGGAAAAAGCTAAATATTATCATAGAGGAACTGAAGCAACGCATTGTAGCACAGAGTGCAAAAATCAGGCGATACGAGAACAGAGTCAGTCAGTATATACAGAACCGCATGTTCGACAACAACCAGAAGATTCTGTTTGGACAGCTTGAAGGGAAAGAAAGAGGCAACGACTTGATTCCTGAGGAGGAACAAACTAAAACATTCTGGAGAGGAATATGGGAGCAGGATGTTAAACATAATGACCAGGCAGTGTGGATTGAGACAGTACAGAGGGAAATTAGTGAACAGGCACACCAACAAACTGATTTGAGTATCACAGTTGAAACTCTTAAGGGGCAGGCCAAAAAACTAACCAACTGGAAATCACCAGGCCCAGATGGTGTGCAGGGGTATTGGATTAAAAATATAACATCCCTCCACCCGAAACTGACAACCTTGTTCAATGACTGCTTGATGTCAGGTGAGGTACCAGAGTGGTTGACAAAAGGTACCACAGTTCTGGTAATGAAAGACCGAATCAAGGGTAATGATGTTACCAACTATAGACCTATCATATGTCTGTCCGTAATGTGGAAACTGTTGACAAGCATTATGTCTGAGGAAATCTACCATCACCTCCACACAAACAACTTGTTACCGGACGAACAGAAAGGATGCCGAAAGAAGTCATGTGGTACAAAGGACCAGTTACTTATTGATAAGATGGTAATGAGGAATTGCAAGAGGAGACACACTGGTCTTGCCGTGGGTTGGATAGACTACAAAAAGGCATTTGACATGGTGCCTCATTCTTGGATCACCAAAAGCCTGGAGATCTTCAAGGTGGCAGATAACATCAGACAGTTGTTGGGCAAAAGTATGAAGTCCTGGGAAACAGAGTTAACATCAACTGGAGAATCCTTGGGAGGCGTGAAGATCAAGAGAGGTATCTTCCAGGGAGATAGTCTGTCCCCTCTGTTGTTTGTCCTTGCCCTGATGCCCCGACCAGTGTACTGCGAAAAGTGAGAGCAGGATACAGGTTGGGAAAGGGAGGGCTTACCATCAATCACCTCCTCTTCATGGACGATCTTCAGCTCTTCGGGAAGAGTGAGAAGGAGTTGGATGTGCTTGTTGACACTGTCCGTATTTTCAGCAATGATATATGTATGCAATTTGGTATTAGTAAGTGTGGAGTCATTGTGATGAGGAGGGGTAAGTTGAGCAGAAGTAACGGAATCCAGGTACCAACAGGTGAGATGATAAAGGACATTGACTCTGAAGAAGGATACAAGTATTTGGGTCTTCTGGAGGCTGATGACATCAAGAACAAAAAAAAATGAAGGAATTGATAAGAACTGAATACATTCGGAGAGTAAGGAGCGTATTAAAATCACATCTGAACAGCAGGAATGCCGTAAGTGCAGTAAATTCCCGAGCTGTGTCTATTATTAGGTACAGTGCGGGAATTCTGAGATGGAATGTTTCCGAACAAAAAGAAATGGATAGGAAGACTAGGAAGCTATTGACTATCTACAACATGTTCCACAAGAGGAGTCATGTCGATAGACTCTACTTAAGGAGATCTGAAGGTGGAAGAGGTCTTATCAGCATAGAGGACTGTGTTCAGATGGAGAAAAACAACCTACACAAATACGTGACTGATAGTAAGGAGCCAATGCTCAGAACTGTACTGAAGGAGGGGACAATAGGCCAGGGGATGTCCAAGGAGGAAATAACATCAAGGAGAAAGAACAGCCTTCAGGAAAAATCCCTTCATAGTACCTTCTTTGAGAAAACTGAATTTAGAGATCCACAGACATGGAACTGGTTGAAAAGAGGAGACCTTAAAAAGGCTACAGAAGGAATGTTAATGGCTGCGCAGGAGCAGGCCCTCAAAACGAAGTGGTTGAAACACCATATTTACAAGGAGGAGGCTAGCCCACTGTGCAGGATCTGTGGAGAGAGAGAGGTGACTGTGACTCACATTGTATCCGAGTGTAAACACCTAGCCCAGACTCACTAAAAGGGCTGGAGATATGATGTGATGGGCAGGGTGATCCACTGGCACCTATGCAAAGTAAACAATTTACCACATTCTGAGAAGTGGTATGAGCATAAGCCAGAGTCAGTGATAGAAAACGATCAGGTGAAGGTGCTGTGGGATTTTAGGATACAGACGGACAAGAAACTGGAACACAATAGACCTGACCTGGTGGTTGTGGACAAAGAAAAAAGATCGTGCCTGATTGAGGATGTGGCCTGCCCATTCGACACGAGAGTGCAAGAGAAGGAGAGGGAGAAAATTAACCGATACCAGGACTTAACGTGTGAGGTAAAAAGGATTTAGAACTGCCATGAAGTCAAAGTGATCCCGATTGTCATAGGCGCACTAGGGACTATCTCAAAAAGTTTCCAGGGATGGTTAAAGAAAATTGGCCCCTTCACGCTTTTTGGAACGCTTCAAAAGGCATGCTTGCTGGGAACAGCAAGAACCCTCCGATACGTCCTGAATATCTGAGGCTGCAGGTAGTGGCTTGATATTCATTTCAACAAACTTTCCAGTTAACTAACATCAATGACTGAGACTCATAGAGTAATAACAACAATAATAATAATAATAATAATAATAATAATAATAATAATATATATAAAATTATAAGAAACGAAATGAGCTGTGTGGTTACTGTAAACAAAGTTTAAGATGGTAGTATGGACGAAACAAGAGAAGAACTTCATGAGCTGTAAACCGAGATCATAGATGTTTCGGCGCTTAATACAGGACACACACACACACACATACATACATATATATATATATATATATATATATATATATATATATATATATATATATATATATATATATATATATATATATATATATGTGTGTGTGTGTGTGTGTGTGTGTGTGCATGGATGTATATGTCGGTTTGTGCGCCTTTATGTCGTGTTCCTATAATTCTGTGTATGGCAGCATGGCCGAATGATTGAGAAGTTCGCTTCACAATCATTAGGTCATAATTACTAAGCTGATTATTTCTGGTATATTCTGTGTACTGATTAAAAATGTGTGGCATCTTGGGCAAGTGTAATTTACCATAGCCAGCTCTGTCCCACACAGTGTCACACTGAATCACCCTGGTAGTTCTGTGAGGGGTAAATGTGTCTGTGGAATGCTCAGCCACTTCATGAGAAAGCTGTTCCATTTATTGAACAACTGGAACAGCGATCGTCGAAACCGACGGAAATCCATTCCAAATATGGATGCGTGTGTTTTTATGAATTTGTATCGCATTTTATAAGGTTTTATAAGAGTTTATGAAAAGATAACATATAGGCATATGTGTGTGTGTGTGTGTGTGTGTGTGTGTGTGTGTGTGTGTGTGTGTGTGTGTGTGTGTGTGTGTGTGTGTGTGTGTGTGTGTGCGTGTGTGCGTGTGCGTGTGCGTGCGTGTGTGTGTATATATATATATATAATTGCTTCTATTAACCAGTTAGTAAATGCTTCAATATTTAGACCGTTACATATTATATTTATCGTATTTTTTTCGAAACATTCGTTATATGTGCACTACGTTATTATAAAATCATTCCACTTTTGTCTTACAAACTTTAAACACGAATGTCTCAGCCACTGAATCACTAAGTTAGCTTCACAGTCATAAACCAAGAAATATATTAAATGAGCTATGATTAAAAAACAACTGTTATCTAAATGCAGCTAACTATATTATTCAACATTAATATTAAGTTACATCAAGGTACATCATTTGAGCGATTTAAATCAATTATTAAAAATGCATTAAAGCAATTAAGATGATATTCAATGTTATGTCTGTGCACATTTAAAAAAATTCTCAATGTTTCTGGCATTTAAACATCATTAAGAGAAAAATAACATTGTGTATTCACGATACTCTACTTAAGTATATCAAAATAAATGTTTAATTATGAATAGCTGTCTTACATTTTACGTTTGAATAAAAACGACATCGCCCATTTATCTCAGAATTTTAGCAGAAATTTGTTATTTATATAATTAAGCTTGCGTTTGTTTTGCTCGTCAGCAGTGGTCATTGTTTGATGATAAAAACAATAAAATAATTGTTTCTACTTTTGGCACAAGGCCAGCAATTACCTAGTGTATTACTGGTACTTTATTTTATCGACCCCGTAAGGATGAAAGGCAAAGTTAACCTCGGCGGGATTTGAACTCAGAATGGCAAGGGCCGTAACTCTATGCGTCAAAGCATGGCGTCCGACCCTCTACCGATACTGCCAACAATAAAATAATGCACTGCAGTCATATATATATACCATAAACGTGGTTCTGTCTCTGCGCATATTGTTTTTCACCGCTCCTATTAATGACGTATTATATTCGTTTTTTTCCGTTCTTTGCCAGGGAATGTTTCCACGAACCAAAGTATCGTCTTCCTGTCTTCCTTCGGTTGCAACGTTTTTTTAAATATTCAGTTCTGCGTTCACAGATTGACTTTGTTAGTTTCAGAAGATCCCGTTAAGGGTGAAAGCAGCGATTCTTTGCTTAAACTTTAATCTGTTATTTTAATAAATATTTGCTCTACGGTTCTTATATATTTGATATATATTTATCCTTATCGAGCCCTCTTTGGATTTTAGTCTTCAATTTTATTATTATTATTACTATATATATATATATATATATATATATATATATATAAAAACAAATAACGAAACGAAATTAAATTTCGTTTCGTTTGTAACTCACTTTTGTATGACTGACGCTTAAACAATTAAGTTAAAAAAAAAGTTAAAAATGTACATCCATATATGTATACTGAAATACTAGTATGCATATGAATACACACACGTATACATATATAGATGTACCAAGTCTTTCACTGGTTACTTTACTGTGAGTATCCAGCTATTCTGTATGTAAACACACAGACAAACCGGTTTTTAGAGTCATACTGGTTTTTGAGGAAACACCTTTCCTCTATTCTCCAGAAAGCCAGACAAGGAATATTGAACTAGTTTCGTTGTTGTTACAACTCGTCAGCAATATTTACCTATCTACCAGCCCTTCACAGTAAAGTAACCAGTGAAAGACTTGGTACATCTATATATGTATACGTGTGTGTATTCATATGCATACTAGTATTTCAGTATACATATATGGATGTACATTTTTAACTTTTTTTTTTAACTTAATTGTTTATATATATATATATATATATATATATATGTATATATGTATATATGTATATATGTATATATGTATATATGTATATATATATATATATATATATATATATATATATATATATATATATATATATATATATAGTGTAGGTAGTAAGGTGAAGTACTGGTATCAGTACCAAATCAAGCACTCTATGCACAGGTTTAACATTAGACCATGCAGACACCCATTATAGATTCTTTGGAGTAGCATTTTTTCGCGGCATTTTCTAGCATGAATGTAGTATGACCCTTACACTGACTTCTTTCTCCCTTTCTTTCTTTCTTCCCCTTTTCTTTGACGGAGTGGTGGTAGTGCATTATAAGCCTTCTCCCCCTCACCAGATATTCATTAGTAGATTCAGTTGCCACCACTTTGAGGGCGACTGGCCGAGCAGCTAGTTGGTCAGTCGTCCTCTTTGTTTCTGTCTCTGATTTTTCGGACCCATGGTTTTTTACATATTCCTTTGTTATATTCCAATACCTGATGATATCACCGGATTCATATGGAACCCGGTCATAGAAATAATCATAGTATAATAAACCTTTCAAGGATTTACACCAGTCCAGCCTCTTGTTATTTTATTTTATTTATAATTAACTCCGTATTCGCACCACCAACTACACAAACGGAGATGGGTGAACTGCACTGCGTTGAGTACTCTTCACAATATTACACCAGCATTGACCATATGGAATGACCAGTTCTATCCAGTGGTCAACCAACAAACCTAAAGAATATACCAGTCTCGAGTGGTATCGTCCAGCGAAAGAAATGGAAATTAATTTTTCCGAGTACTCTAGGAACGTAGCTAGCTTAGGCCCCGGGAACGCTAGCGGGAACTCCACAATTTCGACAGGTCATCGTCTATACCAAACAAATACTATTAAATCACACATGAGAGGTTTATTTACGTGCCAGTAGAGGCATGATACAGCTAATAGTTATGCCTAAACCTGGAGTTTATAGGTATAAGTATAATGTGGCGGCCAAAACAGACGGCGCGGTGGGACCGGGGCAAAGCAATCCGCTCCGAGTAATTTCGTTTACCGAAAGAGGAGAAATTTATTTTTCCAAGCACTCAAGGAAGGCTGAACTTTCCGAATGCCCAGCGCGCAGCCGGGAAAAGCCACCACACAAGTCGAAGCTAGCAACCCAATGAAAAGTGCAAATAGACCAAAATTATTTTAAAGTCCCAGTTAGTCCGGGTTATAAGTAGTGTGGTTCTTAGGTGGGTAGGGGGCTATGAAAGGTGCATAATGACCTGAGTAAGGAAAATTACAAAAAATAATAAAAGCAGCATACAAAGATAAAATATCAATATAAAGATAGAATACATTGATAAAAATACATTAATAAAATAATAAAAAAATAATAAAATAATAAATTAATAATAAAAAAAATACATTAATGAAATAATAAAAAAAATTAATAAAGGTAAATAAGAATCAATATAGATCAAGTTGTAGTAAGATAATACAAGTTGTACATATAGATATAGATATAGAGGATGGAGGAGATGGAATGGTAACAAGTTGTACCTAGTGTAAAGTTCGGGTCTCCGAATTCAGTGTCTTTAATATATACTAGACCACCCATTGGATCACGTTCACTTCAACATATTTTTAAAAATCATGTTCACTTAAAAATAGATAATTAAAATATACACAGACATTTTATATAATGTGAAATGAAACTGGAAGGCCCATATATATACGTGTGTGTGTGTATATATATATAAATGTGTGTGTGTGTGTATACATATATATATATGTATGTGTGTGTGTGTATATATATATATATATGGGTGTCTCTAATCTATATATACTGGTCATAGACACACACATATATATACATACACATATATGTATACACACACACTCACATATAAATATATATATACACAACAACACCATCAGCTCTCTCTCTTCCATTCTCCTTCTCTATCGCCTCTCCCTCTCTCTATGTCTCTCTTTCAATCTACTCTCTCACAACCACTATCTCTCTCTCTCTCTCTCTCTCTCTCTCTCTCGGTCCACCCTCTCTCTCTCTGTTTATGAAGGTACCCGGAAAAACTCCATATCTCGGGAACCCTTCCTCCAATTTACGGGAAACTTGTTTTATTCCATTTGTATTCCCATTTCAGGGTCAACTTCCTTTCAAAGTATTTTCCCATTATGCGCCCTTTTGGCTGTATTACATTACAGATAAGCAAGCAAGCAATCAATCACAGAGTTTTAGTAATATACTAGACCACCCGTGGCCCGTTGGGTCACGTTCACTTCAAAATATTTTTTTTAAATCATGTTCACTTAAAAATAATTTTTAAATAATAAAAAAAAAACACAGACATTTATATGATGTGAAATGAAACTGGAAGGCCTATATATATACGTGTGTATATGTATATATATATATAAATGTGTGTGTTTGTATATATATATATATATATATATATATATATATATATGCGGGTGTCTGTGATCTATATACACTGGTCATAGACACACACACATATACACGCACACATATATATATATATTTCATCACACACTCACACACACACATATATATATACACACACACAACAACACCAGAAGCTCTCTCTCGCTCTCCCTCTCTCTTCCATTCTCCTTCTCTGTCTCCTCTCCCTCTCTCTATGTCTCTCTTTCAATCTACTCTCTCACAACCACAATCTCTTTCTATCTTTCTTTATCTATCACTGTTTATGAAGGTACCCGGAAAAACCTAATATATCAGGAACCCGATTTACGCGAGACATTTTTTATTCCATTTGTATTCCCATTTCAGGGTCAACTTCCTTTCAAAGTATTTTCCCATTATGCGCCCTTTTGGATGTATGACATTACATACAAGAAAGCAAGCAAGCAATCACAGACTTTTAGTAATATATATATATCACAGAAAAAAGAGAATCAGTGTTGCGAGGAAAGGAATTTATTGGACATATTACAATTTTTTCTCGGGCGACCAGCTCGAGGCACGATCGATGTGGTGATCAAACCTGACTCTGAAATTGCGCGGTGTCTGTGATCTATATACACTGGTCATAGAAACACACACATATACACACACATATATATATATATATGTATATATATATATATATATATATATATATATATATATATATATATATATATATATATATGTATGTGTGTGTGTGTCTGTGTGTGTGTGTGTCTGTGTGTGTGTGTGTGTGTGTGTGTGTGTGTGTGTGTGTGTGTGTGTGTGTGTGTGTGTGTGTGTGTGTGTGTGTGTGTGCGCGTGCGTGTGTGTGTGTGTGTATGTGAATGTGTCTGTTGACACCTGGAATATATCTTAAGAGAAATTTGAAGATAATGATATGATAGGCACCCAATATTTTGAACTGGTTTATAGAATTCTCTTGGTCTTTGTCACTCTAAGTGGAACTTTAAAGAATTAGCTTTTAAAGAATTTCCTTTTTCTTTAAATCCATCAACCATGATCGACCCCCAACGATATTATAGACACCTGAAATATAAGCATCGTTAGCTTAAGAGAAACTTAAAAATAAGAAGTGGCACCCCATTCTGAACTTGTTTATAGAATTCTTTCTGCCTTTGTCACTCTAAATATAAATTATAGCTTTAAAGAATTAGCTTTTAATGAATTCCCTTCCTATCAACCAATTACCTTCACCCATTCCACTCCCAACCCTCTCCTACCACCTGAAAAGAGCTATAAATACAACATTTATTTTTGGAAAGCCAGATTCCTGATGATTTCTAAAGAATGAAACAGTTCTAGTCCTGTAGAATCTCATCTATATTAAAACTTATATATATATATATATATATATATATATATATATATATATATATATATATATATATAACGAAAAGTATGACCCCGACGGTAGAGCTCTAGCCGTTTCGACGGTTATTTCTGGACTAGTCCAGAAATAGCCCTCGAAACGGCTAGAGCTCTGCCGTCGGGGTCATACTTTTTCCTATTTCCCATTCTACTACCCTAAGTATTGAGTACTCTGGTGCGTTATGGTCCATCTGTTTCCTTACCACAATTCCTTTGTTATATATATATATATATATATATATATATATATATATATATATATATATATATATATATATATATATATACATATATGGTGGCTGCCAACTCGTTTTCGAGTACGGCCACTACTTTATATCCATGTAGGAGAACCCCTACCGATGCGCTGAACGAGTGTGACTTTTTAGTCCAGCCAGCGAGACTTGAAAACACTGGTACAAA